>CM033469.1:212820210-213305151 GCA_019447015.1 Hymenochirus boettgeri
AAAGACAAAACAATACCGTCACTGAATGTTAGCATTTTCGCTCAGTTGCCATAAGTATTATCCAAAACTGTACATATGTACCAAGACACATTTAATTAATAACTTTTATACTATACCAATTATTTTGATTTAGATTTAGTTATCGTTTTCAGATGAACCACCTCAGTAATTGTCACAGTTTTTAGGGAGGAAATCAATGTGTGAAAACATCCTATTTTTGGCAAAGAGGTCTAACTATGTTATATTGTCCTGACAAGTGTACTTTATGGTGGGATGGGGTGTTGTGCTGCAAGGACATGCCAGGTTGCAGCCCCCTGTACCTACATAGGCAGGTGTGGAGACAAAGCCAAACTAGATGTCTAGATGCAAAAGGATATTCAACCATTGCCAGGGATCAAGAGCTAGAAGGGTAATTAGCGATTACCTTGGAGCAAGAGCCAGAATGGTAGTAAGCTAGTGCCAGTTTTCCTGGGTTCAAGATCCACTGCCTGAGAATCAGAAGGTAGATAATTGTTCCCAAAGATTGGAAGCATGGAATCAGGGGACAGGAACAGAGGAAGCCAATTTGAGAACAAACATCCAGCATCTGACAACCAAAATCTCAGGGCTACACCCCATACACTTTTCCAGGACAGGTCAGGGTCTACGTAAGTAAAATGATGTGTGTAGCATATAAAAGGCACAGACTGGATGCTGTGAAGATAGTAGACTTTATTGTAACAAACGTGTGCTAAAAGTCTTCACAGCATCCAGTCTGTGCCTTTTATATGCTACACACTTTTTTTACTTTTAATTTTACTTACCTGGAATTGTGTGTGGATTGGAGGAACCATTCGGTGTAGCATATAAGAACTTCTCTTGCTACCGGTATAAAGGGTCCCTACCCCTACCTGTATTAGGTCAGGGTCTACCACCCCCTATTTTACCTGTATGCAAGTGTCCATCCTCATGTAGGATAAAACAAGAAAGAAGCTCTAATGTGACCTTGCACTGCTAGCATAGACCTACAGCTTTTTGGACACACTGTCCTATAAGACCTTATTAGAACCCTGCATTTTCTTGGAATGTGGTGTTTGACTACTCCCCTATTTACCTTATGTTATGTATCTTAACAGCTTCTAGGGAGCTGGAAGGTTACAGTTGATTATGTTATTTTTTGCTTTTTAAATTTGATGGGTTTGACTAAAAATGTATATATTTAGTACACTATCAGGGTTATTCAATAAATGTTCTTATCATTTAAAATGGTGCTAATTTTGCCCCAACCAATCAGATTTTAGCTTTCAAATGTTAAATAAGTTCTTATTGGTTGGGGCAAAATTAGCACCATTTTACAAGATAAGAACTTTTATTGACTCTCCCTGCATATATATTGTAGTGCCTAGATTTTAAGGCGTAACTCTACTGTAAAAATTTACTTTTTAAAAATGAAAAGTACCTGGGACAGGGATGTAGGATTGATTATTCCAACCTCCTAATATTGTTTCATTAAAGAGCTATAGCATATACCATTTTATCTGCCAGGTTATAGCCCTGGGCCTTCCTGTATTAAAGATAGTGCTGAAGCACACAGGAAGCCTGGCAGAAGCAGTTTTCTTAATGTTGCCGCTTCTCATAGGAATTGTATTGGGAGGTAGAGATTTACAATCCTACCTCCCTGCCCCAGGTATTTTTTATTTTAACTGCTTTTGAAAAAAGTTTAGACGTGCTATAGTTCTCCTTATTAGGGGACCAATTTTTGTAGAGGCATATTGTTCTTTATGTAGATTACTGTTAATCCCTAGCCTGAAAATCCTGTCCACTAAGACTATGCTTTGTGCCACAAAGGCCAACAGAGGCCAATGCCTCGTTGACTTATATTATCATTATAGCCTAGTTGGTGATAATTTTAGTGTTTGGTCTGTTACAGTTTTAGTTACTACATACGTTTACCTTTTTAATAGAGGGATCAAAGTTGGATTTACGCCTGATGTTCTCACAGAAGCTGTGGCTGAGCTTACAATTGCATTGCTTCTAGCAACATCCCGAAGACTTATCGAAGCTGTTGATGAAGCAAAGAAGTATTTAAACCCATTATATTATTTGTGTGAAGACTGATATTTATATTTGCTTAGATTGTAAAGGCCCTAAGTTTATCTATGTTAACATGTGGCATTTAATTAGATAGCAGGTTAATCTAGAAATTTGGAAAATATGTGATGGTTCATGTAAACAAAATGACCATAAACAGATTTTTTTTTTTTTAAATGTTAAGTTGCATAGTTACTAATCTTTTAATGGATAAATATTCCTTATACCCAGTATATGCCCTTCTTACAAGGAAATGGTATGCATTTTAAATATACAGATGATCAGCTTGTCATTTCACCAGACAAGTAAAAAACTATCTAGATGTTCTCATGGATAGAGATGGCCTATGAACTCAGGCCTGATCAGCTGGAAAGATATTGAGTAGTGCCTGATTTAGGCATCAGGAGCCTAGAGGCACAAATCATTTGCCACATTAAGCCACACAACTGGTATAATCAAGTTTGCCCACAGTGACTGGTATAATCAAGTTTGCCCAGGGCCTGGTATAATCAAGTTTGCCCAGTTACTGGTATAATCAAGTTTGCCCACAGTGACTGGTATATTCAAGTCTACCCACAGTACCTGGTATATTAAATTTTGCCCACAGTGACTGGTATAATCAAGTTTGCCCACAGTGAATAGTATAATCAAGTTTGCCCACAGTGACTGGTATAATCAAGTTTGCCCACAGTGAATGGTATATTCAAGTTTGCCCACAGTGACTGGTGTATTCAAGTTTGCCCACAGTGACTGGTATATTCAAGTTTGCCCACAGTGGCTTGTATATTCAAGTTTGCCTACAGTGACTGGTATATTCAATAAGCCAGGTAAGAATATTGTCTACATACGTGCTACCATCAGGTCTCTGCGGTTCGCTCTACTCCTGTGACAATATTGAAAATAGCAATCTAAAGAAATGAAGATCCTGATGGATTCATCAACCACACATGTTTCGGATCTAACTGATCCTTTATCAAGTGACTTTTGGCATACTTATTGGTGTCTTAGAATCCGTCAAGATTGCTATTTTCAATACTGATATATTTAAGTTTGCATTCCTGAAGTCCATGAAGGCACAGTGCAGATATTTTTCCATTTGAAGCCCTTCTCTTTTATTGCACACCTTTTATCAAGTCCAAAAGGGAGATTCACCCAGAGCAGCACTTGCTCTGGGCAAATCCCCTGGAGTAGATTTACCAGAGGGTGCGCAGCTCTTGGTGTATCTTACCCGCATGTAAATACATGCGCACAGTCGTACAGCCTCTGGTAAATAGGCTTGTGACAGCTGCATGAATGTCTTTACGGTACTTAAAGTCGCACTAACCAATTGTAAATCGGTTAGCACGACTTTAAGAGCCTAAATGAGCACTGCACTGTCTGTGCGCATCATAGCACACGCGCAAGGAGACAGGATACCTTGCACAAGAGAGACAGTGTGTGAAATATAGCACGCACAGACAGGAGAAGTGGATTTGGATTTGCTAAAAGGTGCGCACCGAAAGAGAAGAGCTTAAAAGGGAAAGTGCCTCTATCCTTCGCCTGCATTGCATGCCAAGATGGAGATCTGGCCCTGGATACTAGCATTTCTGATTGACACCAAGATGAAGGGTTCAATGTCCTACTTATTTTCCCTTTTGGTCAGTTTTGAAAGTAGTTCAATTCAGTGATTTTAAAAGCCTACATATAAGCCACACATTGGTGTATCTCTAGCCTATTTAATCTACTTTATATAGTCATACCTACAGTTCATACAGTAGTTTAACTCGCTTATCTGGTCACCTTCTTCTAGTGGTGGATGGGGAACATGGAAACCTCTTTGGATGTGTGGAAGTGGTCTAAGAGGAAGTACTATTGGAATCCTGGGTTTAGGAAGAATAGGTATGTACTAGAAGTGCAATCTATTTAATCCTATATAATCTTCTTGTGTTTCTATAATGCCTTATTTAAACTTCACACTTTTTGACCATTTTGCCTGATAATGTTGTTCAATGTAGCACAGAAACATTGATACATTAATTAAATCATACTTATTAAAGAATTCGCTACATATATACATTCCAGTTTTGTTTGCTTGTACAACTCAGCTCTACTTTCCTTTGTGTTACAGGTGAAGCTATTGCTGGTCGTTTAAAACCATTTGAAGTTGAAAAATTTATATACAACGATATTACACCAAGAGAAGAATTAGCAGCAAAGATCTCTGCTGAGTTTGGTAAGATCGACTTCAATGATGCAACTGAGCATGTGAAGATGAGAAAGAGTTTTGTGCCTCTCTCTACACCTACAGTATATCCCCACTACACTACAAAAGGAACAGAAGAGGGATCTGCAGGAGGGGGGGGGGCTCCCGGGGGCTCCCCCACGCATGCTAGCGTACTCCAGGAGGACAAGGAAATAGCAGGGACTGCATGACACACAGACAGCTCCTATCCTTCACTTTTCTGAACTTTGGCTAGACACTGCAGGACAACCATAAGGAGCAGAAATGAAGGTAAGGATTTTTTAACACTACACAGTTGGGCCAGTAGTGGGTTAAATTTTAGTTAGCTGGTGCAGTATACAAACACGATACACTGGGGGGTACTGAACATACAAAAAAATATTATGTTTCATTGTGCTGCGTTTATAATGATAATGAGTTAACTTTTCTGTTTTTCTCATTTAACAGTTCCCTTGGAAGAGTTGGCCAGGCAGTCTGACTTTCTTATTGTTTGCTGTGCTTTAACGCCTGAAACACAAGGCATATGTAACAAACAGCTCTTCTCCAAGATGAAAAGCAACGCTGTGTTTATTAATACTAGCAGGTACATTTTCTAGATTCTTTATATTACTATATAACCGTAATCCTTACTACAATGACCATTTCACACTGTGGATTATTGGTTAGCACTGATGCCTATGCTTTGCAGTGATGATGTCTTAGGTTTAAATCCTCCCTTTGTATGTTTCCCCTGTGCTTGCATGGTTTTTAATGCACTTCAGTTTCCCCCACAGTCAAAAAAAATACTGATAAGTTGAAAGATAAAGTAATTAAATTGAAAGCTCTTCAGAGCAGGGCATGATGTGAAAGGATTAAAGGGCATGTCCACCCCCCAAAATAAAAATGTACCCACTGCTAGGAGCCTATAATCTGGTGCCAGACTCTATGGTGCGCTATAGTTAAACTGAAGGCGGAATTGGTTGGGACCCGTCAGTGGAGCTGGCGGTGGCTCGTGCTCAAGGTAAATTTTCCTCACCTTTTGGCACTAAATTAATTGTAGAATGGGAGGTAGGCATTGTTTGTAGATGAACATCTAATCTATCTAATGTCTTTAGTGTCTGTTGTTTCTTACCTTCCAATGGTCCTGCCTGGCCCATTCATTTTGCATTCCCAAGTTGATCACACAGGCGGTTCGTACAGTGTTGCTTGAATGACGTTGGAACGTCAGGATGTAAGGTCTTAAAGGGTCACTATACTCACTGAAACAACTTTGTATAATCTGAAAGTACAATGTTAGGGTAGTACAATGAGGTTACTTACATGTGTGTCTGTGCCTGCTTTGTTGTGAATTTTCAATGTTTAGTAACAGCTCCAAGCTGGCCCCCACCTCTCTTAGTCACTGCCCACTTGTAATCCAGCCGACACTGGACACTTTTACATAATAATGAGCCTATTCAGCCCGACACTATATAGCTCATTAACATATCTTCCTAACACTGCTGAGAGTGGGTGTGGTTGCTGCTGTGTTAAGACACTTCTCCCTCTCCCTTTCTAAGTATATGCTGTGATCGTGGGTGGGGGAGGGGCTGCGGCTGCTGCTGCTGCTGCGTGAGACACTTCTCCCTTCTGTAGATAGATAGATAGATACAGATTGAGACAGATAGATAGATAGACAGAGAGACAGATAGATAGATAGACAGAGACAAATATATAGATTGATATATAATGGAAATACAGATTTATAGATTGATGTATAACAGATAGACAGAGCAATAGATAGACAGATATATAGATGGACAGATATATAGATAGATCAGACAGATAGATAGGAGACCAATATGATTAATCAGCTCATTATATTATGGGTTGTATTAATAAATGTTTTGACATATTTTGGGAGATCCTAGTTCACTGGAGGGACACAAATTAGCATACCTGGTTTGAGTGACAGGTCTTTCCCTGTACATGCTGTTATTTAAAATGAAGATTTCTGAGAAGTACTCACATTTACAATCGTGCTGCCCTCCCTTAGATATCTCACAGCAAAGATAACTGCTAAAAGCCCACCTCCTAGCTGGCACAGGGGTGAGATTAACACAGCACTTGTCTTTGGCTGGTGGGAATGTCTGTTATGACCTCTCTCCTCCTCCTGCCAGTCAAACAATCTTGAAGTGTCCTGTTGCTTGGATACAGCCTACAAAATCAAGCTTATCAAAGGTGGGTGGAGAAGTGTTTTCTCCCATGCAAGCTTTCAGTGACAGAGGCAGACAGAATTGTTATGCCCCCTTCACAGTATGGGTAATTGAAGGCAGAGAAAGGCTTGAAATCAGGAAAAGAAAAGTTTGGGGAGGACTGCATACCTTTAATATGTATTGAGGCAATAAAATGATCATTTAATACTGAGGTCTAGTGGGTTGAGACCTTAAAGGGTAACTGTGGTCTCCAAACAAGTTGAGTTTAAATGAAAGGTCAGTTTCCTACCTTTTAAAAGGCATGTCCACCCCCAAAACTATAATCCCCCCCAACTGCTCTGTGGCCCCACCATGTAGTGTGTTTTAATCCTTACCTCAATCCCAGCTCCATAGGGTTCTCCTGTAGTCCCCCCCCCCAAGTCCAAAAACTGCCCACCAGGAGGCTAGCAGAGTCCATATAGGACTCTGCCTCCTACCTGGCCCCCGGGAGAATTTTGGCATGCGTACTGCAGCCTTCTCCCCTCCTCTCCCTCCTCCTCTCCCTCCCCCCCCTCCCTCCCCTCCTCCCCTCCCTCTCCCTCCTCTCCGATTCCCTCCCCCTAGCATTAATTCCCTTTATACAGTATTCCCCTGGTCTCCCAGCCCCAACCGCATCATTTTTATTTTTAAAAGCTCCCAAACTTTTACTTACCTCCCCTCTTTCCACCGCTGCACTGAATGACCGGCAGCGATCCGTGATTGGCTGCCGCTCAGCCAATCACAGACGCGACTGCAGGTCCCTCCCCTCTGCTTGCATTTTCTCGCAAGCAGAGGGCCGGGAGCGGGCGGAGAAAGAGAGTAGTAAAAGTTTGGGGAGCTTCTAAAGATAAAAATGATGCGGTTGGGGCTGGGGGACCAGGGGGAAGGCTATATTAAAAAATCGTTTAAGGGTGGACATACGCTTTAAAACAGCCATCAACCCACCTCTCTACGTGCTCCACACCCAAGATATAAAGAAATGACTGACCAGAAAGTTATGGGTGGGAGGCTGACATGTGACATTCCTAAGGCTTCTCCTGCACAGTGCCGCCAGCGAGCACAGCCTCAGACTCCCTATGTGAAAACAGGCTTTTCAGGCTGAGTTCTCACTCTGCCTGAAAAGGCTGTTTCCACAGAGTTTTAGGGGGGTGTCTGAGTGGCCCACAGCACCTGTGAGCGGGTGGGGCTTAGGCACCTGCAAGGTGGCGGGGCCACGGCGCCCGTGAGTGGGCGGGGCCATGGCCCCCACAAGTGGGTGGGGCCACATGGGCATGTAAGGGAATGGGCCAAGGGGGGACCTGCAACTGGAGGGACCATGGGGTCCATGAGTGGGAGGGACCAGGGGGGCTGCAAAGGGGAGGAGACACAGGGCAGATTGACTGACAGGTTTCAGAGCAGGAAGCAGGAAGTGCAGGGGACCTGGTGATGCTGCTGCCATATCACACACAAAAATGTAAATATCTTCAAAACTATGTAAAATAAACAATGGAAAAAAATTGCAAAAACTCTCAGGAGAGCAATTCCTATCAATTTACCTAAAGTCATTTTTGGACCACAGTTCCTCTTTAAGACTGTATTTTACCTTCTGACATTCCCAAAACTTTTTTTCTAACGTTTGTGCAACGTCCCAAGAACAACCTAACCTGTTCTTATTTGCGATCACGGGAATGTCAGAATGCAAGAACTGATGTTAGGAAAATGCAGGTGTTAGACGTTCAATAGATGGTCTATGGTTGTTGTGCACATTGCAGTGAGTTGCAGAATTGCTCTTTGTAGACCAGATCATATATAACATAACCACCAATCTTTACCTAAATGGTGATAATTGGTGGTGATACAGATGAGAAATGCATTGGACAGGTTTGTTAAAAGATCAGGTTTACTTTAATACTCACAGCTCTGCACCATATTGTTCAATAAAAGAAATAGGGGGAGCAGTGACAATAAATAGCCTTAGTATCCGATGCCTAAAGGGGATGCTAAAAGCATGGACAAGAAAAGGAAACCAGACAAGAACAAGCAACAGATGTAAAGCAATGATATTAATGTATTACATTTTATTAGGTTTAATCCATAATCAATAAAAAAAAAAATATTTAAAACTTACAAACTGGCCATCTTGTTTTTATTAACCGATTGGAATATAAACATTACACACATCTAAAAATAGCCAATTTGTTGTTTTTTTGTTGCCCATTACATGTTGTTGCCCATTACATGTGTAAAATTTCCCATTTAAAGAGGTGCTGTGGTAAACCAGGAGGATCTTTATTATGCCTTGGCAAACCATCAGATTGCAGCTGCTGGATTAGATGTTACCGTCCCAGAGCCACTTCCAACCAACCATCCGCTTTTCAAACTAAAGAATTGTGGTGAGTCCAAACAGTTCCTTTTACACAGCTCACAATAAACAAACTGACTTATGCAGATTGTTGTGTTTCTTAAATACATTTTTGTGCTGTATTGGGCTACTGAATATTTTTAGAAAATATTAAAAATTTTGTCATATCTTTAAAGGCAAAATCAGTTCTGTAAGAGCAAATATATATACAGTGATATAGGCAATGTGTGTAAATAAGGTGCCTTGAATTCTTAACCTCTTCACATACAATATTTAAGATGGCTGCATACAAGATGCCTGGCTGTCCATTAAAAGAAATCTAAAATTAGCTACAGGGTTTGGCTATGTTCACACTGTGCATTGTTTTAATGCAGCAGAACATCACGCTAGCGATTTAGTGTGATATTACGGTGCAGTAACGCATAGTAGCAGCCATTATTTTCAATGGCAACGCTGCATGCATGCAGTGAGTTGCATTCAATGCACTGTATCACAGCTCATAGGTGTGAACGGTGCCGTCACTCTTATGTGCAGAATGCAATGTTCTCACAGCAAATCATAACATTCTACAGTGTGAATGAAGCCTAAGGCTGTCCATACCCGGGTGGATTTTTTTTAAAAATTGCTTTCATTAAATCGATCAAAAATCAATTCCTGTTTACCCTTTAAACTCAATCAGTTTATCGGCTAAAAGATGTTGGCGGCTCTAGAATCTTAAGCAGATGAATCAGATTCTAGCTGAAATCTGCTCAAGATAGATAGTGCAAGGTAATTGCACATGATAGCAATGCACACACACTAAGAAATGCAAATAAGCTTAATAAACCTCTTTTTCATCTTTTAAACACAATTGGGATATACTAAGAGCCACTATCACTCAGTACAACCCAGTTGCATAATGACGGGGCCCTGGGGACTAAGATTTGAGGCCACGGCCCTCACACACCCCTCCCCACCTCGATCAGATGCGTGAACATCAGCTGTTTAAAAGTCTGGTACCGAACCTGCAGAACATTTAAACAGCTGATTTCACGTTTGTTTACTTCATATGCACAATCAGCTGTTTGAAAATACATTATCGCAGAGCCTCTGGTATGGGGATGTCTTACCCGTCAGGCCCCCCCATCGCAGACTCAGTAGTTATGCAACTGCGATCAGCTGTTTTATGACAGCTGATTGCGTGTATGTAGTAAAGGCTCACGCGAGCAGCTGTTTTATACTGCTGCCAGTCTGGTACCGGTGTTTTTAACAGCTGATATTGTATACCTTTACTACATATGCGTGATCAGCTGTTTTAAAAACAGCTGAAAAGGTGCCGCTGGGAGGGGGTATGTCAGGGGCCTGGCCACAAAACATGCAGGTGGCCCACTAGTTTTTTGCTAGTGGAAAAAAACCTTTTAATGTGTTGTACCATGGTAATTGTGGGTTTTGGTTTATTGCAATTTAGTCTCAAAGGGACTCTAAAGTGTAATGTAAATGTAAAAATGTACTTGCCTTTATTATTTTCTGTATTTTTAGTGCTGACAGAAATGTAATCCCTTTCTGCCCCCAGTGCTCCCTTTAACCATATCTCCTATTATTTTCAGCTTAATCCTAGTTAGTGTCTAGTCCCCCTCTCTCTATGCTGTGTCACAGCTAGAATCAGACATGGATTAAGATGATATGGGGCCCAAGCAGGGCCATCACTTAGGGCCCCCTTTTTTGCTACATATATTGTATAGACTGTAATTTTGTTACTGCTTCTGAAGCTGAGCCCCCAGAAGTTTCCTGAGCCCTAGGCAGGTGCCTAGGGTTGTCTTTGGATAATCCTACTCTGGCTAGGATGGGCAAGCATATTCAGTGGAGATGTGCTGTGTCTGAGAACAGTCAGCAGTGATCAACAGCCAATAGCATTCACCTTGGGACTCTATGCTATAGTGAAAGGACACCACTTTCCTTCCCATAGCAAGGCAGATTGGGAGAGCACAGAGCATCTAACAAAGCTTATTCCTCTACAGAATCAGTGGCGGCGATACACTGGGGCACGTGCCCCAGTTGACAGAAGCAGTGCCCCTCCAAGTGCCCCCCTTCCAAATTCCAAACCCACTGATGTAGCGTATTTACCAGGGTCACAATCGCTACTGGGCCCGTGTACCTTGGGGGCCCGGCCCGCAACAGGCAAAAATCAGATTTGTCCACTCTAGCTAAGCTTCCTTCACTTCCGCATTTCGTGCAGAATCTATTTGAGTAATTACGCGTGCGCAGGGCTAGCAACCAGGAGCCAGAGGAAAGAAGAACAGCCTAAGCCCTCAGGTCAGAGTCTCTGCCAGGGGGGGACCAGTAAGTACCAGCTCACACAATCTACCAATATCTGTTATGTATTTTTGTGGCACTTCCTTTTCTTAATACTGACACTGCGTGAGCAGAAGGATAATTGGTGATTTGGTGATGTTTGAAATCCTTGTTAAATTTATATACATATTTGGTCCTGCTCATATTAATATTTCCTTTGTGTGCTTTATACATGTTCTTGATCGGTAGACGGTGGACTTGCATGAATATGTACATTTATATATATATAGAATAAACCTGCAGTAGCAAAACTAGAGGGGGGGGTTCTCTGACCATCATATCTATCATATTATCTATCTTCTATCTATCTATCTATCTATCTATCTATCTATCTATCTATCTATCTATCTGTCTGTCTATCATGTATCTATCTTCATATCTTATCTATCTGTCTATCTAGCTATTTATCTATCTATCTATCTATCTATCTATCTATCTATCTATCTACATCTCTTTCTCTCTCTCTCGCTATCTATCTATCTATCTATCTATCTCCATATCTATCTTATTATCTGCCTATCTATCTGACAGATATACGATGGATAGATAGACTGGACTGGACAGACAGATAGATAGAAAGACAAACAGAGATTGAAAGAGCAATGCTTTTCAACTTTTCTTGTGGTTTAATTCTAGAAACTTAAAATTCTTAGTTAAAACGCACACAGTTTAACTGTAAGGTGTGTAATAGCTGTCTCGTACACCTTACATTATACTGACATAGATTATTGGTGTTTTTTAATGTGCCCCATTTGCTAGCCTTTGTGCCCATGTTGTGCCCCCGGAAAATTCTGGAGCTGGAGCCGCCACTGTACAGAATTATAATGTTAAAATTAATTAGTCATGCAGGGACAAAGGAATAGGCTTTTCTTTCATAAAAATCATAGTATAGTATACAACAGTCTGGAGAGGACCCCAACCCTCATTTTCGCATTATTTTAGAAATCTCAAAGATGCCTCTGAAGGGACTTACCTGTCCCCGCCCCCTGCTCCTGTTTCAAGCTTCTTTTAAGCAAAATCAGGAGCAAAGAGGCTCTGCACTGACAGACATTTCCAGTTCGCATCTTTCAAGCAATTGGGTGTGACGTCATGTTGCACCTTGAATGACAGCAGCGATCAGGAAGAAGAGCCGCCAGAGCAGTGCAAAACAGCGAGGGACCGGGTCAGGTTATTTCCTTCAGAGGCATCTTTGAGATTTCTAAATAATGCGAAAATGGGGTTTGGGGGGGTCCTCTACCAGACTGAAAAAGGTTATTTTAGGATGGACATGACCTTTAAGTCCTTAATAAAAAGGATTCACCATATCTTAAGTTCTCAACTTTTTAGTAGATGCTACTGGACTAACAAAGCTACAACAATCTTCATGAAATGATAGCTCGTGTAGTATAACAAATGAAGCACAACGTGACAGTACATATTGCAACATGTACATTCTGTACAGCATTTCAGGAGGAGAATTCAACCTTTTTTCTTTTTCAGTAATTCTTCCTCACATCGCCAGTGCAACAGTCGAAACTCGGAATGCCATGGCTGCTCTTGCCGCTCACAATCTGTTGGCAGGTTTGAAAGGGGAGGCAATGCCAAAGGAATTGAAACTTTAGCCAACCAAGCCAGCTGAAGAAGCCATCAAAGCTCTAAAGATTTAAAAATAGTTAAAGAAGCAATGCCTACTGCATACAGTATATTACTGAGTTTTAATAATGCAAATATGGTGTAGTATACAGTAGCATCCACAGATATCTGTTGTATTCAATTAAATCAACTGGACTTGAAGTTTAGTTCTTGAAAGTTTCAAGAACTAAACTTCAAGTCCAGTTGATTTAATTGAATACAACAGATATACCATGACCTGGATGAATGAGAACCTTCACAAGCATAGCATCCACAGAAATTACTGGTTAATTAGGCCATACGAAAATGTCAGCAATAAAGACTTCACACTCTCAGTTGAAAGATTTTTTTAATCAGTCACTATCCTACCTAGAGACTACCTAATATAAATCTGTATAGAAGTGTTGCTGCATGTACTGCATGTACTGTATAGTGATCTGCCTGCATTTGTATTCTTAAGGTTCAATAATATGTAGTGTTGAGGAATATAAATATATGAGCATACTTCCTGTTTCCGTGTTTTAGAAATCCTAATCATTGATTTTTTTTTAACTCCCTTCCAATTGGAGGTGATTTCTATGGGTAAACAACAATAAAAATTTTAACATAACAACAAAAAATTCTGAATCATACATAGTGTGGTTTCATCATAGTATCATGTACAATGTTTCATTTCACTGTAATACGGTATTGTATATTTTATTTATTTAAGTGGTAGGGTTCTGTGGGTCTACATCGCACGTGAGTGACAAATCCACTCAGCAATCCCAAATTTTGGCATTTTCTGTGTTGATGTATCATATTTCTGTAGGTAATCCAGCATTAACTGCTACTTTCCATTGGGGAAGTACGGTGTAAGCCAGTAAGCAACATATCTGCTAAATATTTTCTTAAACTTATCTTCTGGCAAGTGATCCATAATGCCAAGGAGGCAGACTTTAGGATCCATTCCCACCGGAGATCCCATAGGGTCAATGTATTATTTGTAAGCCGTACCCCTGAATTTGCAGGCATGCCCATGTCATATGATAGAATTTGCCTGGAGTTGTTTGGCATTTGGGGCAAAATGGACTGCGTGTTGGATCATATTTAGATATTGCAAGAGGCATTACATATGCTCTATGTTGAATATACAGTTGTGTTAATTTATCTGTAACTTTAGGGGAAGTAAACATGTGTACTGACAGTGCCTTTTCCCATTCCTCATTTGTTAGGGGTCCAAGATCTATCTCCCATGTTGATTTTTTTTTCCTGTGATGTTTTGAAGGCTTGTGTATTTATTATATGCATATAGATTAGTGGGATTAGTTTTCTTGGTTGGGCACCTCTTACTAGAGCTGGTATCGGGTTAGAGATTAAAGGAATAGTTCACTGCAAAAATGAACTATTCCTTTAAAGCATTAATTGAAAACCAGGAGGTTAAGGAGGTATGCCTTACCTTCTGTTCTTCAATCAATATGGTTGGGACCTGTTGGAGGAAAGGTATGTTTCTTCCATCTTCCTGGCTCGACCTGATTGAAGAACGGGAGATAAGGCATAGGTCCTTAACCTCCCCGTCTTCAATCAATACATTAAAGGGCAATTGTGGTTTCCAAACAAGTTAGGGTTAAATGAAAGCCTATAGTATTTCTTTTATAATGAGCCAACAGTCATATCCCTGGCTTCACCCTGTGAGCATATTCAAACTTCCTGCTTCCAGTAGGTTGAGTGACATCACCTTATCTCTGCACGCCCCTTCACCCCGGGGGAGAAGCATGCTCAGTAAAGACTTAAAGGGCATCTATAGTGAAAAAAACACATTGCCCCTTTGCAAAGTTAAATTCATGTACTCTGTGCTGCCTTAATCCTATCTCTGTCAGTGACTCTGTTTAGCCATGGTGTCAGATCTCTGTGCAGCACTCCCCCCTTCGCCCTCCCCTCTGTTACTTCCTCCATGTCTCAACTCCGGCTAACGGTCAAGCTTATCATGTGCAGTAGGAGTTAAAAGTTCAACATCCTGAAAAACACACCCACGTACAGTGGCCAATAGAAAGCAAGCTGTCCTGGAGACACAGAAGAAGAAGGAGAACAGTACAGTTTACGATCTCTCACTTTGTGACCCATCATCAATCAGTGAAAGCTTTTAAGAAGGGGGGTCAAGTGCAGCCTTATATCTACCATCAAAGCTACCTCTCTCCACTTGCTAATGCTCTTATCTCTATGTTTATTACAGAGCAGGGAGGGTGGATCACGTCACAGGGATTTGATTGACAGTAAAAGTAGGAGTAGAGGAATGCAATCACTATTCTTCCAACTGGTGTATCTCAGGACAGAGAGGGAATCTGAAAAAAATGAAGACACTCTGGGGGTTGTGGGGAATTATAGAACACAGAAAGAAAGAAAAAAAAGTTAATTTTCCCACTATAGATGCTCTTAATGCTGGGGAAATCAGGAAGTAGCTGGGGAAAAACTAAACAGTTGAGAAGGGAAGCCTATTAATGCAGGCAGACTGGTCACATGACTGCAAGCTGGTCACAGGGCTGAAAACAGGAAGAGTTCAAGCAGGAAGTAATATTGCTGAACCTTTCCATCAATAACTTCTCACCAATTTTATCTAGAGATGTGATTTAGGTTTTATTTTGAAGGTGTGATGGAAGGCTTTTATATAATTCTTACTAGTTTGGAAGTATTTGAGACCCCTGGGGGTACCGCCAGTGGCCTCAACAAGGCCGATGTTGCTGGCGTCTTGATCTGTTGCGACGTATTCCCACCTCTCTGTGAATAATAGAATGCTCATGGGACACTGGAACTTACCTTACCGACAATTCCACTCGCAGCTGCTTCTGCACTGACAGTCGCGCTGTCCCGACCAAGCGCCTATCTTAGGCGCATGCGCACCAATACAAAAGATAGGCGCTTGATCGGGACAGCCCAGCTGTCTGTGCAGAAGCAGCTTGCGAGTGGAGCGGCAGTAAGGTAAGTTCCAGTGTCCCCTGAGCATTCTATTATTCACAGGGAGGTGGGAATAAGCGTTCTCACCTCCCTGTGAATAATAGAAACAGATGGAATATACTTAAAAAAAAGAGATTAGTGTTCCTTTAAACAGATAGTCCTTTGCACGCTATCCAAATGTGGGTGCTGACTTCTCTATATACAGATATCCAAATATGGCCACTCCACAGAGTCAAAGGCTCTAGCTTTGTCCAGGCTCACTACACATCTGGTTCTAATGGTGTCATGTTGGGCTCATAAATTCATATACAGGCATTGTGTGTTAAGGGCTGTGTTCTTTCCCAGTATAAACTCTGTTTGATCTGGTTGGTGATTAATGTGTTTGGGACAAGATTATAGCCAATATTTTTACATCTACTTGGAGTAGGAATATGGGTCGATATGACTCTAGATGATTGAAACAAGTTTTTATTTTTGGCTTTTTCTAGTCTTATACTGTCAGCAAGTCTAGTTTTATATTTTAATTCAATTGCATTTGTTTTGTTGGGATCAGATATAAATTTACTGTTGGCTTCTTCTAGCGCTTTCAGGGCCTTAGATTCTATTGCGATTGAGTTCTCTTTGATTTGGTTGATAACTTGTGTTAATTTCACTCTAACATGTATTTTAAAAGAGTTTCACACTATTAGCCAACCTGTTTAGCCCTCGTTTATATCAAAAAACATTTTCCATTCCTCCAATAATTCGTCCTCTCCTGGGAAGAGGGTCAACCAAAAGGGGTTCAGCATCCAAGTGGTTGGCGGAGGGACTGTGCTGCATTTGATAGTAACCCAACAGAGGGAGTGGTCAAATAAAATTCTAGGCAAATAACCTGCATCTACCAGTGTCAAGATAGTGGATAATGCACCCCTAACTGCAAATTATAAGGATATTAGAAGTCACAGAGGAGTTCCGTGACCATATAAAAGCACGAGTCTGCAGGCCGAGTACCTTTTATACAGGGCACAGAACTCCCTTTAATTTACAGTTTGGAGTGCATTATTTATTATAACATACCCCTTTGTGGCTTGTGGATTATAGTAGTATATCACTTAATATAATCATATTAATTCTAGACCTTGAATTATATGCCAGGAAAGAGCAGGAATATTCTCGGCCTGTTGGATATTTATATCTCCATGCATCAAACATATGGATATCTGTTAGAAGACGACCAAAGCGGGTGACAGATAACCATAAACTATGTACATATAGGCATTTGTAATAAAGATTGGTTGTAAGCATAAAAAGATTTAAAAGATTTAAAAAGTACTTATTTGGTTCTTCAACCTATAGAACAATTGTCAACAGTTTTGGGGTTTATTGTCCTACAAATGGGACAAAGAATTCACTCTCTGTAGGTATAGCAGTCCGGTGTAGTCTTTACTAATTGGTATAGCTTTGAAAGTATAGCTCTCGCTCCAGGTTAGACAGTGGATGTTGGGGCTTATGCTTAGACATTTGTGATAAGTCTCTTAGGAGAAAGAGGTCCTGCTTTATAATGTTATTAAGAGACAGAGGGGTTGAAGCCCATTAAGTCTCTGTTAAACAGTGGGTCTTATAAGTTACTGTACTTATCTGGGTAGGTTTCCCTGATTCTGCATGTTGCTTTAGAAGGAGTTGTTTCCAACCTTGAAATTCCCTCTTTCCCCCACCATGGTATTGCGACTGTTAGGCAAACTGAATCCATTTTCTCCTTTTGGATTGTCAAGTAAATTTGCCCAGAGTATCTAGCCACATTGCAGCTTCACTTGGTACCATTAAGCAGTATGTTTGCCCTCCTGCTACAACTCCCAGGTGGGCTGGGTAAAGCATGGCATAGTTAAGTTGTCACATAATAATTTGATCTCTGTAAATTTTTCTCTCTGTTTTTGTAGCTCGATTGAAACATCTGCGTATACTGCAATTTTTGTGTTCTGGATGTTACCTTTTTCTCTAGTGAGGCGTAGTATCTATCATATCTCGATCTCTGTAATTTAGAAATTTGGCAATGAAATAGGTGAAGAAGGTCTGGGTGTTGTATGGTGAGATTGTTCCACCTTGAACGTAGATAAGAAGCTGTCTCTACCATATGTCTCAACCAGCAGCTGCTCCAGGAAGGTAGTTGGTTCAGGTCCCTCCATTTTTTCAGGTAGTGCCACAAATCACAGTTTGCATCTGCGGAGCATGTTCTCCATATCATCTTAGCGAACTTCTAGAGTGCAGGTTCTGCCTTGCAGAGACTGCATGTCCTGTCGAAGCATGGAAAATACCCAGCTTTACTTTATCTGTTTTCTTGGTCAGCGTTGAGTTATTGCTTCTAGGACCTTGGTGGTGTCCAATTGGCTGTTTGTGTCACCCGTTTGCACTGGCAGGTTTTCAGCCCCTAGCGTGGCCTGTTCAGTGCCATCTTTTTCAGTTTGCTGGTATTTGTAGAGCTTGGCTGCGGCATCTGGTGTATTTTTGGGTGGTGACATCGCTGGAAAAATGGTTCAGCAGTGTCTTGGGATGTTGTGGATGTCTTTGATGCTGATTTTTCCCCAAGTGTAATAGCCCAAATAGTCTTTTACCGGATGTGTTGGAGCATCCTTCTACATTCTGTGCCCAGCCACTCCCCCCCAAATCATTGATTTAAATATAGTTTTGATGCATGAAATTTTGTTCTGTTTATTTATTTTTAATCTCTCAATTTGGCTTTCGTTACATACATTATCTATATTAATAAATATTACTTTTTACACTGTAACTCAAAATAAATATTGACCAGGAATGATTAGTATAGTATAGTAGTAGTATTTGAGGTTGAATAAAGACATACATACATCCAGTCCAACCCATCTAGCAATATCCTCATTTCCTGCCTAACGGTTGATCCAGAGGAAGGCAAAAAAAAAAAAAAAAAATTTATGAAGGGGGAAAAAATTCCTTCCTGACTCCAAGTGGCATTTGTAAATTTCCCTGGATCAACTCTAATTTATGTATCAATACTTTCCATAGCTTCACCGTTCTCACAGTGAAAAACCCTTTCCGAACTTGCAGCCTAAACCTTTTTTCTTCAAGTCTTAAGGGATGTCACTGTGTCCTCTGACATGCTCTCTGACATGCTCTATTGGTGAACAATGCCCCAGTTTATTGTATTGCCCATTAATGTATTTATACACAGTAATCATATCATGTCTTCCTATTGGCTACATCACAAACTGCAGAGGGAACGTAATTGTGTGTAAGTTCTGCTGTTATGTAAAGTACACAGGGGTGAGGACATAGCATTTTAGGCCCTGGGTACTATGAATGGGAGGAAGAAATGAAGCTAGAAGGAGGTATGTATAATTGTTCTGGGCACTAATTTACTTTTTTTGTAGCTCCCCAACTGTCTGAATTATTAGGGTAGAGGTTATGCTGGACATAACACATGCAAGATAAATGGAATCAGATCTAATAGGATTTTCTGATAATTGGGCATGTGTATGCATACAAAATGACCAATCTCAACAATATATGTATGTATGTATATGGGCAGCACGGTGGCTCAGTGGTTAGCACTGATGCCTTGCAGCAATGAGGTCCTGAGTTCGAATCCACCCTTGGACACATCTGCAAGGAGTTTGTATGTTCTTACCTGTGCTTGCGTGGGTTTCCTCTGGGCACTCCAGTTTCTCCCACAATCATAAAGACATACTGATAGGTTGTATGTGTCAAATAAATGTGATTAGATTGTAAGCTCTTCTGGGCAGGGCCTGATGTGAATGTATACATGTCATTGCAAAGCACTACGGAAGATGTTGACGCTATATAAGTCCACAATAATAATAATATCCCCACACAAGTGCCTTTTCTCCAGCGTATATAATTGTAACTTATCCAGTCTCTCTTCATATTCAAGCTCCCCTTCTCTGAACCCTTTACATTTCAAAGATGTCCCTTTTGTACACAAGATTCCAAAATTGCACTGCAGACCAGACTTGCAGTCCTGTGTATTTATTCCAAATGAGGCCTTACCAATGCTTTGTAAAGAGGGAGAATAACATTTTCCTCCCTTGAATCCATACCTCTCTTTATACAAAACAATACCATGCTGGCTCTGGCTGATGCCGCCTGGTACTGCTTACTACCTTTAAGTTTGTTATCCACCAAAACTCCAAGATCCCTTTCCAATAGGGATTCACTTAACACAGAGCCATTTATAGTATAAACAGCACAAGGATTTTTAAGTCCAAAATGCATCATCTTACATTTATCAACATTGAATCTCCTCTGCTACTTAGCACCCCAATGTGACTATCTAGATCCCCCTGCAACGATTGCACATCCTCTGAAGTTTTTAATGGTCGACAAAGTTTTGTGTCCTCAGCAAACACAAAAACTTTGCTGACAATACCAATCATAGAAAAAATGAAATGCACACCAGACTTGCAGTCCTGTGTATGTTATTGCATTATACACCAGAACATCAAAGTGACGTTTACAACGTTGTACCTTCTTTAAACAAAATTTTAACAATACCCACTTGCTGACAATACCCACTTCCAAATCATTAATAAACAGATTAAATAGAAGCGGCCCAACACAGAACCCTGTGGCACCCCACTTAGCACTTTAGTCCATAAGGATGAAGCCCCATTAACAACTACTCTCTGCATCCTATTTATTAACCAATTTTCTATCCATGTACAAATGTGCCTCTCCATACCAACAGACCTTAGCTTATACATTAGTCACCTATGGCCTTTGCAAAATCCAAGTATACTACAGCTACTGCTATGCCAGTCTAAATTTCTACTTATTTCCTTATAAAAGCCAAGCAAGTTAGTTTGACAAGATCTATTCCTCCTAAATCCATACAGATTGCATTTGCTTATTATTTTTGTGTTTTAGGTAATTAGGTGTTTAGGTAATTTGTACTTCCTCCCCCCCAGAATTTTATAGTACCCTCTAGCCCAGTGATGTTGAACCTTGGCACTCCAGATGTTTAGAAACTACAACTCCCAGCATGACTTGTTAGCATACTGCATAGGAGTTGTAGTTTTCAAAACATCTGAAGTGCCATGGATCAACATCACTGCTCTAGCCGTTGACGTTTTCCACATTCCCTGGTACTTCCACGGCAGTGGAATATGAAAGGGTTAACCTACCTAGTGTTCACCTGACAGGATCGTTTTCTTTGGTCCTCATAAATGGTAACTCCGCCCCCCCGCCGCCATGTCTTTTCCTCCTGTGTTGGACAGCAGTCGGAAGCTCCCCTCGACTCCCTCTGGAGTTATATTTCCACGCCGGGCTCTCTCACTCTCTCCCGGCGTGATGGCCGCACATATGATGCTTGCGTCGGCTGCAGCAGGGTATAGCGAGCCCTCTTCCCGTCCTCGCACAGTATACTGGCTGCCTGTGACGCGGACCGCGTCTTCAGATGTTTTGAAAACTACAACTCCTATACTGGCTGCCTGTGACGCGGACCGTCAGCGATGACGTCATCGCGGGAAACTTTGAAAAGCCGGCTCTCCACCAGGAAGTAGCTGCCACGTGAGTAGAACCATCCGTTTGTTTCACTCTGTAGCGGCTGAAGTACACAGTGATCGGAACCTGTACCTACTTCTTCAAATAGCTGTTCCAGATCTCTTGCTGCCTGTATGCTGTGAGTAAGGTCCAGTCTGACCAGTGCCTTACCCTATTAGGTAAAGGGGCATAACTAACAGTTTGTACATATGTCTTTTGCAGTGCACTATGAGCTCCTCCAAAAGGCTGAGTTCTGGATCAAGGGGGTGAGCATACATATCAAGAGAATGAAAGAAAGGAAAAAAAAAAATTTCACCAAATCCTCTTTTTTCCTCTAGATCGATAGAAGAAGGAACGCCACCTCGAAAATCAAAAGCTAAAGAATGTGTGTTATGCGACAAAGCGGCAATACCGGGGAAAAAACTCTGCAAGGAATGCATAAATCCAGCAGCCACAACGTCACAGGAAGAAATTAAATCCTCAATTAAACAGGTGTTTGATGAATCAATGAACACTATTATAGATAAGGTATCAAAGTCGACGATGGAAAAAGTGAATGATCTGCTCCAAGAACAAGGCATCCTTAACAAAAGAGAATTAAGAACAAGATCAGAATCCCCTCAACAATCAGAAGGGGAAATCCAGTCAGATCTAGAAGACATAGAAGAAGACATAGGTGGAGGTATAACTCAAAGAGACTTATCTAATCAATCGAATGAGACACACACTTCAGATAACAGAGACTGGAAAGGAATCAAGAGGCGATCTCATGTTTTCAAAGACTTCAGAAAATGCATGTTTCCATGATCATGAACACATTAAAGAAGTAATCAAAAACGAGTGGAAGAATCCGGATAGAAGGTTCAGTGTCTCACAGAACATCACAAAAACATATCCCTTCATCAAAGACGAGGTCAAATATTGGGACGAGTCACCAAAAGTGGACACACCAATAGCGAAAATGGCAACAGATGACTGGGTTTCTCTAAGAGACCCTATGGATAGGAAGGGAGAATCAGCTCTTAAAAGAGCATACATAGCTACAGGAGTTGCAATCAGACCAGCAGTAGCCATTACCAGTCTAACCAGAGCCAGTAGACTTTGGATAAAGGACTTAGAAGAAGCGATAGAAAATGGGACTCCAAGAAGTGAACTAATGAACCTCGTTCAAGACATTAAAATGACAAATGACTTTACAGCGGAAGCATCAATGGACATAGTTAAACTAAACGCAAAAGCTATAGGTCAAAATTCGGTAGCCAGAAGAGCCCTCTGGCTCAAACACTGGAGAGTGGACAATCAGTCGAAACAGGGACTAACCAACATCCCTTTCGAAGGAGAACTATTATTTGGATCATCACTAGATGAAATTATTGACAATAACTCAATAAAAAAATCGCTACCACAAATAAAGAGGTTCAGAAGGGAAATCCCATCCACTTCAGACAACAACTTCAGACAGTCAAAACAGTACAGACCAGGACGTCCTTACTTTCAAAGACAGACGTTCAAACCGGAACAACAACTTTTTCGGAACCAAAAAACACCAGAGGAAGGGGAAAACAATTCTGACTGGAGGCAAAGTTACGAAATAGGAGGGAGACTGACCTACTTCATAACAAAATGGAAAGCGACATGTACGGATATGTGGGTAAATCAAACCATAACTCAAGGATATTCAATAGAATTTCAAGACCTTCCACCAGAGAATATCTTTTCCCAAGCAACAAATCCGAAGACACCTCAAGCCAGGAAACAGCTACTAGACATCTTACAGGACCTACTAAAACAAAGGTTCATAGAAGAGGTACCAATAAAATTCAGGAATCAAGGAACATACTCCCCATTTTTCTTGAAAAGGAAAAAAACAGGGGAATTCAGGGGAATACTAGACCTAAGGGAACTCAACACCTATCTGAAAGTAAAGAAATTCAAAATGGAAACACTAAAGTCAATAAGGATACAAATAAGGAAAGGAGACTGGCTAGCAAAGATAGATCTACAAAGTGCATACCACCATGTTCCGATTATCAAATCACACAGAAAATACCTCCGGTTCACAGCAGCAGAACTTCATTTTCAATACAGATGTCTACCATTTGGCCTGCAATCGTCTCCTCGTATCTTTACGAAGATACTAGCCCCAGCAATAGCACATTTAAGAGTACAAGGAATTCAAATCTACAGTTACCTAGACGACATCTTGGTGAAAGCAAGAAGAAAGCAAAAATTGAAAGAAGATGTAAAAACTACAATAGAATATTTAAAATGCCTAGGATGGGAGATAAACAACAAGAAGTCTATAAAAACCCCGGTTCAAGAAATAACATTCCTAGGGGTAATAATAAATACGAAATACAATCAAGTATCCCTACCTATAGAAAGAAGAGAAAACATTATAAAAGAGACCAAATCTTTAGTAGCCCACCCAGTCTCCACAGCACAAGTTTGTCAGAAATTACTAGGGAAAATGATCACCACAACCAAGTGTGTTCAATGGACAATGCACCGGATGAGACCTCTACAGCTATGTCTACTCAAACAGTGGAACCCACAACAATCACCCAACAAACTGATAATTCCAAAATAAAGTCAAATAGTCAAATAAATTGGTGGGCAGTAAGAAACCATTACAGACCAATACAGATATCTCCACATCACTGGGTCACAATGACAACAGATGCCATCCCTCAAGGCTGGGGGGCGATATGTCAAGACAAGACAACTCAAGGAAGATGGAACAACCAATGGCAAAAAGCACATCAGAACTTGAGGGAAATGCAAGCAGTACAATTAGGAATGAAAACATTCAAAGCAGTGATACAAGGGAAAGCACTACAAGTCCAATCAGACAATGTTGCAGTAGTATACTACATAAACAAAAAAGGAGGGACCCGAAGTCAAAATCTGTGGAACCAGATAGACGAAATAATGAAATGGGCACAGAAATATCTAACAGAGATCAGAGCAATCCATATTCCAGGGAAGCAGAACTTACAGGCCGACTATCTGAGCAGGAATATCCAGAAGCCAGGAGAATGGAGCCTACACAAGACTGCGTTTACGCAAATAGTAGCCAAATGGGGGACACCATCGATAGACTTAATGGCAACCAGACAGAACAACAAGGTGGAGAAATTCTGCTCCTGGTTCCCAGATTCACGAGCAGTGGCGACCAATGCTTTTTCTATCAAATGGAACTACCATCTAATGTACATATTTCCCCCAATACCAATGATATCGAGGGTACTGAACAAAATCCAGGAGGACAAAAGTCAGATAATCATAGTTCTCCCATACTGGCCAAGGAGACCCTGGTTCTCACGGATATTGAGTATGACACAGGAACCACCAATCAGACTCCCCAAAATACCAGACCTGCTGACCCAGGGGGAGTTGTGGTACCCAGAGGTGAACAGGCTGAATCTAGCGGCCTGGAGGTTGAAACCTCAATAATGAGAAATAGAGGCCTATCAGATGAAACAATCAAAACACTGATGTCGGCAAGGAAAACGGGAACATCAAAATCATACTATAGAATTTGGGAAAAATTCAAACAGTGGTGTTATACCAAAAAAACTGACCCAAAAGCGACATCAATAGAAAACCTACTGGAGTTTCTCCAGAGAGGACTAGAAAAGAACCTTAGTCTTTCCACACTCAAAAGACAAGTGTCGGCGATATCAGCATTTCTACACAGAAGGTTTGCGATAGATCCAATAGTAATACGCTTCTTTAAAGGGATCCAAAACATCAAGCCACAGACGAAGAATAGAATACCTCCTTGGGACTTGCAAGTGGTACTCTCATCGCTTCAACAACCTCCATCTGAACCATTAGATAAAATAAATCTTAAAAACCTAACACTAAAGACGCTTTTTCTGGTGGCTATCACATCGGCCAGAAGAGTCCCAGAGCTGAGAGCTCTAAACGTGTCCCCGTCATGCTTAACGATTCAAGAAGAAAAAATTACGTTAAGAACAGACACAAAATTCATCCCAAAAGTGGCCTCAAACTTCCACAAGAACCAAGAGATAATACTTCCTACATTCTTAGATGAAACAAACTCAGTCCATCCATTAGACGTAGGGAGAATACTAAAAACATATCTGCAGAAAACGCAAGACATCAGGAAAACAGAGGCACTGTTTGTTATCTTCCAAGGAGAGAAAACAGGGATGCAACCAACAAAGGCCACCATATCAAAGTGGCTTACAATACTCATAAGACAAGCATACAATATGGCAGCACAATCTCAACCCGATAGGGTGACAGCACACTCCACGAGAGCAGTAGCCACATCCTGGGCATACTCAGCGGGATTGTCACCAGTTGAAATCTGTAAAGCAGCAACATGGACCTCATTATCAACATTTGTAAAACACTATAAATTGGACGTGGCAGCTAAGTCAGAAACAGAATTTGCAAAGAAAATTCTGAAAGCAGCCACATCCACAGAATAAAAATGAAATAAGCAAATTAACAGTCTCCCTCCCTTATATTCAAAATGGCTTGGGGAAACCCTTCATATTCCACTGCCGTGGAAGTACCAGGGAAAGCAGAAAATCCAAAACATACTTACAGTGATTTTCCTTTCCTGGTACGAAACACGGCAGTGGAATATGAAGGGTAAACCTACCTAGTGTTCACCTGACAGGATCGTTTTCTTTGGTCCTCATAAATGGTAACTCCGCCCCCCCGCTGCCATGTCTTTGACGACTGTAATTGTTTTGAGGGTGGGATAGTTTTCGCAGCATATTAAAAATCAATTTTAGGGGTGGACATACCCTTTAAAAGGGTATTTAAACTTGAGGGGGAAAATTGCCATCGCAAGTGTGATGCACATAGAAGACACATTCCATTGGGACCTGTCAGACTACATGGCAAAGGAGCAAGTGCTCCTGCAGGTTTTATTGAAGAACGGGAGGTAAGACACAGCTCCTTTACCACCCGTTCTTCAATAAAACTAAATGGCAGTTTATTTTTTTCCAGTGGTGATACCCTTTAAAGTACATTCTTTTTTAAGATGGATTTACTGCATGTTTATATGTACAGAAACAATAGCTATTGGTCACGCTCATGGTCCTTCTTTCAGGTGAGTATTTGTAAAACGTGTGACAAAGATAATACAGATGGTTAAAATCTGCCTTAGGCTGTGTACACACCATGCAATTTTTTGGGGGGGCCAGTCAAACATTGGATGATTGGACTTGTCAGAAAACCACGGGCAATCATACGGTCCTCTATGGCTACTTTTGTTCTTCGTCCTGGCTGACCAGTCGGTTGGTAAGCATCCTATCATGTGTACTAGGCTTAAGAGATTGGGGTGGGTAATTAGAAGTAATAGGATTCCAGGTTCTCTTTCCATCCAATAATGCAGTGGTGGCGAACCTATGGCATGCGTTTTCTGTGGGCACTCATGCACAGCAGAATTCACCAGAGTTTGTTACCAGAAAGGCAGAGAGAGACATGGCCTTTCTGCTAACGAGAGATTAAAACAAGTATAGATTCACTCTAGCACACCAAGGCTGGCAATTGCCAATAATCAGTAGATGCATTTCTTCAACCCCCCCCTCCCCTACCCTGGGTTTGATTCAGCCCCAAAGTCAGATGAGCACACTACATCAATATATGAAAATGTATGGTGCAAACAACATTCAGTGTTAATCTATAATCAATTCTATCTACTGTCTCTGTCTATCTGTTTTGAGTTATCTTTTTCTAAATTAAAACATCAGTATTCATGTTAAACTATCGTGTTGGCACTAGGCAATATATAAGTGGGTTTTGGGCTGCAGTTTGGGCACTCAGTCTCTAAAAGGTTTGCCATCACTGCAATAATGTATAAATGCATGCATTTTCTTTGTAAATAAATATTTACATTTGCTTGATATGGTAAAGTACAGCACAGAATACTAAAGGTTCGTACACACGTGCGATCGCGGGTGCCAACCCACAACGCATGATGTGTACGGACAGCCGTTTCAGGTGATAATTGGCCAGTGTATGGGCACTATATCAGGCGAAATGGCCGATCGTTCGGAAATCGATGCCCGATCTTCCCGGGCAAATCTCCAAACGAGTGGCCGTTACGGCCCATACATGGCCACGTGTATATGAACCTTTACACATTTACAATTAGACTACTAAGATTGTGCTTGTTAGCTAATTATTGCCCTGAATCTTTCTGATACTGATACCATCACAGACCGAAAAGCAGGTCACTTTTTATTGCATCTCATACACAGATACAATAAAAAGTGGATCAGTATTGGAGGGTGTCAGGGCAATAAATGGCAAACAAGCACAATCTTAGCAGTCTCATTGTAAATTTCAAGTATTCTGTGTATTTGTTTTAAAATCTATCAACTCTTGATAGTGTCATGTTGCCAAGAACACACTAAGCAGTTATCCCTCCAGATTAATAGAGATTAACTGGATTTTGATACAAAATGACTTTGCCGCCTACCTACCATAAATACCTATAATCAGTTATATAATTTTTATTTAATCTTTCTTTTTTAACTATGCCATAAAAAAACAAGTACCATATATACTTGAGTATAAGACGGGGTTTTTATTCTTTAAAATGAGCCTAAAAAGCTGACCTTCGCTTATATAGTCGATTCCCAGCGTGACAGTCCTACGCGGAGAAGAGGAGATTGCCAGTAAGGTAGCCCTGGTGCCATCACAGGGCTTCCCCCTTCTCTGGGGTCATCCCTTACAAGTGTGCTATGCTGCCCCTGTCTAGTTGGGGTACTGCACTGCAATCTGCATTTAGATCGCAGTGCAGTACCAGCTATAGTAAACTGTCAATGAATGATGGATTACTATAGTATTTGTGAATGGAGCTCAGAGTTCCATTCACAAATAGATTTTTTTCTAAGTCTTTGCTACTTAGCAAAGACTAAGAGATCAATATTTTGTGATCAGTTCTGATCACCTAATTATTGATCTTTGCCAATGAATGAAAAATCACTTACTGGAAAATTTGTTCCGGGAAGTGATTTTTCCAATTGGATTTTGACTTGAAAAATGAGCATTTTAGCCATATTCCAAGTTCGTTATCATTTCCTAAGATGATCTGATAAAAAACACACAAAAAAAATTACACACGCCTTTTTTCCCCTACAATTTCTACCCTCGGATTCAATAAATTTTACTAATTTCTTTAGGTAAAAATAAGAACCTCGACTGCGTACATTACACATATGTTATGTTTTCACATTTTATTTGTTTTAAAAGCTGCAATTTCCAGCAGTGGGACTCAGATGAGCCCATACCTAGAACACAGCTGCTTAAAGACATTTCTGGAGCCCATGGTTTACTCTGCTTATTATCTGACAAGATTGATAAAGAAGTTTTGGACACAGCAGGTATGTAGAACTCATAGCACAGATGCAAAAGATGCATAAACTGCTTTCCAGATTTTGCCATAACTTGTCTGAGAATAAAACTACAGATCACTGGCACCTTGGAGAAACTTTTTGCTTTTTTACCTTGGGGTCAGAACCTATCCCTACAGGAGTGTGCACTTGTTTCTTTAACCTTGTGGATCTCAAGAATAAGCAAAACCATCCGTAGGTGTCTCTTACCAACACTTTTATCATGCAGCAATTAGGGTAGTTGTGATTGTTGAAAATGTATCTCCATGCAGTGAAGGGTGTGCTGTGACATGATTCCGCAAGTATTGCTAATGTCAGATTAAGATTCTGGTTTAATTCTCTCTTCTGTATCTGACATATCTTTATGTTTGCCTAAGTTCTGCAGTTTAGCTGTGCTGATGAAAAATATGCAATATTCTGTGCAAAGTGGTCCTATCTAAAATCATCCCTGTTAATGAATAATGCAGATTGGAATAATTTAGTGAAGGACTTATCAGTTCAGTACATTTAATATACTATAGAGAGTGATAAACTTAATTGTAAACAGTATAACCAAATGGCAGCTCCGATCCTCTCCACTCCAGCACTCCTGAGTTGCTCGTCCTGTGTGCAGATGCAGCTCAGGGAATGCTCATTCTTCCCAAACATATATGAAAGACAAAAAAGGAAGAGAGCTGCAGCACCACATAAGAGCTATATGAACATTCTTTATTAAGTACTGTAAAATTACAGAGTCCGGTGGATCACAGCAACATCACCAGGGCACAGAGGCAATCAGGTGATTGCCTCTGTGCCCTGGTGATGTTGCTGTGATCCACCGGACTCTGTAATTTTACAGGTACTTAATAAGAATGTTTTATTATTAGCTCTTATGTTGTGCTGCAGCTCTCTTCCTTTTTTGTCTTTCATAAACTTAATTGTAATTGTGTTTAAATTACCAGGTCCTAACCTGAAGATTATCAGTACACTATCTGTGGGCTTTGATCATTTAGCACTGGATGAAATAAAAAAGCGGTATGTATTATAGCGTTAGAATTTTTTTTGAAAATTCATCAAGAAACATTTACTGTTTGTGCCATTTGCTACTTCAAATTAGCTTTAGATACACCCTGTGTACACACGGGCAGATGTTTTAGCCTGGCCGACCCTTCAATCCGGCTGTATACTCTGCCCGCCACAAAACATCATTTGCAGTGAATGTAGTCACTTTGATCATTTGGCGCGACCAATCAAGCGTTCCATAGAAGACGGCATGTCAGTCGTGGTTTTCCGCCATCTCAGATCGTTTTTTTTTTTTTTGTCGATACAGGTGGAAAACCCATTGGACCTCAAATGGTTTTGGGCACATAGTACTGCACACATTTCTGGTCTCTGAAATTTAGCAGGGCACCTTTAAATGCCACCAAAATAGCAGTAATATGCAAATGGTGTCAATGTGCAACTTAGGTCTCAATGGTAAAAATACCAGATTGAAACCTATTAACCCCAGCAGTTTCGAGTATCCTAGGTTTTGAATAAGCATGCACTACAATCCAATTTTCGAGCACTTTTCTGGTGCACACCGTATCACAAAGCAGCCCTGTATCAAATATTTTTAAAAACAATGAAATGTATTTAACATACCGTATATACTCGAGTATAAGTTGATCCGAGTATAAGTCGAGCTACCTATCTTAACCTGAAAAATTAGTAAAAACTGATTGACTTGAGTATAAGCCGAGGGTAGAAATTATGACGACTAGTGCCTTCTAATTTAGTATTGTTTTGTGGCTTAAGTTGCCCTTTAAATGGACAGCAGAATTCTCAACATTAATCCCATACAGTAATAGTCATATCCAGTACCAGTTAATCCCAATTCCTTGGCACTCCAGATGTTTGGAAACTACAACTCCCAGCATGCTTTAGTTGCTGGGAATTGTAGTTTCTAACATGTGGAGGGGCAAGGTTCAATAAACTTTTAATTAAGCTTACCATCATTTACATTCTCCTGACCCCCATATAGTAAGAGAACTCCAACCCCCATGTATGTTAAGGGCCTCTGACCCCCATATAGTTAAGGGCACTGACAACCCCATATAGTAAAGGGCACTCTGACCCCATATAGTAAAGGGCACTCTGACCCCCATATAGTAAAGGGCACTCTGACCCCATGTAAAGCTCTGACCCCAAAGTAAAGGGCCTTCTGACCCCCATACAGTAAAGGGCACTCCTTGACCCCATACAGTAAAAGGGCACTCTGACCCCATACAGTAAAGGGCCTCGACCCCATACATAAGGCACTCTGCATCTATCCAATATAGTAAAGGGCACTCTGACCCCATACAGTAAGAGCACTCTGACCCCATACAGTAAAGAGCACTCTGACCCCTGTATAGTAAAGGGCACTCTGACCCCCATATAGTAAGGGCACTCTGACCCCCAATGGTAAAGGGAACCTGACCCAAAAGTTAAAAGTGTCACCTGAAAGTTGTAGTTTCAAGCTGTCACTTGCATTGAACTAGCAGCATTTTCCCCCAAACTGAGAAGACCCATCAGATTTACGGCATCCAGATAAGCAGTGATAGTGCTGAGTGAGTCCAGCAGCCTGCAACAATCCTTGGCACTCCAGATGTTTGGAAACTACAACTCCCAGCATGCTTTAGTTGCTGGGAATTGTAGTTTCTAAACATGTGGAGTGGCAAGGTTCAATAAACTTTTAATTAAGCTTACCATCATTTACAATTCTCCTGACCCCCATATAGTAAAGAGCACTCTAACCCCTGTATAGTAAAGGGCCCTCTGACCCCCATATAGTAAAGGGTACTCCAACCCCCATATAGTTAAGGGCACTCTGACCCCCATATAGTAAAGGGCACTCGACCCCCTATAGTAAAGGCACTCTGACCCCCTATAGTAAAGGGCCTCTGACCCCCAATGAGTAAAGGGTCTTTGACCCCCATACAGTAAAGGGCACTCTGACCCCCATACAGTAAAGGGCACTCTGATCCCAATATAGTAAAGGGCACTCTGACCCCCATACAGTAAAGAGCACTCTGACCCCCATACAGTAAAGAGCACTCTGACCCCTGTATAGTAAAGGGCACTCTGACCCCCATATAGTAAAGGGCACTCTGACCCCCATATGGTAAAGGGAACTCTGACCCCAAAAGTTAAAAGTGTCACCTGAAAGTTGTAGTTTCAAGCTGTCACTTGCATTGAACTAGCAGCATTTTCCCCCAAACTGAGAAGACCCATCAGATTTACGGCATCCAGATAAGCAGTGATAGTGCTGAGTGAGTCCAGCAGCCTGACTACAGGAAGCAGGAAGGAGTGTAAAGCAGATATGCTCCTGAAACTTTCTATGCAGATTAAGGATTTTTTAATACCTACTGGTTACAATCCGCAACTGCAGCATTTGGATTTTAATTAGGACTTGACACTAGTATAAGCCAAGGTTAGGCTTTCAGGCTAATTTAAAGCCTGAAAATCTCGACTTATATTCGAGTATATACGGTATATACAAATGACTGGACACACACACGTTTCAAGCTCTTAATCATAGTCGCAGATCCGTAGAATAAGCATGCACAAACTTGCCAGTTTCACAGAACACAGAGAAATTTCAACATCTGAATTTTGCCATCTCAACATAAATTCTGCATTAAAATTTAGAACTTTCAACATAGAAAATCCGTGTAACAAAGTTTCATTAATAGCTTGGAATGACGTAATTTTGTCTCTGAAATCAGTAGTTGTGCCTTAAATCCAGGTTTGATAAGAAATGTTAGTAACTTACTAGTCTTGAAAGCTCCATATAAACTAACAGGGTTATTTAATAAAAGTTCTTATCGTTTAAAATGGTGCTAATTTTGCTCCAACCAATCAGATGTTAGCTTTCAAATGTTAAACAAGTTCTGATTGGTTGGGGCAAAATTAGCACCATTTTAAACAATAAGAACTTTTATTGAATCTCCCTGTATATTTGGCAATGTGCAGTGTTTTTAGGTATTAAAGGAAATCTTAGCCCTACACCGAAATTAACCTTACATGTTTCCCATCTTCATTCACCAGAAATTATTTTTAGACTTGTTTAATGTATGGTCGCCACTAGGTTGTTCAGTAACCCAGTAGTCCCTTGGCAGCCCTGGGGGGATTTGCTGAGAATGTACAACTATCAGGGAGATTCAATAAAAGTTCTTATCGTTTAAAATGGTGCTAATTTTGCCCCAACCAATAAGAACTTATGTAACATATGAAAACTAACATCTGATTGGTTGGGGCAAACTTAGCACCATTTTAAACGATAAGAACTTTTATTGAATAACCCCCTATGTATCTTGTCTATAACCTACTCTAAAAAAACTTTAAATTAATATAGGTGATTTCTCACCATGCTGCTGATTTAAGAGGAGATAGATATGTTTTAGTTAATAATTATAGAATTATTTTAGGCTCATATATTTATATTGCAGCTTTATTTCACCTGACCAGAAAGACAATTTAGTTTTGTATCCCCTGCAATTTTTATAGACCAGATGTCTAAAGGTCAGGTTGGTTAACTTTGGATCATAGTATAGTATAGTATAGTATTTGAGGTTGAATAAAGACATACGTCCATCCAGTTCAACCCATCTAGCAATATCCTCATTTCCTGCCTAACTGTTGATCCAGAGGAAGGCAAAAAAAAAACCCACCAAATTTATGAAGGGGGAAAAAATTCCTTCCTGACTCCAAGTGGCAATCGGAAATTTCCCTGGATCAACTCTACTTTATGTATCAATACCAGTAACTTGCAACATTCATTGTTTGCAGAAACTCATCCAGCTTTTTTTTTAAACTGTACACAGTAATCATATCCCCACGCAAGCGCCTTTTCTCCAGCGTCCATAATTGTAACTTTTCCAGTCTCTCTTCATATTCAAGCTCCCCCAATCCCCTTATTAATTTAGTTGCCCTTCTCTGAACCCTTTCCATTTCAAAGATGTCCTTTTTGTACACAGGATTCCAAAATTGCACTGCATATTCCAAATGAGGCCTTACCAATGCTTTGTAAAGAGGGAGAATTACATTTTCCTCCCTTGAATCCATACTCCTTTATACAAGACAATCCCATGCTGGCTCTGGCTGTTGCCACCTGGCACTGCTTGCTACCTTAAGTTTGTTATCCACCAAAACTCCAAGATCCCTTCCAACAGGGATTCACTTAACACAGAGCCATTTATATTAGCACAAGATTTTTAAGTCCAAAATGCATCACCTTAAATTTATCAACATTGAATTTCATCTGCCACTTAGCAGCCCAATGTGACAATCTATCTAGATCCCTTTGCAACGATTGCACGTCCTCTGAAGTTTTTATGGTCGACAAAGTTTTGTGTCGTCGGCAAACACAGAAACCTTGCTGACAATACCCACTTCCAAATCATTAATAAATAGATTAATAGAAGCTGCCCCAGCACGAACCCTGTGGCACCCCACTTAGCACTTTAGTCCTAATGATGAAGCCCCATTACAACTACTCTCTGCATCCTATTCATTATCCATTTTCATAACCATTCATCCAGTACAAATGTGACTCCCCAGACCAACCGACCTTAGCTTATACATTAGTCGCCTATGGGGGACTGTATCAAAAGCTTTTGCAAAATCCATGTAACACTACATCTACTGCTATGCCAGAGTCAAATTTCTACTTTCTTCCTCATAAAACCAAAGTTAGTTTCACAAGATCTATTCCTCCTAAATCCATGCTGATTACTAATTAAATGTCAGTCCTTGAAACATACCTAGAACATGTTCCCTTATTAAACTTTCAGGATCTTCCCACACCTGAATTTAAACTTACGGCCTGTAATTACCCGCTGTGAACGACTACCCTTTTTGAATATTGGAATAACATCAGCCCTTTTCCACCAGAGGCACATCACCGAACATGAGGGAATCAGCAAAAATAGAAACAATGCCTAGATAAAACTGAACTTAGCTCCTTAAGTACCCGAGGATGTATTTTATCCGGCCCGGAGATTTATTAATATTAACCTTCTTTGTTCTTTCTGTACATATCCTCGGTTAACCAAAGTGCACTTGAATCTTGTATACCATTATTGCTACTATACTCTTGATATCTGTCCTTGGATCTCCTATAGTATATATAGAGGGAAAAAAAGTATTCAAGACATTTGCTTTATCCCACATCCGTAACTAACTTATCCCCATTAATTAATGGTGCCACATTCTCAGTCCTCATCTTCTTACTGTTAATATACTTAAAGGGCATGTCCACCCCGAAATTTAACTTTTGATATGTGGTAGGGCATGCTCCCCCAGCCCCAACCGCATTAATATAATTGTTAGAAAGTCCCCCGATTCTTACTTACCTGCCCTCTCTCCTCCGCTGCAGTGTCAGGCCCTCTGCTTGCATGGAATTGAAAGCAGGGGCGGACCGGCAGCTGCATCCGTGATGGCTGAGAGGCAGGAGGGCTGCACTGAGCATGCCTCAACCTTGATGAGGTTGAGGAAGTCTCAGGCACAGCATGAGTCACACACTGCTCCTACACAGCAGTTTCCTGGACTTTGGAGGGGCACAGCAGGGGAACTATTTTGAGCAGAATGTAAGGTAGGGATTTGTTAAACTACTTGATGTGGCCAGTAAGGGGTTAAATTTTAGTTTTGGGGGTGGACATGCCCTTTAAAAAAATGTTTAGGCTTTGTGATGCTTTGTTCAGCTATCCTAACTTCGTTATTAATTTTAGCTAGTTTGATAGCTTTCTTACACTCCTTGTTACAGTTTTTATAATCCCTAAATGCCCTTTCCGTTCCCTCGGCCTTAAAGGTTTTAAATGCCTTTTTCTTCCTTTCCATTTGCCTCTTTACATCAGAATTCAGCCACATGGGCGCGGATTTATTTAGGATATAAATTTAGATGTGAACTGGCTTAAAATACCCTTGAACACCGTCCACTTCTGTTCAGTACATTTATCTGATAATACATTATCCCAGTTGACATTCTGAAGAGCTACTTTTAGTAAACAATGAGTTGCACTAATTATGTAATTCACAAGGCCCATTAATATTATGTAAAATATATCCTTATAAATAAACACTCCTTTTTTAGTATGTTACATCAGTATCAGTATTAAAAATGGTATATTAATGCAAACGTACTGTAAAGTACAAAAATATTATATGGCGGTTTGTGACCAGTAGAAGAGCACTTCATTAAACCATGGGGCTTTAGAAAAGTATACCACAGATACATCACATCCATTTTCTGATTGACAAAACTACACCAATGCATGTGCATTCTGTTAGATCTGTAAGATCAGCAAAAGTTATCTGTATGATTTACAGGGCATGTAGTTTTACGACAAACTCAAAACATTTTCATTATAAGAAGTAATGTAGTTTATTACTATGGAATATAGCAATGATGTTGAACCTTGGCACTCCAGATGTTTGGAGACTACAACTCCCAGTGTGCCTTGTTTGCAGAATGCAACTAAGGCATGCTGCAAATTGTAGTTTCTAAACATCTGGAGTGAAAAATCATTGGAATGTAAAAATGTAAAAGGTCACCTCTGAGTTCTGTAATGTACAAAGCATTCAGCTTGTGCCTTGATCCTCTTGGTCACCTCTTATATCTTTATGTTTTGCATGAACATTATCACACACAAAACACAATTGCACGTGGAAATTTAAAGTTAGGATATTTCTGCTACTATGCTGATTTCTCTTTGCCAGGTAGAGTAATTTAAAAAATATTATAACAAGTTTTTTTGGCCTCAATTTTAAACTGTATATGATAGCAAGTAAACATCTTTTATTGTTTTGTCATATTCTAAAAAATGTCTGATAGAAAACTCGCACAAAGGGCTTAAATGGATATATTAAAGTGTATATTTTGTGCAGTGGAATCAGAGTTGGCTACACACCAGATGTTCTGACTGATGCCACAGCAGAGCTCACTGTAGCCTTACTGCTAACAACTTGCCGTAGGCTGCCAGAGGCTATAGAGGAAGTAAAGAAGTAAGTGAGGTTTAAATTCATTGTATTTATTCAAATGAAGCTAATAATGGAATGATAGGGGAGTTAAATCATATACTTTATTACTTTCCTTTTCAGATGTTCAGAAAGTTAAGATGCTAATGACCAGAATGCATAGATTCCAACCGCCCTAAATCTGCAGGACTATTTTTAAACTTCAGTTTCACGTCTCCTGCAATATTCTAGAGATATACAGTTTGCCACAAAAGTTAGTACACCCTCACATTTTTGTAAATATTTTATATTTTCATGGGACAGTACAGAAGAAACAATGTAGTCTGTGAAGTTTGTACAACAGTGTGGGGTGCACTTTTCTGAAAAACTGTATGTACTTACTGTATGTACTTAGAATTCAGTTTTTGCATATAAACAAGTTATTTATATAGAGCTTTGTGCATATGCACATTGAGTAATGTGTTCATTAAGTTCCGCAGAACTTCATGAAATTCAGAAAATCCGATTAGAACCAAATTAAAACGGATTTTTTTATGTTTTGGGCCACGATTTTCAAATTTTTCTACCACAATTTTCAAATTTTTCTACAGAGTATTTTCAAAACTTCCAGTTCCAACATTTGCTACCTATGACTATGGCAATGCTTTTCTTAAAGAATTATACACTACAAAACCTTCTTGCTCCCCATTAAAGTACTCAGGGTAATGACCTAAACCGCTAGGTTCTCACCCGTGTTTAACTTAGAACATGGAAAAATGTTCAGTGGTAAGAAGCACATCTTTCCATAGTCCAGTTCTGAAGAAGTCCTGGAATATTTTTTAATGAAAAACCTTTAAACTATAATTCTTTATTTTTATAATTATTTAAATCAATTTTAGTTGGTGTAGTATGAGTGAGGGATTTAATCCTCTTCTCAAAACATCCTCTTTTAAAAACATTAAAATGAAGTTGGTATTGTAATTTCTGTTTTTTAAAGTGGAGGTTGGAAAACCTGGGCGCCTATGTGGATGTGTGGCTATGGGCTGTCTGGCAGCACTGTTGGAGTGATTGGCCTTGGTAGAATAGGTAAGGCCTCCTATAAAAAATTATTTGCACAGTATATTGGTTTGGTTTTTTTTTTAAGGGGTTTCATTAGGTAAATTTCAGTTTTATTTAGTTTTGCGATTGGCATGAAGCCACATTGCATCCATGTTGTACAGTATGTTAATGATGTAAATTAAGTAGTTTTCATTAAAGGAAAGTTAACTGTTATTTTATAATTACCGTACATTTGATGAATGAACAAAAACCTGTAATTGTTGGCAAACTTTTCATATTGGGATCTTTCAGGAATGGCTATTGCTCGTCGTCTTAAACCATTTGGTGTGAAGAAATTTTTATACACTGGACATCAGCCAAAGCCTGAAAATGCAGAACTTAATGCAGAATTTGGTAGGTGCACACTCAAAAATAATTTATATGTACATACAACTGATTAGGCATGGTAAAGGTTTAAAATCTATAAAATGGTATAGCTAAAGTCTGTGTAAATATAAAGCTAGCCATACGCAGGTCTTTTTCCATTTCGATTGGTAAAAGCAAATTTTTCAATCAAAAACTTTCAAAATTTATTTTTTTATTGCATTGATATTGATTAAACCTTGATGCCCCCTCTGACCTGGTCTGCTTTTGTTGCTTTGCCCCTGGGGCTAGCAAACATGGTGGATGCTCTACCTATGGGGGGGCACACTTCTGCCAGTTTCTGCCCTCTCATAAGTTGGCCCAAGGTAACCAGTCCAGAGAGGGGAAGCAGGAGCTCTTGTGAGCATCTGTTATCCCAGGGGTGAGGATCTAGCATTTATTGTCCTCGCCCTGGGCAGGGGTTTGTTTATTAAGTTTAGTTCCCTTTTAAGCCTGCACTCAAAATAATTGATACTGTGTACACAAATTATAAAAAATGGAATATGCTAGTAGACATTTTATCTATGTTTAGCAGTTGTGAATTTTACAAATTGTTTTAATACTGAATCCAAACATCAAATAGATTTAAGGAAAAACATTTTATACATAGAAAGTGTAGGCATTAAAACTGGTCCTTTAGTGTGGTCCTTTAAAAAATGGTGATATGGGATGGCAGTTACTACACCTTTTCCACCTTCTTTAGTATTTATTACTGGTCTTTTACACCAGTAAAAAAATATATAATTTTATAATATTTTTCAGTGTCTTGCGAGAAACTTGCTGAGGAGTCCGACTTTGTTATCGTGTCCTGTTCATTAACACCGGAGACTGAAGGACTTTGCAATAAAGATTTTTTTCAAAAAATGAAGAAAACATCAATTTTTATCAACACAAGCAGGTTAGAAAAATAACAATGTATCCAGCTGAGGCCACACTACAACAAACAAAAATCGCTGTGCGCTTTTGCCATGCACTTGTGTCCGCTTGTATCTGCTTTTATGTGCTTCCTAGGGGATTATAGGCAGAAATGCACCTTAAAAAGATAGCATGGTCTATTGATCTGTGCCCGATTTTTTAATTTGCTTCTATAGACTTGTATTAAGTGCAATTTGGCAGAAATGGACCAAAAAATCATGATTGCAACGGATCACAGTGGGGCCTACTTCCCGCGATTTACATTATAAATAATCAGAAAACTTTACATCTCCCGCAACTTCGTCTAAACCACGCAAACCATTCATACATTGCAGCAAATCGCTTTGCGAAATTTTAAGACAAGAAATCATACAAAGCGGCCATTGATACATAGTTCTGAAAATCTCTCTCTTACAGAAGATAAATAACATTTGTTATCCATAGTAATTACAAAGGTGCAGTGTACAAATACTTCTCCTTTAATAATGTATTGTTTTTAACGGACATGTCCCGAATAAGCCTTTTCATACAGATTTAAATTCAGTACCTCCCAGGAAATACTTGATTGGGGTTTACTCCAACTAAAGGGATCCTGCTCTGTTTTTTTTTTTTTAAATGATTAGTAACAACTCTAGCTTTTATCTTGTATAAGATGCATTTTTGAGAGAAAATCACTTACATATTTGAGGCTACCGGGAGAACTTTTGGTAAGTGACCCATGACTGGGTCACAGCTGTAACTTGGTTACAGTTTGCAAAATGCCCAGTGTATCAGTTACTAAACCCTTAAAAAAACTGTATCATATATTTAACATTTTTATATCTAAAGTTAAAAAGAAACAAACATTTACATACAAAATTCACTGTCTGGCATCCCTTGGTGCAATATCACATTTGGTTTCTCTTTAAGGCATACTTCTTTTACTGTGTGCACGACTTCCTTTCACATATGTAATAAAAACCTTCAGAGATATTTACCCAAAGCCTTTCTGTATTAAATACTGGCTTTGCACCTGTGAGTAAACCCCGAAAAGGAAATGGAATTTTTCCGGTAAATCCCGGTAAAAAGCTGCAAATGATAGTATTAAATAGCTTGGCACAGTTCAGCAGATACCTTTTTTGATACCTGTGCAGCCGCTGCAAATAAATTTCTCTGCTCAAATTAATTTCTTAGTGTTACTGGCCTTTTGCAAATGGTGCTGAAAGATCTGGTAAATGCTATGTATTCTAAAGCTACCAGCAAGGACCGACATGGGCAAATTCGTTGCCCCAACCTACCAACCGTTCGCCACAAGCAAGCGATCGAAAATCGGCAGGATCGATCGTGCGGCCCATAGATGACCGCTGCGTCAAATCACCTGATCCAGGCAACATAGATTGCCAACGACTGCACACACGGTGCTGATTTTTCGGCCCAGCCAACCGATATACAAAGATATTTGTTGGTTTGGCCCAAAAATCGCCTTGTGTGTCCCATCCTTAAGTTTTTTAGCTACAACTTGCATCTCATTGTCCTTTCATTTATTTTGACTGTGACCATGCACTTAAGGCTTCTCTAGTAAGGACTGAATGATATGTATCTAATGAGTGCCATTATTGTATGTATGTATAATTTTATTTATAAAGCGCAACTTGGGGGGGTGGGGGGGTACAAAGTGCTTAAAAGGGCTAATAGTCATTTGTTCTGCTGATGCTCAGAAAGGTAGGCTAACAGTCTAGATTTAAAAGTATTAATGTCACCAGGCGAAGTGAGAGAGGGAGAGGGTTCCAAAGGTAGGGAGCAGCAAGAGAGAGCAGTTTAAGGCGGGAGGCAGCAGTGTTGGGGGTCTGTGGAGAAGATTTCCTTGCGAGGAATGGAGGGCACGGCCTGGAACATAAGCGACCAAGAGAAAAGATAAGTAGGGAGGTGCAGTAGAGCGAAGGGATTTAAAGGTTAAAAGCAGGGTATTGAATATGATTCTTTGTTTGATGGGAAGGCACCCTATGGACTGAAGTATCAGGGTTGCGGGTTCTCTTTTGGAGGAGAGCAAGATGATCCGAGCTGCCGAGTTTAAGATAGACTGGAGAGGAGAGAGATGAGAGGCCGAGTGTCAAAGAAGTAAAATGTTACAGTAGTCAAGAAAGGAGATTATAAGGGCATGGATGAGCATTTTAGTAGTGGAGAGAGAGAGAAAAGGACGGATCTTGGCAATATTGCGAAGGAGAAAAAGCAACATTGTTAATGTGATGATGGAAGGAAAGAGAGGAGTCAAAGGTAATTCCAAGGCAGCGTGTAGATTCAACTGGGTTAATGACCATATTGTCAATAGAGATGGAGAAGGGTGGACTAGGTTCCAGTTTAGGGGGGAAATTATTAATTCCATTTTTGATAGATTGAGTTTAAGGCGGCGGTGCGCCATCCAGGAAGAGATAGAGAGCAGACATTTAGAGATTTGGGATTGAACTTCAGGGGTTAGCGTGGGGGTGGACAAGTAAATTTGGGTATCATCAGCATATAAGTGATACTTAAAACCGAAAGAATTTATTATTTCTCCCAGAGAGAGAGTGTAGAAGGAGAACCACAAGGGTCCTTATACATAGCCCTGAGGGGCCCCCACACTAAGTGGAACAGGAGAGGAAGTCTTATTAGCAAAAGAGACAGAGAAAGATCTGTTAGAGAGATAAGAAGACAAACACACACTGCAGCTTGATTTAGGATGCCCAGAGAATATAGAATCTGCATAAGAAGAGAGTGGTCCACAGTATCAAAGGCAGTCAGGGAGAATGAGTTACACTATTTGGCATTGTATTTGGAGGCTCATTAACGATACATGTATAGTTTGCTGTATTGGCGTTTCAGATCTTGTGGACATATTATTACAGCCTCTTGTATTGCGCCTCGAATCATATCTTCGAGACACGAAACATGTTTTACAGGTTCTAACATATGTCAATGTCAGTCGAGACCTTAATCTAGCTTCAATTGATGTTTGCTCCTTGTACTCCTGTATTCCTCATGACAGGGGGGGGGGGGTACAAAGTGCTTAAAAGGGCTAATAGTCATTTGTTCTGCTGATGCTCAGAAAGGTAGGCTAACAGTCTAGATTTAAAAGTATTAATGTCACCAGGCGAAGTGAGAGAGGGAGAGGGTTCCAAAGGTAGGGAGCAGCAAGAGAGAGCAGTTTAAGGCGGGAGGCAGCAGTGTTGGGGGTCTGTGGAGAAGATTTCCTTGCGAGGAATGGAGGGCACGGCCTGGAACATAAGCGACCAAGAGAAAAGATAAGTAGGGAGGTGCAGTAGAGCGAAGGGATTTAAAGGTTAAAAGCAGGGTATTGAATATGATTCTTTGTTTGATGGGAAGGCACCCTATGGACTGAAGTATCAGGGTTGCGGGTTCTCTTTTGGAGGAGAGCAAGATGATCCGAGCTGCCGAGTTTAAGATAGACTGGAGAGGAGAGAGATGAGAGGCCGAGTGTCAAAGAAGTAAAATGTTACAGTAGTCAAGAAAGGAGATTATAAGGGCATGGATGAGCATTTTAGTAGTGGAGAGAGAGAGAAAAGGACGGATCTTGGCAATATTGCGAAGGAGAAAAAGCAACATTGTTAATGTGATGATGGAAGGAAAGAGAGGAGTCAAAGGTAATTCCAAGGCAGCGTGTAGATTCAACTGGGTTAATGACCATATTGTCAATAGAGATGGAGAAGGGTGGACTAGGTTCCAGTTTAGGGGGGAAATTATTAATTCCATTTTTGATAGATTGAGTTTAAGGCGGCGGTGCGCCATCCAGGAAGAGATAGAGAGCAGACATTTAGAGATTTGGGATTGAACTTCAGGGGTTAGCGTGGGGGTGGACAAGTAAATTTGGGTATCATCAGCATATAAGTGATACTTAAAACCGAAAGAATTGATTATTTCTCCCAGAGAGAGAGTGTAGAAGGAGAACCACAAGGGTCCTAAAACATAGCCCTGAGGGGCCCCCACACTAAGTGGAACAGGAGAGGAAGTCTTATTAGCAAAAGAGACAGAGAAAGATCTGTTAGAGAGATAAAAAGACAACCACACACCGCAGCTTGATTTAGGATGCCCAGAGAATATAGAATCTGCATAAGAAGAGAGTGGTCCACAGTATCAAAGGCAGTCAGGGAGAATGAGTTACACTATTTGGCATTGTATTTGGAGGCTCATTAACGATACATGTATAGTTTGCTGTATTCATAGATTCACATTAGAATAATTCAGTAGCATACCTCGAAGCACTGTGTTGATATTCTCTCCAGGGGGGTGCTGCTTCTCTCTTTCTTAGTTTTTCCTTCCTGTGATTTCTGCCCACATTTTACATTAGCCTATTTTGGTCATTATTTTATTATTCAGCCTTTACTTTTTTTCTAACAAAGGAAAGTCTCCAGGCAGCAGGTATTCATATAACTAGTAGGCTCAACCATATGAAGAGGATACACCAAATCCTTAAATTTGATAATCACAGGATATAGTATCACACAGGAGCCATCAGTGATATTTATTGGAGATGTAGCACTACATGTTTTAAAGTCTCCTAGGGCAATTGCACCTGATGAAAGACCTTGTAGGTCTGAAACACAAAGTGCTAGATCTCCAGTAAATATCACTGAAGCACTGTGAATTGGCTCCTGTGTGATACTATATTCTGTGTTTACTTTTTTCTAACTTCTCTGTATATGATTCATTTATGCCAATTTTCTCTTTATTTATTATTTTGCAGAGGCTCTGTGGTAAATCAGGAAGATCTGTACCAAGCCTTGGCAAGTGGGCAGATAGCATCTGCTGGACTGGATGTGACAACCCCTGAACCTCTTCCAACAGACCACCCACTCCTCACACTAAAGAACTGTGGTATGACCTTTTTAGCCCAACAATGTGGGTTTATTGTCCATATTTGTAAGTGAAAATAAAGTTTGATGCTGTTGTAAGTATTAGGACACCCAGAACATGACTTCATATGGCATTTTTTACATTGCCTTCCTTTTCTGTGTTAAGTCTGTTTAAACATCATTTTTCCTCCTTTTAGTGATTTTGCCTCACATTGGAAGTGCAACTTATGCTACCAGAAATGCTATGTCAGTAATTGCTGTGAATAATCTGCTAAAAGGTCTTGCCGGAGAGGAAATGCCTAGTGAGCTTAAGCTGTGAAGGAAGGTTTGCTCAACCTGGACTATGTTTTTGTAAAATTCTGTATCAATAGTTATCAACTGATATTGGGGTACAAAGGTGTAATAATAGCAAATAAAAAAACACAGTAAATTCTGTGTAATTTGTTATTCTTGAGTTTTTATTTTCAGTCTCTTTCTCAAATATCCAAACCTACCAGCTGCAGGCTAAAGTGTTTTATTAGAAGGACAATGTTTCCTTTAGTTTTTTAATGGCTGTGAGCTACCTATATTCACCCACATTTTTGCGTGTGCTGTATTTTAACCTGCTTGCACAGACCTGCTGAGTTGTGTGGAGTCTGTACCCTCAAATATAGACTCTTCTTACTATAGTTTCTGAATACTTTTTTTTACCCCAGAATCTTCAATTAGCATTTTTACAGAAACCCAGAGTACCTGGTTTATAACCTGTTTGCTACTGCACATGACTGGGGCTTGACCAGTGACCATATCCCCATGGCATAGAAATATGGCTCTGGTGAAACTTTGTCCAGTTCTTTAAATTAAAACTCAGACTTTCTTAAAAATCCTGATTAAAACTCGATATCACTTGCACTTACTTTCACATTCTCCAGGATGATATACAACAGTGTCTAAACAAGTGGCTTGGGGAGCAAGAGAGATAGTAGGCTTGACCACACTCAAGTTTATTTGTAGTTGGTTAGGTGTTACTAAAGCTGTGTACACACCATGCAATTATTCGGCCCGATCGACTGCTAGTTCAGTGGTAAACTATCGGCCATGGCTACTTTTACAGTTGGTTAGAAGAACCACTAAAAAGCGATGCCGTGCCTTTATAAATATGGCCCTTTATGCTTCCTGGTTCTTTCAATTAGCAGCTGTAATATATGGCTTTATACCTACGCATAAAGGCAATTATTTTGACTTTAGAGTGTAATGGCATAGATAGTACCTTAAAATGCATTTTTCTAATAATGAATGTGCTGGTTGCCCCTGTGTATTTAAGAAGAAACCTTCCTTCACTCCTAATGTTCAAAATAGCTCATTACAAATGTTTAACAATGTGGTATTGTCTGAGGTCTCGAAATTGAATTGGTCCAAGGGGAATAATGTACAGTATAATCTTACCATGGAAGAAAGACAAGCACTGCAGGAGCTACAAGGTAATAACTCCATCATTATAAAAAAAAAAAGCAGATAAAGGGGGAGCTACTGTAGTTATGGACAAAACTGCTTACATGGAAGGAGCAGAAAGACAATTAAAAAAACACAGAACACTATAAATGCATTAAGCAGGATCCCACGTTAACGGTTAAAAGGGAAATAGACACTCTATTACAAGAAGCACTAATACAAGGGAACTTTGGATGGAGGGACTTTTTTTTTTTTACCTCCTCCCTAAAATACACAAGAACTTGACAACACCTCCAGGATGCCCCATAGTATTGGGTGGATTACCTGTTTAAACTGTTAAAGGAATTTATTGACTTTCACTTTACCTTGTATCTGGTAATGAAACTTGCTTAAGGAATACAACTGCTTTCCCACAGCATGTAGGAAATTTGGGATTTATACGGAATGGGATTTACCTGTGTACTATGAACATTGAGGCTCTATACACTTCCGTTCCACACTCTGAAGGAATGGAGGTGATAGAGGAATAACATTTTGGATATGATGAATATTTGTCTGACTAAAAATTACAGATTCAACAAAACTTTTTTTCAAACACAAGGGACCAGTATGGGTGCCCTGACCTAATCTGTTTGTCGTCAATTTTAAAAAAAAGTATGTTTTGGAGAATGATACTTTTATTGATAAAATAAGAGGATATGTACGTTATATAGACAACATCTTCGTATGGGAAGGAGATCTGGAATCCCTTAAAGAAATGGAGAGGTTTTTGAATAATGTTCACCTTACATTGAAATTTATGATCAATGCCAGATGAATTTTCTTGATGTATTGGTAAAAATTGAAAAGTAAACACTGGTCACTGACATTTACATGAAGCCTACAGATAGGAACAACCTCCTTTTAGCAAATAGCTATCAACCTGCAGGCACTATAAAAGACCTGCCCTACAGCCAGTTTTTTAGGGTAAGGAGGATTGTAAGTGATAATGACCAGTGTAAGGTAAGATATGCAAAATAGATTTCTGAAGAGGGGTTATAAAGCTGAAACATTGGTTAGAAACTGTGAAAGGGTAATGGAGATAGATAGGCCTACCCTTTTGGAGAAGAAAAAAGACTGGAAGGGGCTCCCAGTATACCATTTGTAACAACGTGCAGTACACATTCTAATCAGATTCAGAAAATTGGACGTGAGAATTGTACAAAATGATACTGTTTGGTAAAATATTTTAGGATCCTTCCCTCTTCTCTTATCAGAGATTCAAGAATATAGGGGATCTTGTTATATGGACAGATATATTCCCCCCCCCCCGGGAAAGATAAGAACCTTCTGGCACTTTTCCTTGTAGGAGGTGCAGGGTATGTAATACAATCATCCCAGGGGAATTAGTGCACCATCCCAGTAAGGGCCGTAAGATCCCAGTAAAAGATTTTGCCACTTGATCCACTAATGTGCCCTTGTCAGTAAGGGGTATGTTGGAAAAACGGAAAGAGAAGCAAGGATCAGAATTGGAGAGCACAAGAGAGACATTGTCATCTATACAGGTGAACCAGCCTCCCTATTGAAATGGCAGGTATTGGAGGTGGTGAAACATAAAATAAGTGGTGGACGACTACAGAAAAACTTTGAGAAAGAAAGTGATATGAATACATAAAATTACAAACATTAAATCCAAGTGGCATAAATGAAGATGAGGGTCTGAACAGATTAATTGAACATGTAGTTCATGTACAAGTTGCTTTATTCCCAGTGTTTATAACCAGGCATGTATTTCTTTATAAGGCTAATAGCATGTTATTAATTTGGCTTGAAAAAGCCAAATTACTGTTCTTTCTATTTCTTTTTCTCCTTCCGCTTTTTTGGACTGTATCTCCTCCCACTGTTTTTGAGCTAGAGACATGAAATTCTGTACAGACGTGCGGGGCATATAGGAGAAGTGTGCTATCTTCTAGCTAAGGAATCTGCGTAAGCATTACAGGGTTATCTACGAATTTCCGGACATTTTTTCCCATAGACTATAATGGTAACAATCCTCAAATGTGGATATTTCAAAACAGTTTTTTTCATGGTCATAAATACAAGTGGTGATACCCCCAATCCCCCACACAGACCCAGGTACACCCACCTACTGACCTACCTTTCCATTCCCATGGAAGCCATATTTAAAGGGTAACTAAAGTCAAAAAAACTAATTAAAAGATAGTTTTATGGTTATAAACACAAAAAAGACATACCACCTCAACCAGACCCAGGTACACACACCTACTAATCTACTTATACATTACTGTGGCAGCCATACTTAAAGGGTAACTAAAGTCAAAAAAATAAATTTAGATTTATCCTCAATAAGATAATTTTATGGTTGTAAACACAAAAAAGACATACCCCCTCAACCATACCCAGGTACACACACCTGCTAATCTACTAATTCATTATGGTGGTAGCCATACTTAAAGGGTAACTAAAGTCAAAAAACGAATTTAGATTTATCCTCAATAAAATATAGTTTTTATGGTTGTAAACACAAAAAAGACATACCCCCTCAACCAGACCCAGGTACACACACCTACTGATTTACTTATCCATTACTATGGCAGCCATACTTAAAGGGTAACTAAAGTCAAAAATATTAATTTTGACCAATCATCAAAATAATAAAAAAGGTTTGTTTTTTTAACCCCCATATGGCACAGTTACATACACCTACTGACCTACCCCTCCATTACTGTTGCAGCCATACCTAAAGGGTAACTAAAATCAAAAAAACTAATTTTGACCAATCATCCAAAAAGTTTGTTTTTTTTAACCCCCAACCGGACACAGGTAGGTTAGTTGGTGTGTGCATAAAATATTTTTTAATTGCATTGCAAGTGCAATTGGGGAAACCGTGCGCCGGAGTAAACCCAGGCAAGCACAGGGAGGACAGGAGTGGAATCGAGCTCATGATTCAGCTCTGTGCAGGCAGAATCCCTACCACTCTGCCGCTGTGCTGCCCAACTGTTATACCTTTTTTTTTAAATTAAGACCTAGAGACAGTTATGACAGTTATGATGTCCTGTCTAGCTATTTGCATAAAGGGGTGGAGCTATGATACATCACTGCACAGTTTGTATTGACAGAAGCATAAAGCCTAAGGTGCAATGACATGAATAATATAACAGCCTAGGTATAAGGTCACAATCCTATATAAACTGCGCTATACAAAAGCATACTTACAGCTGGCTCCTACGCTAAATATTAATAATAATAATAAAAAAATAGGTTGGAGTGACTTTAAGATGGGGTTTCCTGCACAAGTATCTCAAAAAACACTTGAAAAAGCCAAATTACTGTTCTTTCTATTTCTTCTTTTTCTTCTTTCGTTTTAGTCTTCCGCTTTTGGACCGTATCTCCTCCCACAGTTTTTGAGCTAGAGACATGAAATTCTGTACAGACGTGCGGGGCATATAGGAGAAGTGTGCTATCTTCTAGCTAAGGAATCCGCGTAAGCATTACAGGGTTATCTACGAATTTCCGGACATTTTTTCCCATAGACTATAATGGTAACAATCCTCAAATGTGGATATTTCAAAACAGTTTTTTTCATGGTCATAAATACAAGTGGTGATACCCCCAGTCCCCCACACAGACCCAGGTAGACCCACCTACTGACCTACCTTTCCATTTCCATGGAAGCCATATTTAAAGGCTAACTAAAGTCAAAAAAACTAATTTAGATTTATTCTCAATAAAAGATAGTTTTATGGTTGTAAACACAAAAAAGACATATCCCTTCAACCAGACCCAGGTACACACATCTACTGATCTACTTATCCATTACGGTGGCAGCCATATTTAAAGGGTAACTAAAGTCAAAAAAACAAATTTAGATTTATCCTCAATAAAAGATAGTTTTATGGTTATAAACACAAAAAAGACGTACCCCCTCAGGTACACACACCTACTGATTTACTTATCCATTACTGTGGCAGCCATACTTAAAGGGTAACTAAAGTAAAAAAAAATTATTTTGATTAATAATAAAAAAGGTTTGTTTTTTTTAAACCCCCCATGTGGCACAGTTACATACACCTATTGACCTACCCCTCCATTATTGTTGCAGCCATAACTAAAGGGTAACTAAAGTAAAAAAAATATTTTTGGCCAATCATCAAAAAAGTTTGTTTTTTTAACCCCCAACTGGACACAGGTACACACACATACTGATCTACTTATCCATTACTGTAGCAGCCATACTTAAAGGGTAACTAAAGTAAAAAAAACTAATTTTGACCAATCATCAAAAAGATACAGAGAGATTCAATAAAAGTTCTTATCATTGAAAATGGTGCTAATTTTGCCCTATCCAATCAGATGTTAGCTTTCTGATTGATTGGATCAGTGGGTCTTGAAACGGTGTAGTTTGTTGTTTTAATAAATCACTGAATCACAGAGAGTGTGCTCCTCCATTCTTGTTTCTATTTGGAGTTCCACAGCCCTGAAAGTAGGGGGCAGGAGGATTGCACCTCAATAGTGTCTGGCAAACCGCCAACAAGCAGTGTGCTGGAGTGTTTTCGTGGACTGTAAAGTTATGGATGTTTCAGATGACATCACAGCCAATCACCAAATGCTATACCCATAGCTGCGTAGGAGGAGGTGAAATCTTTTCATCTGTAAACCAAACCCTAAATTGCAATATTTAGAAATCTAAGAGATGTGGGACTAACCTGGAATGCTACTTGATGTTGTGACCTAAAGAATAGGAAGGAAAAAACAACCAGGTTGTTATTTAGTTTTAAAGTCCACAAGGCACTCCAACTGCATATACAGTGCTAGAATATTTATACAGGGTAGGAGAACTCCCACATAACTCACTGTGTTCTATTTATGAGGGAGTTCTCCTCCCCTTTCTACTTGTTCTAGCACTGTAAATGCAGTTGGAGTGCCTTGTGGGCTTTCAGGCCCAAGTACAACCTGGTCCTTTTTTCCTTCCTATTCTTTATGTATTATTTGTTCAGGTCTGCACCCGCTTACCCATAACACTGCTTGTATTTCATATTTGAACCTTAGGATCTTTGAAGTATAGTTGATGTTGTAATATACCATATATATATATTGTATATACCATATATACTCGAGTATAAGCTGAGGTTTTCAGGTTTTAAAATTAGCCTGAAAACCTAACCTCGGCTTATACTTGCAGCCGCAAGTCAGTAGTACCGGAGTTCTACTGTCCGGTGTGCAGGTACGGTAACAGCTAGTTTGGGGTCTATGGGCGTAGAGTTGGGCAGGAGAAATTTTAAAACATTTAGAATGCCAAGGAATTGGGGCTTACTGTAAAGTATTACTGTCCATTTAAAGGGAAACTAATGCCTCAAAACAATACAGAATCAGAAGGAGGATGGTATTGTTGAAAATTGCCTTCTGATTCTGTATTGTTTTGAGGATTTAGTTGCCCTTTAAATGAACATCAGAATTCCCATACAGTAATAGTCAAATCCAGTACCGATAGCCCAGAATTCCTTGACACTGTAGATGTTTGGAAACTACAACTCCCAGCAACTAAAGCATCTGGGGGTTACCGGTACTGGATTTGCCTATTACTGTATGGCAATTCTGCTGTCCATCTAAGCCTCAAAACAATACTGAATCAGAAATGATCATTATTTCTACCCTCGGCTTATACTCAAGTCAACCAGCTTCTACTCATTTTTCAGGTAAAAATATGTACCCTGTTGAATACTTGGATCGACTTTTTATAAACCCACTGTATTGCAAGTTTGCGGTTACTGTACGGCCGTGATCGTACATTTACTGTGAATGTTCGTTAGTAGAATACCATGCAGTCTTAAAAGGCTAAATAAAAAAACTGCTACTATATAAATTTCTACATGTTGAAACTAGATGTTTCTACGAACCTAATGGAAACTAACACAAAAAAAGTGAGATTTGAACATGTGTCTTCATGGGCTGTGTTTTTCATTTTACATTTTGTGGCCCCAAAGCTACCACAGAACATAAGAAATTATTTTTCTTTCACTAGAAAGAGATGCAAAAATCAACTTGGCAGTTCAGTGTTTTTTATACTTCCATATTTGTGTTGAGTCATCTGTATAGAAAATGCTGTCTATAGAGATAGTAAATACTGGAGTCAAGGGGCATGGGCTTTTTGAAGACTACATGGGCTCTGAGTTGTATTGGCAACAACCTGGAAGCCTTCTTAGGCTTGATCACACTGTGCTGCATTTTGGTGTAATGTTATTGCACCACTTCACATTGCGCTGTTCACATTGCACCGCTGCTATGTAGTGTTTCATAAAAAAAACGTACTGCATGCAGCAACTTGGTGCATTAAAATGGCCGCCACTATGAATTAACCCAGCGGAACATTGCTGTAAATAGCAAACGAGATGCTCCACTGCGTTAAAAAAAATAAACGCAAAATGTGAATGAAGCCCAAGTAACAGAATCTATTACTTACATGTACAAAATGCAACTAGAGAAGTATCTAACAATTTATTGGTGTTCTGGGAGAAAAGCTTATATTACAATTTTAAAAATGTAACGTTCTACTTTAATTCCAATTACCTGTTTTTTTTACTGATAAAAACCCACCACAACTTTCGGTTTTTATAGTTTTTCATTTTTATTTCTAAAATACAAGATGGTTAAAATGTTGCTTGAAAAGCACATACAGAAACAATTACTTCACTGATCACGTGATACAAACGTGGTTACAGGAACTGAATAAAAATGACAATCTATCCAAAAAACTGGGGTGAAAAACGAAATGTAAATATCAACAGTCCAAAGTTAAATTTCTTTGCACACTCTATGTGCACATTAAGTCCACAATAATGCTCAAAGAAAACAAGTTAAAACTTCTATTTTTGTCCAATATCACATTTAACCATGATTTGCAGTGTGAACGCTGAACTATTCCCACTTTAGTCTTTCCATTAAGATTATTAAATGTATTTAAAGCTTTTCATAAGTGACAATGACAAAAGTGCAGTGCTAGAACTCCAGAAAAGGAGAAATCTTACTCATTTTTAATCCAGTTAAACACTAAATTATGTTTACAACTGTAATGGTTTCAATGCCTGATCACTTGTTTACTTAAAATAATTTTGTTATAACTCCTTCATTTGATTTTACCAGTTAGCTGTGTTGTAAGTCATGAAATGTTTGTCACAAATGGAGATCTCTAGTTTCTATTTTTTGTTTATTTGCTCATATACAGATATACCAGGTTAGTAACCACATGAACATCTTTTTTCATTTAAACTATGAAATGTATGTTTGAAATCTGCCTTCCATACACCATACAACAATCATGAACTGTTACCCATAGTGTTGTACTGTACAAGATTCCTTATTTAAATTTACACCATGAGAACATAAACAAGCAATAAAAGCATTGTAAAATGCTGGGAAATTTGGGGGGGAAATGCATTTTTTTAATGGCAAAAAATTTAAACAATGCATTTCTTGCAACATGCTTGTGAAGGTTCTCATTCATCCAATTCATGGTATATCTGTTGTATTCGGTAAGACCAACTGGACTTGAAATTTAGTTCTTGAAGACGTTTCATTAGTAATCTGACTAGATCCCTTGATTTATTATGAGTTATACAAGTCATACTTGTACAAGTTGTACAATAATGCAATCAACACCTTGATGTTATATGCTGTTTGGGACACATACCAGGGTATTAATTGCCAAAAGATTCTTGTACAAGTCATTCTGAATTGACAAAGCCAGTTGTATGATGAAAATTCTTCAAGAACTAAAATTCAAGTCCAGTTAATCTAACCGAATACAAAATATATTTCAAGTATATATTTGCATATAGTCATGAAAATTATACCCCATGTAAAGCTGATGTTTATTTAATCAAAGTTGATCAACTGCTACATTTACCACTAAATTAAATTATTTTGGTCTGTGCACTTCCTAAACCAGTGTGCAGGCCTGTCAAGGGGTGTGTGAATACAAATACACATCTTAGAGGTAACATCGCTCCCTGGGTGGTAGCTGACACAAGCGATGAGTTCTCAAAGTTCTACTCATGCAGCTTCTAACAGCTCACTGACTTTTGCTCTGCAACCACAGCATGGCCATCTCTGCTAGATGAGTAGGCCACTGCTAAAAGTGTAATTTTTAGTGCTCATTGTTCATGTTAGAGGCCACCCAGGAAGGTACAAAAACTTCCTACCTCCCTAAGGGAATAAAAAAATTTCTTTAAATTAAAAATTAATTTTTTTTTCTAATCTTAGGTTTTCTTTTTGTTCTTAAAGTGTATGCTACTACGATGCTTGCAACTTTCAAGACCTTTAGAAAGTAAATAGCAAAAACTATGTACACATGATAGATAATTGTCAGATGAGAATTTAACATTTGGGAAAGCTCACTTCGACAACATTTAATAATCTGTCCTGTCTGATTACTAAATGATCTTGGAATGCTTGGTCTCCCAGTTGCTTCCCCTCCTGTCTCTATGGAACAGAATCTACCTGTATGTAAGCCCTACATTGTGCAACTTACCTCTTATAATCTTTTATAGCAAAATAAATGGGCCAGAGAGGAGAATGCAAAGAGGCCCTTGGAGCCTCTTCAAACAGTTATGCATTCTCTGTGACCCCAGAAAATGCATCTGGGTGTGCAAGCATCTGTCAAAAGATCAAAAATTCTGCATGGATATATGGGAAAACATTCTCTCTCATCTATTAGTGGTAGATTATAATAAGTGATTGCTGGAGATTCTTTCTGACAGTAATGCCAATTGTTTAATTGCATCACATTTATTTTTCTATGCTGATTAGATAATTATATTCACATGTTAGAAGGAAACAACAACAAAGTTATTCCTCATCTACTTGAGGAATCTACTGACAATTATCTAGCATGTGTTTGGGCCTTAAAGGGTATCTCCACTGCCAAAATCACTTTTTTATTCCCGTTCTTCAATAAAACTGAATTGAAAAAAAATGATTTTAGCAGTGAAGATACCCTTTAACAGCTGCTACATTTTCATCTGATAAACTTTTTTTAATGTGCTAAAACGTGAAAGATGTACTCAGTGATTTTTTTTTCTTCTTATGTTCTCTTTAAAATTTCAGACTAATTAAAAGGGAAGTTCAGTGGAAAATATAAATACTTTAAGTGGTTAAGTGGTTATTTATATTACAAAACATTAATTCTACATGACAGACACTATTAGGTGTTTATTCCTGCATGCAAGAATTCGGTTGCTTTAAGGCACAGCATAGTGCCTGTGAAAGCATTCTTCAAGCATGCCATAATATTTAATTTCACACCCATTACATTGTTTTGTAAAAAAAACATTTATTGTCGGTTTTAAAAATGTGGCCTATATTTTAAGATTTAAAGGGTACACAGATCCATTTCAAAATCTACATTTTCCATTCTGAAATCTTTAAGCAAGTGCTATATTTTTGTTTTACAATCTTAGTTGAGGTACCAAAAAAAATTTATATTTAGATTTTTTTTTATAAACGGAAATTTTCCAGTAACTAAAACTACTTCCCAGTAGCTATATCATGGATGCCCAGCTCACAACCTGTAAAAAGATGTGGTCGGGGGGGTGTTTATGGGCATATCCTGGGTAGCGACAGGCTATCATTTCCTGAGAGGAGCCAAACAAGCTTCCTGGTTTCTGTCCAGGGGCTGGGCACCACTATTTTCTTGTACAGACAGACACGAAATATATATGTTGACACAAGATGTTCTGTATGAAATGGAAACAATTTTTTTTAATCAATGCGAAAAAAACGATTCTAGAAATAAGAAAGAAATTTATAGAATTGCAACCCAGCAAGCCTTACAATACACAGCACAAGGAGTTTTACACAATAATAGTAAACAAGGACACTGGCAATGAAGTCGTTAGTTGGTTATGTTAAATATAGTTTTCAATAGAAAACTTAAATTATAATAACTTACTAATGGAAATAAACCCAAAATGGTTTCTAAAATATGCATTAATCTACTTTTCATTGCTGATAAATGCTTTAAAAATGTCAGGGTTTTTTCCAAATTTTATTTTCAATTAACCTTTTCTAAATAGTGTACTTACTGGCACCTCAAAGAAAAAGAGGTTTGCTATTCATGTTTTCCCCAAACACATACAGGGTTATTCAATAAAAGTTCTTATCGTTTAAAATGGTGCTAATTTTGCCCTAACCAATCAGATGTTAGCTTTCAAATGTTAAATAAGATCTGATTGGTTGGGGCAAAATTAGCACCATTTTAAACGATAAGAACTTTTATTGAATCTCCCTGATTATCTTTTATTATTTTCCCCCTGATTTTAAAAGCTAAAGTCAATACCCTTCCGCTTATTTTGCTGGCAGTCCTATTTTAGGCAGGTATAATAATACAGGTTTATCCTTCAGCACAGCACAAGCTGCTCGTCATTTCCTTTTTTAATAAAATTTCTCTCTTTTGAGATAATATTTATAACAATGATGTTGGAATATTGCTGTTTTGCCACCTGAGGCAAGTAGTTTTGGAATGCTTATACAAGTGGCTAGATTGACTAAACCTTTTTCCACATTTTAAGCAAGCATATGGTTTTTCACCTGTATGTACACGAATGTGCTTTTTACAGTCTGTTAAAGTAAGAAAAGTTTTACAGCATATTCTACATGCATATTTACGGGCACCTTCAACCACCAACACATTATGCTCAGACAAAGCCTTCTTGCATTTAGAAAGAACATCTGCAGAAGCTCTAGTTAATTGTGGTGGACCCTGTGGTGAAATATGGCCATTTTGATATGATGAATTTGACCCATTCATCATAAGCTGAGAACTTGATGCATTATCCTGAAGTTGAGCACTCCTTACAGAGGTTACAATAGGCATTTTTGGGGCAATCCGACGGTAGTTCGGAAAGCTACAAGCTCTTCCCCTTGTATTTCCCATGATAGATCTGTAAATTGAGTGAAGTCCAAGGCCAGACCTTGGGAAGTGCATTCCAAAGGGATCGTTAGATCTGTAATTAGAAGACTGTTCACATGGTAAAGTCATACCATCCTGCATAGGCCTAGCAAAATGAGAATCTGGGCTGTCACTAAAAGGATTATCAATATGAGACATGACTGCAGATGAATGACTGCTAGTCCCTGCCTCTGGGCTTCCTAGATAAGAGACATCTCCTTCCATTTTGCAGTCACTTGTAGTATTGGGAATGTTGTCATCACTGTTTTGGCCTATGTGACTATTTCTACTTTTGTTAAGAAAGTTAGAAATGCTGAATGAAGGCTTGTGATCAAGGTTATCAGTCATATCCATGATATGAATGTTCCCTAATCTGTCAGTACTTGACTGGGGATCAGAATAACTTCTATCACTACTTTCCGGACTCAATTCAATCTTTCCTACACTTGCAATTACCTCTACTTCAACGGACTCACTACACTCTGCTTGGGAAGTGACATCACTCACCTCATCCTGAGGCTCAGGTGAGCTGAATGGTTCAGATTTGACAATAACTCTCATATGATCTTTTTGATCCACAATTATTTCTTGTGTTTCTGAAGAGTATATATTGTTATCACAAGCAGAATTTTGATTGTAACTAGTTTCATCTTGGTTTGCCAGAGATCCAGCTGATATCTGTGAAATATTTTCACCACTGTTGTCAGACTGACTCGGTACTTGCGTATCCTCTTGACTGCCATATGATCCATCAAACATTATAGTGCTATCTTCTTGGTTATCTGGTGCAGAATCAGTCTTTAAATTGTCCGCAATTTTTAACGAATCTGGAGAAAAATATTCTTCTTTAGAATTAACCATAGATTGAACACTTTCAGTAGTGACATCATTTAGGCATTCATCAATGGAAGTTCTCATGCGTCTAGCTCTTTCTTCAGATGACTGCTTTCTTTTATGAAGCCGTCTTATGGGAAATGTGGCCCTTTGCTGAACCATGCTATTTCGTGCAGAGGAACTTGTGGAATTTTGCTGTTGCGATTGATCCTCTGTATTCTGGCTTGAGCTCAATGCAGAACTCACAATGCTTAATCCAAGTTGCTGAAGCATGAATGATCTCTGCATGCGAGCACTCTGTTCTTGAGCTGCATCATTAGGAGGTGACATAGGAAGTGTCCTTGTGGTAAGGTAGTGTTTGCATGCTTTTACAACGGAATTTAAATGCAGGTGAGATGCTGCAAGTAAAACATCCATAACATTGCTTTCTCCAAGCATAAGAGTTGATGTGTACATCATATCAATCAAAGCTGCAAAGGCTTCGGATGTCACAACCTCACTGTCCAACTGGATCATGTTCATGCTCTGATCTCCCTCTGCCACTGTAAATAAAGCTCGAAAATGGGTACTACATGCTGCCAATACAGAACGATGAGCTTTAAAATGTCGACTACCAACTATAATTACACAGTCACAAAGCTGCCCTTGGAGCCGTTGATAATTTAGCTGCTGAAAAGTTTGTTCAAAATGTCCTGGAAAATCCATTGTCCTACAAAATATGAAACAGCAATTACATTTTAAAATAATGAAAATAATTAAACTAATTATGTTATGATAAGTAACAGATTATAAAAATCATAAAATCTGCAAGCAAAAGAGAATTTTGTTTGAAAGCTTTGGCTATCATGTACAATTGTTTTTTCAACCTTACTGGAGATTATAAGTATAACGACCATCAGAGCAGGGCTCAAAAACACCCAGATATCCAGACATCTAATGATAAAAACCCCATTTACTGTATTAAGTACTTCCTTGGTACAGGATTATGGACACCATGGCTGTCTGAAACGCTTCAGGGTAACCCTAATCTAAACGGGACTGTAAACTCCCTTAAACCCCCCAAAATAAGTATGTGCCATATTCACAGGGAGGAGAGAATGCTTATTCTCACCTCCCAGTGAATAATAGGATGCTTGGGGGACTTGGAACTTACCTTATCTGTCGCTCCACTCGCAGCCGCTCTTTTGTATTGGCGCACATGCGCCTAAGATAGGGCACGCGGTCGGGACAGAGCGGCCATCAGTGAAGGAGCGGCTGCGAGTGGAGCGGCGGTAAGGTAAGTTCCAGGCCCCCTGAGCGTCCTATTATTCACAGGGAGGTGAGAATAAGCGTTCTCATCTCCCTGTGAATAATAGAAACGAATGGCACATACTTATTTTGGGGGGTTTAGTGTTCCTTTAACCCTTCTTATTGCTGTATACCCATCTGCAATTTTTAAATGGTATTTAATAAATTTTTATTTTTTAATTTGAGCATTCATGGTGCTGCAGCTCTTTTTCTCTTTTTGCAACTTTGTACAAATACAACTATGGGAAGTTAAAAAGAAAAAAAAAACAGAACCCTGTAAAATACATTTTTAATTTTATTAGAAAGAAGGGATTCTCAAATGGTGCGCCTCCAGATGTTTGAAAACTGTAACTCCCAGCATTATTCAACTACATATAGATGCTAGCGAATGCTGGGATGTGTAGTTTTCAAATATCCGGAGGCACACCGTTTAAGAATCCCTGCTTTAAATAAGAATTTTAAAATATACACTCGGTTAGAATTAAAACATAATTCTAGATGAAGTTGTTTGCCATATTCTAAACTTAATTCACAATGGATAATTTTTGCATGCAATTTACCCTGGAAGGAACTCCTAGCTGAGGTCTTGTTTGAGTGAGTAGGATAAAAGTGGGCATATCCAAGCCAATAATATAGGGGTGGAATCATGGTGATGTCACAGTTGACAGTAGGAAGCACTACCCTTACACTACTGTAAGTTTGGATAGATTGCAGTCTCCCAAACTATTTAAGTAACATTTATTTGTTGATCTTTTTTTTTTCTTTATATATCCAGTCTGAACCATAATTTCAGCTGTCAATCAAGTGCCTTAGTATCAAACTCTTCTGTTATCTTTAGTTTTGCTGTAGCTGGAATGGAGACAGTTGGTACGTGCATTGTGGGAAATTACCTCTCCCATTGTTGCCTAATAGGCATTACTGAGCATGCTTGCCCTCATAGATAGTCTGGCAGGGGGCTGGGGGACTGCGTTTGAGCAAAATAAATACTGGATTGAAGTCATGCAGCAACACAAACACATCAGAGTAAGTGCTGGCTACATGTATTCATTTATAGATTGAAATGAGGCAAATAATTTTTTCAGTGTGCAATTCCTTTAATGTAAATACTAATCGTCCTTTTTATGGTGCTGATTTTACATATACTGTTTTAAAGGAAAGAGATGGCAACCCTAATCTATAATTTCCCATATATGAAACAGCTTGAAATTGGTACAGTGTGCTCTAAACTCTTAATGAAAACATGATGCTAGGAATTAAAGAGCATGACATAACATGGAATTCTATAGAACATCATGGTATTCCGTTTCCTATTTACAAGTTAATAAACCCAACAATAATAAAATTATATACCATTGTTTTCATCAGCAGGGATGGACAATTAATGTTTATTATTAGTAGCCATTCTGCCAAATCTATGGGCCAAACTTCCTAATATAGGTAACCAGTTCTATAGAAATCAATGGAATAAATCTAGTCACTAGATGTAAATCCTTAGGCCCGTAGGTTATCCAGCTCCTGGGATATTAGGTATTTCTCTATTCAATAACATTACACCTGCAATATTCAGACAGTTTGGATTTTACATGAAGTAACTACAATAAACACATCCTAACGAACTACTGCACACATATGCACACTCCATGCATGTAAACACAAGATCGTGTTTCTGCAGTGCTCTATTATAGGGATTGGCATGGGGGGGGGGGCAAGCCTATGGCCTTCTGGATGTTGTGACACTTTCAACTCGGTATCTCCAGCAACGGAATATTCGGGTCTGTAGTTGAACACCAACTAGAGGAGCAGCTAGTCAGTCGGTGTGGCCCAGAATAAAAAGCTGTCACTCACAAACACACAGCTAAGCGTCACCTCACCTACTCGTTCCTGAAGACCCAGGCCACGGTCACACGGCGGCCTCTTTGTGTCTACCAGACCGCTCCCCCCAGTCGGGGTTGTGCTGCTGTTCCCGGCCTCCCCCCTTTGGCTGCCGGACGTGACGAACTAGACCGGGCGGAGGAATACCAGTTAGAGGATGAAGAATGATAGCGGAGTATGAGGGGGCGGGGCACTGTGTCAGACAGGCGGAGGAGCCGCAGACACCACAACCTCTAGGTGCCCGTCTAGCAACCGCAGCCTGAGGGCGGAACCGCTCGCTCCCGATACCTTATACATCCCACTTGGTCTAACCTAGCGCGGGCGCTTCAGCAGGAGGCGTGTCCCCCTATGGGATTGGTGAGCGCAGTTTCAATAAAGTACAAAACAAAACGATCACACTATGAGCAATCTCTCCTTTCACAACGTCTTCCCATGTCACAGGTCTGCCATTTACCTGGAATGCAAGCGCCCGCTGTGGCAAATACACATGCGCTGACCTAGGGTAGTGGGCGTGGTCAGTGACGTCCATGGAAGTTGCGTGGTTTGTTTGGCCTTGTCTGACTTCTACGGATACAAACAGTGACTAGACTACGCAATGAACAGATTGCTGCTGGCGTCTATTCTGTTGGTGTGTGAGGCTCCTCCCCATTTAGCAGAGAGGAAGTGCGCAGAATTACATGAATGTTTGTGCACATGTTGGCAGTGTGTTGGAAATGTCTTCTAGAGTTATCTGGGAGTACCCTGGCGATGTGGAAACCACCAAGGAAGCTCTTCTTGGTAAGTGTATGAAGGGTAATAGGCAATTGTATAGTTGTAGTTACACGATATCTGGGGTGACCAGAGGTTTCCAACATTGTTAGTAAGTGGATGAGCCCTTGAAGCAGACAGTACATGGGGCTTATTCACTTATTAACAATGGCAGCTTCCCATTAGGATTAAAATTCATTACACTCAATGGCAAACATAATTGCATGGAATGGAAAAAAATACAATAGAGAGTTTTCAAAATAGTGTACTGATCCTTTCTTTCTACTAAACATTCCCATCTGATTACATCTTTATGTTCTTGTCAAAATCTAGCCTATCCAGATATCTGTGTATGTTAGTTGTGTTTAATCTCAGTACTCCAGATGTATAGAAACTGCAAGGAATGCTGGGAGTGGTGAAATGGGGCAGCACGGTGGCTCAGTGGTTAGCACTGATGCCTTGCAGCACTGAAGTCCCGAGTTCAATTCCACCCTTGGACACATCTGCAAGGAGTTTGTATGTCCTCCTCGTGCTTGCGTGGGTTTCCTCTGGGCACACCGGTTTCCCCCACAATCATAAAGACATACTGATAGGTTGAATGTGTCAAATAAATGTGCTTAGATTGTAAGCTCTTCGGGGCAGAGCCTGGTGTAAATATATATATATATATATATATATATACACACACATTACACAAAAGTCTCCAGCACTCAACTATACATATAAGCATAAATTAATTAGATATCACGATCAAACAAATATGCAAGCAACGAAGGGTGATTACCTGCACTAAGTTAAAATGGATACGTTTAGTTACATAGTTTGTACAAACTTGCGTCAGCTGATGCGCCACTTCAAGGCAGTATCCCAGCATCAGTCCTAACCTAATGAGTAAAGTTCAATCCCTGGGGAACAGACCATACCTGCTTCTCTCTTTATTTAGTATGACCTATACCAGGGAACATGGGAGCTTACAGAGCTTCTAAACCTTATTTTTATCTGGACTGCCTTAAAGGGGCAGGAAAATTTACTCAGGGAGCAAAGCATATAAAATCGAGATTAGGTTAGGACTGATGCTGGGATACTGCCCTGATGACGGCCTGTTTCAATATGGCTGAAACGCGTTGATTGTTTACCTCGTTTTAATAAATATCACTTGAAAAGTCCCCTAGGTGCGCTGGCATCCTGCTTTGTATCTACCCTATCCTCCAGCGGCACCGGGGCAATCGGAACTACGGCAAGGGAGTGCTTAGGACCCAGCTACATTGTTTGTTTGTCTATATATATATATATATATATATATATATATATATATATATATATATATATATATATGACTTCAGTAAGGTTCAGGAGCACTCCAGGGTTTCTTCATAGTAGTTTATTTAAACAAAGCACAAGCAAACAAGGGTTGATGGAAGCGCACACCGTTTGTCAGAAAATTCTGTTTTATTGCATCACACAAACACACAACGTTTCGGAGAACGCTATGTCTCCTTCATCAGGTGTAACCCACACAATAACCCATACCACCATTTTATAGACCCTGTGTTTCAACATAACCCCCCCTCCACCTTATGTGGGAGTGGCCAAACAGTGATAAAAATACACAAAGTTCAGTGTCCTGGGACTTTCCTTAAGTGTCCTTATTACTTAGTCCCATATCTGCTGAAATGAATATTCCAAAGTTCTTTATGCCGTGTAAAAAGGCTTCTAAGTTTTCAAAATGTATACCACTGTATAAAAGAAGTGCATAAATTCACAGTGTTATGGTAAAAATTAGTTAAAATCAATTAAAACCAATTGTAGTCTACATTTTTCAATGCAAAACTCAAATAAGCACTAGGTGGCAGTGTTATCCTATATATATATACCATATATAGTTATCTTTCCATTATCACAAAGTATCTACCGTGAAAAAATACCTTATTCATTTTGTATTCTAAATTCTTACATTCCTAAACTATTTATTTAGTTATATTTTATCAAAACATTCAGTAGATCAGTGAGGTGAGTTACCTATTATAGTACCAGATCATACATACTCAAAACCTATAGGAAACTGTTCAGACCCGTATCTTCATTTAAGCCCCATGGATTGATGTATTCAATCTATCTATCCATCTAGCTTCGTTTTTGAGGAGCGTTTTGAAATCACCCCCTCTAGTTTGTTCTTTCACCACCTCTAACACTTGCCATTTTAATTGAGAGACCTGATGTTTAAACTGTAGGAAGTGTTTGCTTAAGGTGTTTCGTACCGTGAGTTTGTACCATCATAGTTGGCAATGCTTCTTCTATGTTCATATATTCTGGTTTTGACTTCCCTCTTAGTTTTTCCTATGTACCCTTTTCCACACGGACATTGATCAAATATATCACTCCCTTTGTATTACATGTTGCAAAGTCTCTTAGTTTGATCTTATTTCCCTTGCTTGGTGATAAACATGGTTACCTTTAATAATGGAATTGCAAATACCACATTCCTACAGGAAATGTTCCTTCTTGTGGTGTACCAATAAATGTTTGTCTCTTTTTTATGAGGGGTGCCATATCTGTTTTCACTAAGTGGTTGCTTAGATTGGAAGCTCTTTTGTAGGAGATTAGGGGGGTTCTATGAACAGTTTTCCGTATTCCGGATCCTCCTGCATATCTTCCAGTGGTTCTTTACAATTTTGCAACCTGTTTGGAATGATGTGTTAATACTGTAACAAACGGGATCCTTTCTTTTTTTCTTTCAAATCCTCTTTCTTTTTCTTTTAATACTTGTCTCTGTCTAACTGTAAGACCTCTTCACATTGTTTCATAAGCTTCTGATTATTGTAGCCTCTATCTTCGAATTTCTTCCTCATCTCTGTCAGTTCTTTGTTTGCATGTTTCATCATCACTGACTATCCTGCGGACTCTTAAGAATTGGCTATATGGAAGGCTTTGTGTTGTGTTTTTGGGATGAAAACTATCTGCTCTAAGTAAGTTATTACGGTCTGTGTCTTTTACATATAGGTCAGTGGTCAGTGAATCCACCTCTTTTAATACCATGACATCCAAATAGTTTATCCTTTTTTGTTAACATTGAGTGTGAAATTTAGAGTGGGATGGGCATCATTCATATTTGGTGAATCTTTTCAAAGATGGTAGGTCATCTTCCCATATGTAGAATATATCGTCTACATACCTAGCGTAGCCCTTAAGTTTACCTTCCCCCTCCTTATTTTCTACACAACATACTTCTTTTCAGTCCGCTACTATAACTAGTTGGCGTAAGTAGGCGCAAAATGGGCACCCATGCTGGTCCCTTGGACTTGAAAGAAGTATGTGTTATTGAATCTGAAGTAATTCTTAGTTAGGCATAAGTTCAATAAATCCATAAGAAATACACCAGTTTTCGCTTCATAGCCCCAATCTAGTAAAGCTCTTTCCACACACTCCATACCCAAATCATGGGAATGGAAGTGTATAAGGCCTCAATATCCATGGTGCATAAGAAAGTATGTTTCTTTTAATCTTCCTATTTTTTAACGTGTCTAAGGAACTCCGATGTGTCCTTAAGACATGTTTTATTGCTTCTTATGATAGGCTGTAAGAAGTGATCGATATACTTCCCCAGTGGTTGCAGTAATGATCCTATTCCTGAGACTATAGGACGGCCTGGGGGTCTTTCCAAGCATTTGTGTATTTTGGGCAACATATAGAACACTGGGATTCTTGGGTGGTCACAAGTTAAAAATCTTTAGTGTTTTTGTCAATTATGCCTTGGCTCAGTGCGTCCTCTAGTAGTAGGTCTATTTCTCTTTTAATTCTATGTGTTGGATCCCCCATTACCACTGTGTATGGTGTTTTTATTACTCAGTTGTCTGTTAGCTCTCCTCCACATATGCTGTCTTGTCCATAATCACTAGGCTCCCCCTTTATCTCTTTTTAAACTACAATCTCTCATTGTTTCTCAGCTCATTCAGCGCGTCTCGTTCCTGTTTAGATAAATTATTTTCTTTACCCTTTGACCAGTTTAATTTCTTAACATCATTTAACACCATGTTTTCAAATACCTGCAATGAGCTATTCAAATAGTGGGTACGTAGGTAGATTTCTTTTAAAGGGAGAAAAGTAGTTATGTCAGTGGTTCTGGTTAAACACTTTTCAGTTTCAATGACCTTACAAATTTAAACATTTCAGTTTTAAAGTTAAACATAGTCCCCTTATATGTGGGTTAAAACCCAGTCCTTTTTCTAGTAAGGCAGTCTGTATGGGAGATAAGGTAAAGTTAGAGATATTTACCACCATCCTTTGCCTTCTTGAACTTCTACTGCCTGGCGTCTTCTGGTCTTTACTTGATAATCCACAACTGGTTGCTTGTTCCTTCGCTCTTTTCCTCCTCTGCCCTCTGCGTGTCTTCTTCCACGTGGGGATGAGCTCTGACCGCGGGCCTCTGCTAAAAAATCCTCGCTGGAGATGGAGGAGATGGAGGTCTGTGAGGCAGAATCGATCTCAGCGATGTTCCCTCGGTGCTTCTTTGCGACGTTGCTTCTTTGCGACGTTGCTGTCGTTCGCGGCTATTCCTCCTTGTTGCCTGTGTACCAGACGCTCTGCTCTCTGGTGCTGTACGTTGGTGGTCCACGTGTCTCGCTCTGCTCCAGCTGTACACTTGTTGGAGTTCGTAGTCCCTCGTATCCCTTCTGAACTTCTTCAACTTCAACTGCAGTAGCTGTTCTGTAGTGTGGATACGGAGGCTTCCACCTTCGCCTGTATTTCGGTGAGTTCTTCTTCAATTTTAACACAATTCTTCAATTCGATCTCTGTAGTGGTGATCTCCTGCTGAGTTTTCTTAATAGCGGCTGCAAATGTTTAACAGTTAATAAATGAGGTCTAGGCTGCACTTGTTCAGTATTATTCTATCACCACTTTTTTATATATTTCCTGGTCGTCCTGGCATAGAACTGGACGTAAGCTCACTCTTAGACCCTTGGTATCCTTTCAGCAAGGGCATACTCCTTCAGGGCAAGGCTGTGTAGCTTTAAGCTTGTTTCTCTTTCTTAAATTTTTCAAGTCTTTGTTGGCAGTCTTTACCTGTTGGTCCAAAAAGAGGCTTCCAGTCTCTGTTACGCTTCTAGAATGCGTCTTTTTTCACTTTCTGTATAGGCAAGAGTAGACTCTTTCAGATGTGCTTTTAGCCAATGTCTGCAAACGACATATTATAGCAGGGTGCTCCTGGCCCTAGGTAGACAATGCAAGTCCGTATGTAGTAGATGTGGGCCTAGGCACTCCTTCAGCAATGTGCCAGTATACTTCAGGTGCTGCTTCCTTCCGTCCTCTACCCCAGGACTTCCCACGCTATAGCACAAGCAACAAGGTTGATGGCGCGCACACCGTTTGTCAGAAAATTCTGTTTTATTGCATCACACAAACACACAACGTTTCGGAGAACGCTATGTCTCCTTCATCAGGTGTAACCCACACAAAACCCTACCACATTTTTGACCTTTTTTCTTCCTCCGTTTCCCTAACATACTCCTCCCCTCCACCTTAGTGGAGTGGCCAAACAGTGATAAAAAATACACAATTCAGTTGTCCTGGGACTTTCCTTAAGTGTCCTTATTACTATAGTCCCCATAATGCGTGAAATGATATCCAAAGTTCTCTTATGTCCTTATGTGTAAAAGCCATGGGTAAAAAGGCTTAACCTATGTGTTCCAAATGTATACCACTGTATAAAAAGAAGTGCATAACACAGTTTTTGGATAAAATTAGTTAAAATCAATTAAAAGAACCACTGAAGATACTGCAGGAGGATCCGGAATACGGAAACTGTTCATAGAACCCCCTAATTCCTACAAAAGAGCTTCCATCTAACACCACTAGGTGAAAACAGATATGGCACCCCTCATAAAAAAGAACAAACATTTATTGGTACACCACAAGAAGGAACATTTCCCTGTAGGAATTTGGTATTTGCACTCCATTATTAAAGGTAACCATGTTTATCACCCAAGCAAGGAAATAAGATCAAACTATGAGACTTTGCAACATGTAATACAAAGGGAGTGTAATTATTGATCAAATGTCCGTGTGGAAAAGGGTACATAGGAAAAACTAGAGGGAAGTCAAAACCATAATATATGAAAATAGAAGAGCATTGCCAACTTGATGGTACAAACTCACGGTACGAAACACCACTTTAAGCAACACTTCCTACAGTTTAACATCAGGTCTCTCAATTAAAATGGCAGTGTTTAGATTGTAAAGAACAAACTAGAGGGGTGATTTCAACAAAACGCTCCTCAAAAACGAAGCTAGATGGATATGATTGAAACAATCAATCCATGGGGCTTAAATGAAGATACGGGTCTGAACAGTTTCCTATAGGTTAGAGTATGTATGATCTGGTACTATATAGGTAACTCACCTCACTGTATCTAACTGAGTGTTTTTGATAAATATAACTAAAAATATCCGTTTTAGGAATGTAGATATTTAGAATACAAAATGAATAAGGTATTTTTTTCACGGTAGATACTTGTGATAATGGAAAGATAACTATAATATGGTATATTAATATAGGGATAACACTGCCACCTAGTGGCTTTATTTGAGTTTTGCATTGAAATATATGTAACTACAATTGGTTTTTTAATTGATTTTAACTAATTTTATCCATAACACTGTGAATTTATGCCTTCTTTTTATACAGTGGTATACATTTGGAACACTTAGAAGCCTTTTTAACACGGCATAAAGAACTTTGGATATTCATTTCACGCATTATGGGACTATAGTAATAAGGCCTAAGGAAACCCGGACCTGAACTTTGTGTATTTTTATCACTGTTTGGCCACTCCCCATAAGGTGGAGGGGAGGGGTTATGTTGAACACAGGGTCTATAAAATGGTGTGGTATGGGTTTTGTGGTGGGTACACCTGATGGAGACATAGCGTTCTCCGAAACGTTGTGTGTTTGTGTGATGCAATAAAACAGAATTTTCTGACAAACGGTGTGCGCTTCCATCAACCCTTGTTTGCTTGTGCTATAGCGTGGAAGTCCTTGGGGTAGAGGACGGAAGGAAGCAGCACCTGAAGTATACTGGCACATTGCCTGAAGGAGAGCCTAGGCCCACATCTACTACATACGGACTTGCATTATTTAAACAAAGCACATAGTGGCAACGTTTCGGATCTGTGCGTGGAGCCTTTATCAAGCCTTCTTGATAAAGGCTCCACGCACAGAGCTGAAACGTTGCCACTATGTGCTTTGTTTAAATAAACTACTTTGAAGAAACCCTGGAGTGCTCCTGAACCTTACTGAAGTCTATTTATATATCTATAGGAAGCACCCAGGTCTATTGCCACTAGTACTGTTTTTGAGTGCCACTCATATTGGTTGGTGTTATGTGTATATATATATACATATTATATATATATATATATATATATATATATATATATATATATATATATATTATATATATAATAAAGAAGTTTCGGGCGCACTCCATGGACTAAACAAAAGTTTATTGTGAGGGTAGTAGGCCAAATGAACCTACACGTTTCAGCTCGACGCTACTGGGCCGTCATCAGGGCCGTCATCAACCCTGATGACAGCCCAGTAGCGTCGGGCTGAAACTCGTAGGTTCATTTGGCCTACTACCCTTACAATAAAGTTTTGTTTAGTCCATGGAGTGCGCCTGAACCTCTCTCTTATTAGATATCCCGCTGGCAGCACCCTGGCAATTGTCCGGCAACGGAGTGCATCGGATTCCATATATATTATAATATATTATATATATATATATATATATAATACTATATTATAATAATATTATATATATATATATAATAAATACAAAATATTTCAGTACATAAAAAATTAAATTATATAATATAAGTACTAAGCCTTGCCACAGAGGAAAGGAGGCCCTGCCCCATAGAGTTTTGCAATCTAGTTAACTTGGTGTACTTGTATTCCATGCTTTTCCACGAAAGTGCAAAGTGGCAAGGCTCAAAAATGTAAAAGCTATTATAAGAAGGTGGTGTTTGTTAGGACTTTTGAAATATACTTTTCTAGCCAAATACAATTTTATTTTTATGTGCCCTTTGGTAGACTGTAGTACTTGTGGTCCAAAGATAATACATTTTTTTAAAGGCTTTGTCACTTCAGAAGCCTCCGATTTGTTTTTTTAAATAGCCTACCGTATTCACAATGTTTATTTTCCTCTCGCTTAATATAATACAGGAGTACAGCAGCACCATATCTTTAAGGATTGCACATATGATGCTGGGAGCACGAACAATCCATATGTAAAAAAATTATAAAATAGGTGGACTTTAGGGTGCCCTAAATTGTGACTTTCAAATCAAGATTATATTTAAAATAAAAGGGGCAATGTTTTGCACTTTTGACAACATGAATGTCAAGTTTGTACATTAAAATGTTGTCCACTAAAGATGTTAAGTAACACCAATAAACATCTACCGTATATACTCGAATATAAGTCGAGATTTTCAGGCCTAATTTTAAAGCCTGAAAACCTAACCTCGGCTTATACTAGGTCAGTCCTACCGGTAATTTAGATCCAAATGCTGCAATTGCGATTGTAACCAGTACATGTTAAAAAATCCTTCACCTGCATAGAAAGTTTCAGGAGCTTATTTGCCTTTACACTCCCTTCTGCTTCCTGTAGTCAGGCTGCTGACCACTCAGCACATTACTGCTTATCTGGATGCTGTAAATCTGATGGGTCTTCTCAGTTTGTGGCAAAATGGCTGCTAGTTCAATGCAAGTGACAGCTTGAAACTACAACTCTCAGGTGACACTTAACTTTTGGGGTCAGAGTGCCCTTTACCTCATGGGGGGTCAGAGTGCCCTTTACCTCCCTAAATCACAAATCAAACAACTTATATTATACACAAATAATAGACACATTCAAACAAAATTAAACAAAACAACAAATATAATCAATAAAAAATAAATTCACAATATCTACAAATTAAATCAATAAAAATCAACAAAAGAAAATTAAACATGCATAAATCGAAACGCGTAGGTTCATTTGGCCTACTACCCTTACAATAAAGTTTTGTTTAGTCCATGGAGTGCGCCTGAACCTCTCTCTTATATATATATATATATATCATAACTACACAAATATACCCATGTGACATGTGATTGATGATTGATGTGTATAAGGTATCATCAATTATGTGTCACATGGGTATAGAGGTGTGGTTATGAGGATATATATGTGTGTTCAAATCAGCACTGGTAATGCCTGAGGAAGGGGGCAGAGGCCTCCCGAAACGTTGTATTGTTTGCATAATAAATTATTGTTTGTTTGCAAGTAGTGTGCTCCTTTCATCTCTATTGTTTCTGGACATCATTCACCCCTGTCTTTGGAGGATTGCACCTACACGCACAGCAATTGTGTTGGATGGTGTGCTACAGTGGCCTTGTTTCAAGTGTTTTTTCTTGCTGGCAGTATGGTTTTTGTATTAGTCAATGGGACGAGCTACCTAGCATAAACGTATATACCTGTTAATATAATGGGTTGGGGGAAGGGATAAGTGTATGACTTGGTGACCAGTGTATATGCCATCTTGCATGTCTTTTTATCCTCACACCTCTTTTAGAAAAATACCCAGGGTAGTAGGAGCTGTAACCTGTTTAATTATTTCTGGGACATATAAGGGAATACTGTGGAGAATAGAATGAGAGAGAAATTTCAGCATACACTGTACCAATGTTTAAAAGATGACAGACAGAATCCATAACAATGGTTCCCAAGGCCGAAAAGTGTATATTCGACAGCCTCGGGAATGATTGGTTTTGCAGTACAGACTTTACTCATAAAGGTGCGATTATGTCAGTTCCCAACAAAATCATCCCTTTATCTTTATTATAATGCATAGATTTAATAAGTGTTTAGGATCAATCTTTCACAAGCTCCATAAGATTCCATTTATTCTGCCACTGTCTCCTAGATATTTGGTTTAAAGGGCATGTCCACCCATAAAATAAATTTCACATGTAGATTAAGCATCCCTCCAAACCTCAGTTCTGTTTTACTTACCTCCCCAGAAGATGGCCATTAACATACTTACAAGACACAGTCCCTCGAAGCTCGGATTCTTACAGCCGCTCTGCTTCTTGGTCATGGCTATCAGTCACAGCCAATAGCTGACAGTCGTGAACAGGAAGCGCCTGTTCTTGCTTGAAACAAGCTCGCAGCAGGAGCAGGGGGCATCCCCTAGGCAGCAAGGGACCGGGTCTTGTAAGTATCTTCCTGGACATCTTTGGGGAAGGTACACAGAGTAAAGGAATCTTTCACTATCTGAAGGTGAATGAAACCTTGAGCATATCAATCCGGCTCCACGGTTTTGTTAATTACTTAATGATTCACTGACTTAGCTACAATAAGAGCTAACATGAGATCTCACTGAAATCCAGTGGGAGGAGGCTTTTTACTATATGATGAAGTTAGACTGGAAATTTTTAAAAATTACAGGAAAAAAAAGAACAAGGCAAATTAAAACTTTGCAGTTAGTTGAAAGACATAAGTCAAGTGAAAAAAGGGGGGTAGGTGTCCTTTAAATTTCCTCTATGCTGCAGTAAGTTAGAGGCTACCTGTTTTCTTTTCAGTTTATTTTAATTTTAATTTGTATTAAGGAGAGATCATTGTACTGTTGCAATATCATGATGTATCATATCAATGTATCATACAGACAAACTGAGTGTGTAATCCAAATATAAAAAAAGATGTAATTCTAAAATGTTTACCACTAGATGGCGATCAATACCTAGGCATTCTCAGATAGATTGGCAAATACAAGTCAGGACAAGCTGATCAATAACAATAAAACAAATGCTTACTATACATTAAATATGAATAGTACATGAAAGTTATACATGTAACCCATAATTTCTGCTAAAAGAGAATAAACACGGGCACTCCGGTTTCCCCCACAATCATAAAGACATACTGATAGGTTGCATATGTACATAAAAGTGATTAGATTTTAAGCTCTTCAGGGCAGTGCCTGATGTGAATTGTGTAAATAATTGTAAAGCGCTCCGGAATATGTAGCACCTTAAAAGAAATAAAATACATACATACATACATATACGCCCGTGGCTATACATTAACGAACTGTTGTTTGTTCAATACCATACTGTAGTAGACTTTTTCAATGGTATGGGTGATAGCTTTAAAAGTGGGCTAGATAAGTTTCCAAAACTAAAAATTATTGAGAATTACTGGTATTAATACATATACTTCTAATTACTAATTCTGGTTGATCCAGGGATGCTTTCCAATTGCCGTTTGGAGTCAGAAAGGAATTCCCACCCTCTTTTCAGCTGGTTTTTTTTTTTTTTTTGCCTTCCTCTGGATCAACTCAAGGTAGGGTTAAAAAGGAGGGTGAAAATGTTGGACTTAATGAACGTATGTCTTTATTCAACCTCAATTATTACTATGTTACTGTGATTGTCTGAGATGCATCCGGGGCCTTCTGCTTGCTTCTGTGCATGAAAAAGGCATGGAAGCTAAGCAGAAGAATGCAGAGGGAACAAAGGCTGGTAAGTAGGTTTACCAGCTCCTTTGAAAGGTAAGAGCCTCACGAGGTCAAGGTTTTGAAGGGGGCACTTAGCATTATATCAAAAGTTTTTTGGAGAAGGGTGTCTTCTTACCCATATTATTTACTTATTTTTATAATAGGTGGCACATTGTTTACTTTTTTGTGAACAATTTATAATGGTAAGTGAGGTATTAGGTAATATGTATAACTGCATGTAACTAGTATGTGATAATAGGGATTGGTTGATAATGTTTATAAAGTATATGAATTGTGAGGTAATATCCTATAATGTTTTAGAGATGTTGTCATATCTTCTATTTGAGATTATATGATCTGAATTATACACTTTGAATTTGATATTCTAAAGGTTCGTACACACATGCGATCACGGGTCTCGATCTGTAATGCACGTTCGCTTTGGCCGATAATCGTCCCATGTATGGTCACTTTATCCCCAAACGAACGGGCATTTTGGCCGATAAACTGCCCATACGAAACGAACGTTCGTACACATCGTGCGTCTGTGATCGCATGTGTGTATGAGCCTTTAGTTTACGAAAGAAGCATGCAGCTCCAAAACATTGCTGTTCAATATGGTTTAAAAGACACTCAAAAACAGCTAGAACCCTGTCCCTGATCACAAGTCCAAGCTAAAAAAAACTCCCCTTAGCAATGCTAAATTTTCTCCTCCGCAACGCATTTGTCTGATTGACTAGTGATATCAAAACCACATTGCTGGAGACCTTACGGATATTGATTGGTCAGTAGTGGCATTAGTGGGAGATACTAATGGTCTAACTGGATCTTTTGTTTTAACATAGCAACAAAAGATCCATCTGTCTGGTCTGGTGTCTGGTATTGATACTTGATGTAGAGTTGATCCAGGAAGGAATTTTTTTCCTCTTCATAATTCTGGTGGTTTTTTTTTTTTGCCTTCCTCTGGATCAACAGTTAGGCAGGAAGTGTGGGTATTGCTAAGTGGATTGAACTGGATGGACGTATGTCTTTATTCAACCTCAATACTATACTATACTATTCTATACTATTAGAATTTAATAATACTAAATTACTATTTAATGTATATAGAAATAAAAACACAGCAGCAGGAAAAAAACACTGATGCATTTAGACTTCGCAAAGACAAAACGAGAGGATATGAATAAACTAAACCTTGATTAAATGATATGAATGACCTTTTATTTTGGATTTAATAATAACAATATAGCAACATGTAAATGCAAGTTTATATTGATATAATTTATACAAAGTAACTCACATTTATTGTCCTTTTTTGGCACCACTTTCTGGTGAATAGCTCAGTGGCTAGTACAGGCTAGCCTGCCCACATATGTGCTGCACATGTACACAGCTTAAACCAGACCTGGGCAAATTAAGGCCTGGGGGCCACATGCAGCCCATTGGCTGCCCCTGACTGGCCCCTCAATACTAGACCTGTACCAAAAAAATCTTCATGTTAATTGATTGTCTCAGGCGGGATAATTGATTTATACTTATTAAGTTTACTTTATAAAAAAATAATGATGAGCTAATAAATTGATACATTGAATTTGATGGAATGGATCTTGCATGTGGCTCAACACTTTAGACAAGGTAACCCACAGTTTCAGCAATGAAGCAGCTACAGAGGACTGAGCAGTGCTAATACCTCGGCCTCCATGGATTACCTTGTCTAAAGTGTTGAGTCACATGCAGGGACAGATGAGTATATGTTTATACTGCTATGTCTAGCCATATTAGATGGCACTTGTATAATATCCACTAGGATAGTGACTGATTACAGTACTGCATCTTGCACGTTATGCTTACATTTATGCTGCTCTGACTCCTATGCTGATACTTGTATTTTCAATGTTTTTATTTGTTTGTTTGCACAATGTTATCCTCAGAATCAGAAGTATAATAAAGGGATTGTACATATCACCTTATAAGTAGTGTGCTGCAGTCCTCTTCTCTTCTTTTTTTCATTGGTTTGAACTATTCAGATGTTACCTTTTTACTCATCTGCTACAGTTAAAAAATATTTTATAAAATCTGATTGGTTAATGAAGATTAACAGCACAGATAAAATATCTATCATTCACCCCTGGCAGAGCAATAGGCGGTGTTGTTTTGTCCTGGTCCAGTGCCATCCCCTTCACTTGACAGGAGGACCAAGCAATGGGAAGATGGGCATTGCAAGAAGTATCTTTCCATAGGCATGCAGCACTGGGATCACTAACTCTAGGGGCAGGGCAAATCAGCAACATTTTCTTTTGATCTGCTGTTCTCCCAGAAATTACTATAAAGCCTTTTGGGTCCTTACCCTGGGTACAGTAAATCATAACCAAGAAGATGCAAGACTGAACAATTGCCGATATTTCAAGCAAACAATTAAATGGGTTTATCCATTTTTTGCATAATACTGTAAAGGTTCTTTTCTTTTTCTTTTTTTAATATACTATAATAAATTATAATTATTTTTTGAATCTAAATGAAAATGCATGGATTAGAAAAAATGATTGTATTTTGGTTTAAAGTGTATGTGGTTTTTAAAAAAAAAAAAACATTTCCCTTTTTATTATTGTTTAATGGTGATACTAAAAAATACAGCTATGAAGTACAAAGATAATACTTTGAGATGACCCAGTTGCTGACCACCTGCTGATATTTCTTCTCCTGGGAATTAATGTTGGCTAGATTTTAAAGAATGCGGACCTGATGTTTAAAAACATCCCACAATAACATAGCCAGTTTATCATTTTATCCAAAACAGTTTTCTAGGTTTCTAGAGCTTTAAAGGAATGTCATTCAGTTCCAGTAAATGTTGCCTTAGGGTTGTATCTTGTTTGTTACATATTTATGCCACATATTGCTATAAAACTTTTTAAATTTTATTAGAATAAAAAAAAGAGGTCACAATCATTCACATAAAATCTTTAGTAGTCCCTTCTGTGTTTTCTGGCACTGTTAAAAATCATGACCTATCACTGTCAGAGCAAGTACAGTGCACACTTCAGTTTTGGTTTAAATGGGAGGTTAGGGAGCAATGTTTGCTGTAACATTATTTCCCTGTTAAATACATTTTCCATTTGAGAACAAGCCAGTGAAACTTCATAATTCCAGCAAGCCGGGGAAGCTAACCTCCCAGAGAGAGGCAAACTATTAAACAGAACAGGAACTCAGATTTATCATATCTGCACATTTGTATTACCATAATCTGAGAAAAGCAACAAATTAATTAACTGTAATAGCATGGGAGTAATTACAAAGCATTTTTCAAAATATAGGCCCATGGTTGAAAAATACTTTTTAAATTGTACAGTATTATATCAATATGTATAATGCAGCAAAACTTCAGATGAGATTAATTTTTCAGCCTGTAATAAAAAATATTGCTGTACAGAGGACACAAAATATTGGATTAAAGAAATTTTTTATGTCACAAAGTTCAGCCCCACAAATCCCGCTTTCGTTTTACGTTTACCTTTCAAAGATGCTCCCAGGCTCAGATATTCTACTTATAAATCCCCGATCCCTCGCTGGCGTGGACACCCCTCCTCTGATGCTGTTGCGAGCTGGTTGGTTATGAGCATACACAGTAGCAGGGGAGTCTACTTCTGTAATGGGCATCAGCCATTGGCCGTAATGTCACTATCACAGATGAAGAGAGAAGCTGCGTTTTCTTAAGTATAATATCTGAGCCTGGGAGCCTCTTTGAAAGGTTTAAGTAAAAAGAAAAGGGTGTTTGTGGGGCTGAACTATGTGAGGTAATTTTTTTCTTAGGAGGGTGGACATGTTTGCAGGGGACCTGGTAGGGCCCCATTTGGCTCTGGGCCCCATAGCAATCGCAATGCCCGATTTCACCTAATCTCACAGTAAACTTAAGAACTGGTTCACACAGGTCAATTGATCCTATCATTAGGACAGACAGACTAGTAATTAATAAAGTGATCATAGTAGGGAGAACACTCGGGACTGCAGGGAGACAACCACAGGCGGGGGAAATTTTGGGGTTTTTCCGAATGGCTGCAAGGCAGGAAGTAAACGTTGGCCTCGCAATCATTCCAGAAATGCACTACACACAGTAACAAGAAAGGGATGATACAGTCGGATCCTACAGTATCGCCCCTTTCTCATTAATGAGTGTACCCACCTTAAGACTGTGTGAGTTCCAAAATTTACTGACATGTATGATCTAAATTTTTGTCTCAAAACAGTTGACCATGGACAAAATTTTTCAGCAATATTTCAACCCGATCAGCCAAATATTGCAGTGGTTAGTCTACTGTACAGTGCGTAAAGCAGGTAGAGTATGTTAAAGGGATGGTTGTAGTAAACATTGGGGCCGATATACCCAGAGAAGCTAGGGCAAAGTTGTGGAAATAAAGCCACGGTAACCGGTTTGCTACCACAAAAGAGACCCGCGCATCTGACGCTCGCGATTCAATATCTTGTTTGCGCTAGTTTTAGTGCTGGATTTTTACGACGGCTATTAGCTGGCATTAAAACCCCGTAATGAGTAAATCCCTTAATGAGTATATCCCTTTTTCGGGATTTACCCATGTTCGCAAACGTGATATTGAATTACGATCAGGACATTTACCCAGAACGATAGTGGCTCTGGGTAAGGGCTAGGCCACACTAACACGTTTTTCACGCGTTTGGTGCTTGCAAAGTGCACCCACGATTTTTGCTAAAATGGAAATCGCAGGGATGCAAAAAAATCACGCGATTTCCGATGAGCATGCCATTTTTGGTGCGTTAACGCATGCGTTTCCATAACGCAAAATGTAAAAAACACATGTGCAAAACGCAAACGCACAAGAACCGGGCACACAATCGCGTGTGATAAGACTCATGATTTTGTGCGCGATTCCTGTGCGTTGCAGTGTGACCTCACCCTAAATGAGCCTGATTGTCTTTTCTACAGGTTTCTTACATTTAGATATTTCACAGGTGTTATATGTTAAGGGGATGATCCGTGAACCACATGACAGATCAAGCAAGAAAAATATACTTGTTACTTTATTTAGGGTTTATGGAGTGTAAATTGGTCAAGCATTCTCAATCAATTTTTAAAAATAGCACCTTCTAAACCAACATGTTCAACAATGTTATGTTGCAGACCTTCTGAAATATTTGTTTTTAAATGGTAACTGGTAAGTTATTTTGTGCAGAGCTCTGATGAAAATACTGCCATCCTATGTCAGATAAAGTTCATTAGTAATTGGGGAAAGTGTGAATCATGTGTATACCACGCATGAAATCCCAGCAGTCCTGAATCTGTTTATTTTTGTTGCTATGGTTAACAGTATCCACAGGTTATCTTCTCTAATTTTCTGAGATTATTCATTTTTCCCTCCGTAACCCTTGGGATGGATATAATGTGGTCAGGACCACACACTATCTGTACTGGGGTTAGCAATTACCACTGTTTTCTGTGACTGAGGCCCTACTACAATGCACCAGAATCGTGCACACAGAGTGCGTTAACACACATGTTGCGTGTGTGAGTCTGGCGCGTTGGGCATGTGATTTTGCTATTTTCCGTTATAAAAACCTATACGATTACCAGAAAAATGGTAATGGGTTACCAAATGCATTACCAAAACAGACTTGCATGCGCATCAGAAATCGCAGGAATTTTTGCATTCCCACGATTTCCATGTTATTAAAGATTGCATGCTAAATAACATGTGCAAACGTGTGAAAACGTGTGTGTTAGTGGGTATATTGTTTAATGCAATGTCTTTCAACCTTTTTATCCTTGCAGAATCCTTAAAACAATTGTCGTGTTTCAGGGACAATACATAAAAACATGATTGCCTGTTTTTATTTAGCTCGTTCTTTCTCAGTCATCAAAATGCATAATTAAAATAAAATGACAGACCATTATATATGTCTAGAAATAAATCTATATATAAATGCACTCAAATTCATCACAAGGGCGGATCTGTGCACTTCCTGTCACTTGAGGACCCCTAGCAACCTTTCAGGGATACCTGGTTTAGAAACACTGGTTTAATGGGTTAAAGGTGTCAGTATCCACTCATCTACTAGATACGGTATCGCTGGGGTCAGTAATAAAGTTTTGTTAGCAATCATTCAGAATAATGACATTGAATACAGAGCCACTGTATAATGTTTCTACTGCACACTGTATTGTGTCAAGATCCGCTACACTTACAACGCATATCATTTGTCTGTGTACTTACTATGCATATCATTTGTCTGTGCATTTATTATGCATGTCATTTGTCTGTACATTTACTATGCATGTCATTTGTCTGTACATTTACTATGCATGTCATATGTCTGTGCACTTACTATGCATGTCATTTGTCTGTAAATTTACTATGCATATGTCATTTGTCTGTACACTTACAATGCATGTCATTTGTCTATACATTTATTATGCATGTCATATGTCTGTGCATTTACTATGCATGTCATATGTCATTTGTCTGTACATTTACTATGCATGTCATTTGTCTGTGCAAGGGAATTCAAAGTCAAACTACAACTCCCAGCATTCCTCTACAAGCACTCTGTAGTTAGGGAATTCAAAGTCAAACTACAACTCCCAGCATTCCTCTACAAGCAGAAACGCGTAGGTTCATTTGGCCTACTACCCTTACAATAAAGTTTTGTTTAGTCCATGGAGTGCGCCTGAACCTCTCTCTTATATATATATATATATATCATAACTACACAAATATACCCATGTGACATGTGATTGATGATTGATGTGTATAAGGTATCATCAATTATGTGTCACATGGGTATAGAGGTGTGGTTATGAGGATATATATGTGTGTTCAAATCAGCACTGGTAATGCCTGAGGAAGGGGGCAGAGGCCTCCCGAAACGTTGTATTGTTTGCATAATAAATTATTGTTTGTTTGCAAGTAGTGTGCTCCTTTCATCTCTATTGTTTCTGGACATCATTCACCCCTGTCTTTGGAGGATTGCACCTACACGCACAGCAATTGTGTTGGATGGTGTGCTACAGTGGCCTTGTTTCAAGTGTTTTTTCTTGCTGGCAGTATGGTTTTTGTATTAGTCAATGGGACGAGCTACCTAGCATAAACGTATATACCTGTTAATATAATGGGTTGGGGGAAGGGATAAGTGTATGACTTGGTGACCAGTGTATATGCCATCTTGCATGTCTTTTTATCCTCACACCTCTTTTAGAAAAATACCCAGGGTAGTAGGAGCTGTAACCTGTTTAATTATTTCTGGGACATATAAGGGAATACTGTGGAGAATAGAATGAGAGAGAAATTTCAGCATACACTGTACCAATGTTTAAAAGATGACAGACAGAATCCATAACAATGGTTCCCAAGGCCGAAAAGTGTATATTCGACAGCCTCGGGAATGATTGGTTTTGCAGTACAGACTTTACTCATAAAGGTGCGATTATGTCAGTTCCCAACAAAATCATCCCTTTATCTTTATTATAATGCATAGATTTAATAAGTGTTTAGGATCAATCTTTCACAAGCTCCATAAGATTCCATTTATTCTGCCACTGTCTCCTAGATATTTGGTTTAAAGGGCATGTCCACCCATAAAATAAATTTCACATGTAGATTAAGCATCCCTCCAAACCTCAGTTCTGTTTTACTTACCTCCCCAGAAGATGGCCATTAACATACTTACAAGACACAGTCCCTCGAAGCTCGGATTCTTACAGCCGCTCTGCTTCTTGGTCATGGCTATCAGTCACAGCCAATAGCTGACAGTCGTGAACAGGAAGCGCCTGTTCTTGCTTGAAACAAGCTCGCAGCAGGAGCAGGGGGCATCCCCTAGGCAGCAAGGGACCGGGTCTTGTAAGTATCTTCCTGGACATCTTTGGGGAAGGTACACAGAGTAAAGGAATCTTTCACTATCTGAAGGTGAATGAAACCTTGAGCATATCAATCCGGCTCCACGGTTTTGTTAATTACTTAATGATTCACTGACTTAGCTACAATAAGAGCTAACATGAGATCTCACTGAAATCCAGTGGGAGGAGGCTTTTTACTATATGATGAAGTTAGACTGGAAATTTTTAAAAATTACAGGAAAAAAAAGAACAAGGCAAATTAAAACTTTGCAGTTAGTTGAAAGACATAAGTCAAGTGAAAAAAGGGGGGTAGGTGTCCTTTAAATTTCCTCTATGCTGCAGTAAGTTAGAGGCTACCTGTTTTCTTTTCAGTTTATTTTAATTTTAATTTGTATTAAGGAGAGATCATTGTACTGTTGCAATATCATGATGTATCATATCAATGTATCATACAGACAAACTGAGTGTGTAATCCAAATATAAAAAAAGATGTAATTCTAAAATGTTTACCACTAGATGGCGATCAATACCTAGGCATTCTCAGATAGATTGGCAAATACAAGTCAGGACAAGCTGATCAATAACAATAAAACAAATGCTTACTATACATTAAATATGAATAGTACATGAAAGTTATACATGTAACCCATAATTTCTGCTAAAAGAGAATAAACACGGGCACTCCGGTTTCCCCCACAATCATAAAGACATACTGATAGGTTGCATATGTACATAAAAGTGATTAGATTTTAAGCTCTTCAGGGCAGTGCCTGATGTGAATTGTGTAAATAATTGTAAAGCGCTCCGGAATATGTAGCACCTTAAAAGAAATAAAATACATACATACATACATATACGCCCGTGGCTATACATTAACGAACTGTTGTTTGTTCAATACCATACTGTAGTAGACTTTTTCAATGGTATGGGTGATAGCTTTAAAAGTGGGCTAGATAAGTTTCCAAAACTAAAAATTATTGAGAATTACTGGTATTAATACATATACTTCTAATTACTAATTCTGGTTGATCCAGGGATGCTTTCCAATTGCCGTTTGGAGTCAGAAAGGAATTCCCACCCTCTTTTCAGCTGGTTTTTTTTTTTTTTTTGCCTTCCTCTGGATCAACTCAAGGTAGGGTTAAAAAGGAGGGTGAAAATGTTGGACTTAATGAACGTATGTCTTTATTCAACCTCAATTATTACTATGTTACTGTGATTGTCTGAGATGCATCCGGGGCCTTCTGCTTGCTTCTGTGCATGAAAAAGGCATGGAAGCTAAGCAGAAGAATGCAGAGGGAACAAAGGCTGGTAAGTAGGTTTACCAGCTCCTTTGAAAGGTAAGAGCCTCACGAGGTCAAGGTTTTGAAGGGGGCACTTAGCATTATATCAAAAGTTTTTTGGAGAAGGGTGTCTTCTTACCCATATTATTTACTTATTTTTATAATAGGTGGCACATTGTTTACTTTTTTGTGAACAATTTATAATGGTAAGTGAGGTATTAGGTAATATGTATAACTGCATGTAACTAGTATGTGATAATAGGGATTGGTTGATAATGTTTATAAAGTATATGAATTGTGAGGTAATATCCTATAATGTTTTAGAGATGTTGTCATATCTTCTATTTGAGATTATATGATCTGAATTATACACTTTGAATTTGATATTCTAAAGGTTCGTACACACATGCGATCACGGGTCTCGATCTGTAATGCACGTTCGCTTTGGCCGATAATCGTCCCATGTATGGTCACTTTATCCCCAAACGAACGGGCATTTTGGCCGATAAACTGCCCATACGAAACGAACGTTCGTACACATCGTGCGTCTGTGATCGCATGTGTGTATGAGCCTTTAGTTTACGAAAGAAGCATGCAGCTCCAAAACATTGCTGTTCAATATGGTTTAAAAGACACTCAAAAACAGCTAGAACCCTGTCCCTGATCACAAGTCCAAGCTAAAAAAAACTCCCCTTAGCAATGCTAAATTTTCTCCTCCGCAACGCATTTGTCTGATTGACTAGTGATATCAAAACCACATTGCTGGAGACCTTACGGATATTGATTGGTCAGTAGTGGCATTAGTGGGAGATACTAATGGTCTAACTGGATCTTTTGTTTTAACATAGCAACAAAAGATCCATCTGTCTGGTCTGGTGTCTGGTATTGATACTTGATGTAGAGTTGATCCAGGAAGGAATTTTTTTCCTCTTCATAATTCTGGTGGTTTTTTTTTTTTGCCTTCCTCTGGATCAACAGTTAGGCAGGAAGTGTGGGTATTGCTAAGTGGATTGAACTGGATGGACGTATGTCTTTATTCAACCTCAATACTATACTATACTATTCTATACTATTAGAATTTAATAATACTAAATTACTATTTAATGTATATAGAAATAAAAACACAGCAGCAGGAAAAAAACACTGATGCATTTAGACTTCGCAAAGACAAAACGAGAGGATATGAATAAACTAAACCTTGATTAAATGATATGAATGACCTTTTATTTTGGATTTAATAATAACAATATAGCAACATGTAAATGCAAGTTTATATTGATATAATTTATACAAAGTAACTCACATTTATTGTCCTTTTTTGGCACCACTTTCTGGTGAATAGCTCAGTGGCTAGTACAGGCTAGCCTGCCCACATATGTGCTGCACATGTACACAGCTTAAACCAGACCTGGGCAAATTAAGGCCTGGGGGCCACATGCAGCCCATTGGCTGCCCCTGACTGGCCCCTCAATACTAGACCTGTACCAAAAAAATCTTCATGTTAATTGATTGTCTCAGGCGGGATAATTGATTTATACTTATTAAGTTTACTTTATAAAAAAATAATGATGAGCTAATAAATTGATACATTGAATTTGATGGAATGGATCTTGCATGTGGCTCAACACTTTAGACAAGGTAACCCACAGTTTCAGCAATGAAGCAGCTACAGAGGACTGAGCAGTGCTAATACCTCGGCCTCCATGGATTACCTTGTCTAAAGTGTTGAGTCACATGCAGGGACAGATGAGTATATGTTTATACTGCTATGTCTAGCCATATTAGATGGCACTTGTATAATATCCACTAGGATAGTGACTGATTACAGTACTGCATCTTGCACGTTATGCTTACATTTATGCTGCTCTGACTCCTATGCTGATACTTGTATTTTCAATGTTTTTATTTGTTTGTTTGCACAATGTTATCCTCAGAATCAGAAGTATAATAAAGGGATTGTACATATCACCTTATAAGTAGTGTGCTGCAGTCCTCTTCTCTTCTTTTTTTCATTGGTTTGAACTATTCAGATGTTACCTTTTTACTCATCTGCTACAGTTAAAAAATATTTTATAAAATCTGATTGGTTAATGAAGATTAACAGCACAGATAAAATATCTATCATTCACCCCTGGCAGAGCAATAGGCGGTGTTGTTTTGTCCTGGTCCAGTGCCATCCCCTTCACTTGACAGGAGGACCAAGCAATGGGAAGATGGGCATTGCAAGAAGTATCTTTCCATAGGCATGCAGCACTGGGATCACTAACTCTAGGGGCAGGGCAAATCAGCAACATTTTCTTTTGATCTGCTGTTCTCCCAGAAATTACTATAAAGCCTTTTGGGTCCTTACCCTGGGTACAGTAAATCATAACCAAGAAGATGCAAGACTGAACAATTGCCGATATTTCAAGCAAACAATTAAATGGGTTTATCCATTTTTTGCATAATACTGTAAAGGTTCTTTTCTTTTTCTTTTTTTAATATACTATAATAAATTATAATTATTTTTTGAATCTAAATGAAAATGCATGGATTAGAAAAAATGATTGTATTTTGGTTTAAAGTGTATGTGGTTTTTAAAAAAAAAAAAACATTTCCCTTTTTATTATTGTTTAATGGTGATACTAAAAAATACAGCTATGAAGTACAAAGATAATACTTTGAGATGACCCAGTTGCTGACCACCTGCTGATATTTCTTCTCCTGGGAATTAATGTTGGCTAGATTTTAAAGAATGCGGACCTGATGTTTAAAAACATCCCACAATAACATAGCCAGTTTATCATTTTATCCAAAACAGTTTTCTAGGTTTCTAGAGCTTTAAAGGAATGTCATTCAGTTCCAGTAAATGTTGCCTTAGGGTTGTATCTTGTTTGTTACATATTTATGCCACATATTGCTATAAAACTTTTTAAATTTTATTAGAATAAAAAAAAGAGGTCACAATCATTCACATAAAATCTTTAGTAGTCCCTTCTGTGTTTTCTGGCACTGTTAAAAATCATGACCTATCACTGTCAGAGCAAGTACAGTGCACACTTCAGTTTTGGTTTAAATGGGAGGTTAGGGAGCAATGTTTGCTGTAACATTATTTCCCTGTTAAATACATTTTCCATTTGAGAACAAGCCAGTGAAACTTCATAATTCCAGCAAGCCGGGGAAGCTAACCTCCCAGAGAGAGGCAAACTATTAAACAGAACAGGAACTCAGATTTATCATATCTGCACATTTGTATTACCATAATCTGAGAAAAGCAACAAATTAATTAACTGTAATAGCATGGGAGTAATTACAAAGCATTTTTCAAAATATAGGCCCATGGTTGAAAAATACTTTTTAAATTGTACAGTATTATATCAATATGTATAATGCAGCAAAACTTCAGATGAGATTAATTTTTCAGCCTGTAATAAAAAATATTGCTGTACAGAGGACACAAAATATTGGATTAAAGAAATTTTTTATGTCACAAAGTTCAGCCCCACAAATCCCGCTTTCGTTTTACGTTTACCTTTCAAAGATGCTCCCAGGCTCAGATATTCTACTTATAAATCCCCGATCCCTCGCTGGCGTGGACACCCCTCCTCTGATGCTGTTGCGAGCTGGTTGGTTATGAGCATACACAGTAGCAGGGGAGTCTACTTCTGTAATGGGCATCAGCCATTGGCCGTAATGTCACTATCACAGATGAAGAGAGAAGCTGCGTTTTCTTAAGTATAATATCTGAGCCTGGGAGCCTCTTTGAAAGGTTTAAGTAAAAAGAAAAGGGTGTTTGTGGGGCTGAACTATGTGAGGTAATTTTTTTCTTAGGAGGGTGGACATGTTTGCAGGGGACCTGGTAGGGCCCCATTTGGCTCTGGGCCCCATAGCAATCGCAATGCCCGATTTCACCTAATCTCACAGTAAACTTAAGAACTGGTTCACACAGGTCAATTGATCCTATCATTAGGACAGACAGACTAGTAATTAATAAAGTGATCATAGTAGGGAGAACACTCGGGACTGCAGGGAGACAACCACAGGCGGGGGAAATTTTGGGGTTTTTCCGAATGGCTGCAAGGCAGGAAGTAAACGTTGGCCTCGCAATCATTCCAGAAATGCACTACACACAGTAACAAGAAAGGGATGATACAGTCGGATCCTACAGTATCGCCCCTTTCTCATTAATGAGTGTACCCACCTTAAGACTGTGTGAGTTCCAAAATTTACTGACATGTATGATCTAAATTTTTGTCTCAAAACAGTTGACCATGGACAAAATTTTTCAGCAATATTTCAACCCGATCAGCCAAATATTGCAGTGGTTAGTCTACTGTACAGTGCGTAAAGCAGGTAGAGTATGTTAAAGGGATGGTTGTAGTAAACATTGGGGCCGATATACCCAGAGAAGCTAGGGCAAAGTTGTGGAAATAAAGCCACGGTAACCGGTTTGCTACCACAAAAGAGACCCGCGCATCTGACGCTCGCGATTCAATATCTTGTTTGCGCTAGTTTTAGTGCTGGATTTTTACGACGGCTATTAGCTGGCATTAAAACCCCGTAATGAGTAAATCCCTTAATGAGTATATCCCTTTTTCGGGATTTACCCATGTTCGCAAACGTGATATTGAATTACGATCAGGACATTTACCCAGAACGATAGTGGCTCTGGGTAAGGGCTAGGCCACACTAACACGTTTTTCACGCGTTTGGTGCTTGCAAAGTGCACCCACGATTTTTGCTAAAATGGAAATCGCAGGGATGCAAAAAAATCACGCGATTTCCGATGAGCATGCCATTTTTGGTGCGTTAACGCATGCGTTTCCATAACGCAAAATGTAAAAAACACATGTGCAAAACGCAAACGCACAAGAACCGGGCACACAATCGCGTGTGATAAGACTCATGATTTTGTGCGCGATTCCTGTGCGTTGCAGTGTGACCTCACCCTAAATGAGCCTGATTGTCTTTTCTACAGGTTTCTTACATTTAGATATTTCACAGGTGTTATATGTTAAGGGGATGATCCGTGAACCACATGACAGATCAAGCAAGAAAAATATACTTGTTACTTTATTTAGGGTTTATGGAGTGTAAATTGGTCAAGCATTCTCAATCAATTTTTAAAAATAGCACCTTCTAAACCAACATGTTCAACAATGTTATGTTGCAGACCTTCTGAAATATTTGTTTTTAAATGGTAACTGGTAAGTTATTTTGTGCAGAGCTCTGATGAAAATACTGCCATCCTATGTCAGATAAAGTTCATTAGTAATTGGGGAAAGTGTGAATCATGTGTATACCACGCATGAAATCCCAGCAGTCCTGAATCTGTTTATTTTTGTTGCTATGGTTAACAGTATCCACAGGTTATCTTCTCTAATTTTCTGAGATTATTCATTTTTCCCTCCGTAACCCTTGGGATGGATATAATGTGGTCAGGACCACACACTATCTGTACTGGGGTTAGCAATTACCACTGTTTTCTGTGACTGAGGCCCTACTACAATGCACCAGAATCGTGCACACAGAGTGCGTTAACACACATGTTGCGTGTGTGAGTCTGGCGCGTTGGGCATGTGATTTTGCTATTTTCCGTTATAAAAACCTATACGATTACCAGAAAAATGGTAATGGGTTACCAAATGCATTACCAAAACAGACTTGCATGCGCATCAGAAATCGCAGGAATTTTTGCATTCCCACGATTTCCATGTTATTAAAGATTGCATGCTAAATAACATGTGCAAACGTGTGAAAACGTGTGTGTTAGTGGGTATATTGTTTAATGCAATGTCTTTCAACCTTTTTATCCTTGCAGAATCCTTAAAACAATTGTCGTGTTTCAGGGACAATACATAAAAACATGATTGCCTGTTTTTATTTAGCTCGTTCTTTCTCAGTCATCAAAATGCATAATTAAAATAAAATGACAGACCATTATATATGTCTAGAAATAAATCTATATATAAATGCACTCAAATTCATCACAAGGGCGGATCTGTGCACTTCCTGTCACTTGAGGACCCCTAGCAACCTTTCAGGGATACCTGGTTTAGAAACACTGGTTTAATGGGTTAAAGGTGTCAGTATCCACTCATCTACTAGATACGGTATCGCTGGGGTCAGTAATAAAGTTTTGTTAGCAATCATTCAGAATAATGACATTGAATACAGAGCCACTGTATAATGTTTCTACTGCACACTGTATTGTGTCAAGATCCGCTACACTTACAACGCATATCATTTGTCTGTGTACTTACTATGCATATCATTTGTCTGTGCATTTATTATGCATGTCATTTGTCTGTACATTTACTATGCATGTCATTTGTCTGTACATTTACTATGCATGTCATATGTCTGTGCACTTACTATGCATGTCATTTGTCTGTAAATTTACTATGCATATGTCATTTGTCTGTACACTTACAATGCATGTCATTTGTCTATACATTTATTATGCATGTCATATGTCTGTGCATTTACTATGCATGTCATATGTCATTTGTCTGTACATTTACTATGCATGTCATTTGTCTGTGCAAAATATAAGTACTAGAGCCTTGCCACAGGAGGAAAGGAGGCCCCTGCCCCATAGAGTTTGCAATCTAGTTAACTTGGTGTACTTGGTATTCCATGCCTTTCCACGGAAAGTGCAAAGTGGCAAGGCTCAAAAATGTAAAAGCTATTATAAAGAAGGTGGTGTTGTTAGGACTTTTGAAATATACTTTTCTAGCCAAATACCAATTTTATTTTTATGTGCCCTTTGGTAGACTGTAGTACTTGTGGTCCAAAGGATAATACATTTTTAAAGGCTTTGTCACTTCAGAAGCCTCCGATTTGTTTTTTAAATAGCCTACCGTATTCACAATGTTTATTTTCCTCGCTTAAATATAATACAGGAGTACAGCAGCACCATATCTTTAAGGATTGCACATATGATGCTGGGAGCACAAACAATCCAATATGTAAAAAAATTATAAAATAGGTGGACTTTAGGGTGCCCTAAATTGTGACTTTCAAATCAAGATTATATTTAAAATAAAAAGGGGCAATGTTTTGCACTTTTGACAACATGAATGTCAAGTTTGTACATTAAAATGTTGTCCACTAAAGATGTTAAGTAAACACCAATAAACATCTACCGTATATACTCGAATATAAGTCGAGATTTTCAGGCCTAAATTTTAAAGCCTGAAAACCTAACCTCGGCTTATACTAGGGTCAAGTCCTACCGGTAATTTAGATCCAAATGCTGCAATTGCGGATTGTAACCAGTACATGTTAAAAAATCCTTCACCTGCATAGAAAGTTTCAGGAGCTTATTTGCCTTTACACTCCCTTCTGCTTCCTGTAGTCAGGCTGCTGGACTCACTCAGCACTATTACTGCTTATCTGGATGCTGTAAATCTGATGGGTCTTCTCAGTTTGTGGCAAAATGGCTGCTAGTTCAATGCAAGTGACAGCTTGAAACTACAACTCTCAGGTGACACTTAACTTTTGGGGTCAGAGTGCCCTTTACCGCATGGGGGGTCAGAGTGCCCTTTACCGCATGGGGGGTCAGAGTGCCCTTTACCTCATGGGGGGTCTGAGTGCCCTTTACGGCATGGGGGGTCTGAGTGCCCCTTACGCCATGGGGGGTTGAGTGCCCTTAGGCATGGCGGGGTCTGAGTGCCCTTTACGGCATGGGGGGTCTGAGTGCCCTTTACGGCATGGGGGTCTGAGTGCCCTTTACCGCATGGGGGGTCTGAGTGCCCTTTACCGCATGGGGGGGTCAGGAGAATTGTAAATGATGGTAAGCTTATTTAAAAGTTTATTGAACCTTGCCAATCCACATGTTTAGAAACTACAATTCCCAGCAACTAAAGCATGCTGGGAGTTGTAGTTTCCAAACATCTGGAGTACCAGGAATTGGGGATTACTGGTACTGGATATGACTATTACTGTATGGGATTAATGTATGAGAATTCTGCTGTCCATTTAAAGGGCAACTTAAGCCACAAAACAATACTAAATCAGAAGGCACTAGTGGTCATAATTTCTACCCTTGGCTTATACTCGAGTCAATCGGTTTTTACTAATTTTTCAGGTAAAAATAGGTACCTCGACTTGTACTCGGATCGACTCAAGTATATACAGTATGTTTCAAAGCTGAAAATTGTAAGGTCTTTTACTATTGTGGCTATTATGTTTTGTATTCAAAGCTGGCCATAAATTAAAAAAAACATGGAGTTTAATCTGTTTTCTTTTTTTGTGTCATAGCTACTGTGCTGTGAAATAAAAGATCAGTATAAACTTAGAGCTGTGTTCATAGAAATATATTTTAGATTGTTTAAAGATTGGTATTGAAATATTTGAAAATAGCATTGTGTATGTACAGTTAAAGCCTTTGATGCATTTAAGCTTTCTCTCATTTTCCTTTGTTCTACAGTGAAGTTTTCCAATGGAAGTATCCTGACCCCTGAAAGTGTGAGTTTCACATTATACAAGAATAAAGATAAAGATCCCAAGATGAAAAGTCAGAGGATTCTGGTAAGATGATATATTATTAGAACTTAGGGGGGCACACTGAGTAAGGGCTTGTACACTCTCTGAAATGTTGGTCCAATTGTTCATTGGACCAACATCTTGTTCAGTTTGCCCAGGTGTTTAAATGTGATTTCCAACAGATTTTTCCAAAATTCGGTCCGTTTATTCATGTCCCTTTGGACCGACAGTCTACTAGTCAGTATAATGATCGGTATATATATTTGATTAGAATATCAGGTGAAAGATCATGCCATGCTTATTAATAGGGTATATTGTATTAGAGACTTTTTTTTTTTTTTTTTACTGTCCAATGTTAACATTCTTAAATCTTTCTCTCTTGCTCTTTTATATTGTGTGTAAATCAATAATCCCTGCTAATTTAGCAACATAATACCACTGCTGTTGCTGTTTGTATATCATGGGGGAACAAATTGGTTTTGACATTATTAGCCAAAGGGAAAGTTTTAAGCTGGGTACACACCATCCCTAATTTTGTGCCGACCAACCTATACACTGAAATGTCATTCGGCCCAAAATTTGAAATTACATTATCCATGCATCTGAATCTGACGTGTTGGAAAACCACGGCCAAAAGGTAGGTCAGTCGGTCAGGACGAAGCCATCCCATGGTGTTCCCAGCCTTAGAAGCCACACTGACTTTAAGTAGCCAGGGGATATATTTGTATACACCCATAAAAAAGCCCTCTACAAATTTAGTTGCCAAGGGTAAAACTATAGACTCATTGGCTATTTGAAGAAAAACTAATCTAATTTTAAACTTGACATTTTAGGCTGCAGAAACTGATAGGCTGAGCTATGCGGGGAATAATTTTTCCTCTGATGTGGAACAGCACAACTCACTGTGCAGGTAAGATTCTAATGTAAAGTTTATTATTTTTTTAATTGCAAAAGATGTGCACAAGATCAAACAGAATGTGTTTACAAATTAGTATTTATTTTTCTGTACCAAATATTTGTATAAAAACAGCAAGCATAGTTTTTTTAAGGACTGTTGAGAATGTGGGGATTTATACCTTAGAAAAATAACTTTTGTCTTCCTGTTTTTTGTGTATGCATATTTTCTAGATAATGTGTTTTATAGGTACTTTGTAGGTGTTCTTAATAAAGAAACTGGAAAGATGGAAGTATATGATGCTGTACAGTACAACATGCAACCCATCCTGGAAAGAAGAACAGACAGTAAGTAAAACCATTTTTACAGATTCAAATGTACCTCCTTTTGGTTTTTTAATTTGAACATTTGTCAGGCATAATTATTGTTTTAATCAAATTCAGTGGACAACCTATCATAGACACTTAAACGTGCTTAAGTTGCAAGTGATAACAATTTTTTTTTTTACATGGATTTTTTAGTGTATGGGCCCCATTAGATTAATGAATCCAGACTTGATTACTGTCAGTGATGAGAGCAGCATGGAAATATTATGTGAGAATATAACAAAGTCTGTCTTATTGTTATGGTAAAAGTCCCTTATGTACACAAAAAAGCTATGGACTAAAAAAGGAGCAGTTAATGTAAAAAGAAAATGGCAGTTTGTATGAATAAATCAGATCTGCAAGAATAAAAGGGTTACACTTGCTCAGACATTTACCAGATGCTTTTAGTATGCTTTGTGTTGTGTTGTCATTCGTTTTCTTGACTAAAATGTATAAAATAATATGATATATTGTGATTGCTTTTGTTTTGTAGAAGCAATCAATACAGGAGATGTAACAGACCAACCAAGCAAAAGTTATCGTGAAAAGGTAAAAAAGAATATTACATCTCTGATATGTAGATTTTCTTTTGTAATATTTGAAAGGGCAGAGTTTAAAAAACGTTAAGGACACACTTATGTACATTTCTAGGACCAAAGGTGTTTTTAAACATTCACTTTTGTGATGTCTGGTGCTTCATATGTGTTTGTTATGGTTTTAAACTCTGTTCATTGTTGGTGAAGGGTGTTGTAAACCCCGTGAGACGAAGAGTTTCTTCTCACTTTTTATACAGATGGAAATGAATATTTATTTAACAGTGTATATTATACTTCACTGGTCGATTTACCTGTATAATCATTTTTGGTTGTTTGTTTCTTGCTCAAAAGCATGTACAATTTTGAACGTTAAAGCTTTTTGCACTTTAACACAAAGTTGGTTTTGTATTTAATTTTTTGCTAATTGTTTCAATATATTTATCCCACAGGTTGATGCCCTTATAGAATCATTTGGTACTATTAAACAGAAGCGGGCTTTGAGTTCTCGAAAATTAAACCAAGTTGGTAGTGAAATTTTAAATAAAGCAATGGAAAAAGCTGCTGTGGAGATTATAGAAAGCAAAGGTACAACAGGTAAGTTTTGGGGTTATTGTAAAACATACTATTAAGCACTTGTTAGAAATTTATCTAAAAAGCTAATATGTTTCTTTTTCTCTGATTTATTGGTGATCTTCCATTGATTTTATTATTGATCTTAACTGTTTATGATATAGTGGGGTCAATAGGCCAGACATTTTTATGTTGGTACTTTTAAAACCTGAATGTTTAAAGGAGAACTAAACTTAGTTTTTTAAAATCCTAATGTGGAAGCTTTTCTCCCCAGAATACCTATACATTGAAATATTCTTCTCTAGTTATTTGCATTTAGTAGATATAAGTAATAGATTCTGTAACAAAGGAGGCTTCCATGTTGTTGCCAGTACACGCCCCCCTGACCCCAGGATTTACTGTCTCTGTGCACAAAATTTGTAGCTTAACTTTATAGCGAAAGATAAAGTTTCTAAATGTACCTGTGATCACAGTTTAGTTGCTGGTGGCGCACCATGTAAATGTTGAGGATTTAGGAACAAACAGACCAAAAAGTCCCACGTTCTAATCCCTTTGTTTACTTATAAAAACAATTTAACAGTCTACTGCCTGAGTTTATTGCTTTTTTTTGTTTGTTTGTTTCCGTGTTTCTAGAAAAATATAAAGTTTCTACATGTGTACAAACTATATATATAGCAGCTCAGTTATTAATTTACCAACCAGCGTGAATTGCTGACAGTCTTCCAGTAGCAATACAAAATAGTGAACGGATTTCACTGACATTTACTAAAATGTACTTCTATCTAGTGCAAGTTCCCTGGTGGCGTGTTCTGCTAAAGTGCTGGGTTAGTAAAATAAATAACCTATTGGGGCACAGGTTTGATTCCTTATGCTCCCTTTCTTTTTGTTTTTATTATGTTTAAAACTACAACTCCCAGCATTCCCTAACTGCACAGAATTCTGGAAAACTTAGTTTTCATACATCCTGGAATAAAGACATTTTCCTGACTTACAGACATTAAAGGCCCACGGTCATACTTTAGCGCTTCCTACCCAAAGGTTTGAACATGCAAGGGATTCATCTGCCCATCCCTTACATCCATAGCTATTAGACTATTGGATTAGGGAAGCATTATATGGGTTGATTGGTTGGCGAAACGTTAATGCCCGCTTTGCGGCGGCAGAGCGAGTACCAGAAGAGGCACTCGTGCGCCCGTTTCAAAGTAATTTACCAGAGGTTGCGTGCCTTTAAGTATTAAACACCACCTAATAGCTGGCGATAAACACTTATGTGCAGGTAAGATTCACCCAAAATCGCACAGCCTCTGGTAAATCCCGTATGGGAGATTTGCCCAGAGAGCTTGTGCCTCTGGGTGAATCTGCCTGTTAGAGTCATAAATTTAACCATATTTGCACTCACTTCCAAATACCACCTACCTGGCAGTTATAATCTATAAAGTCTAAAGATTTGTGCACACATGCGATCGCCGGTGCCGACGCATGGCGTGTGCGAACGGCTCTTTCGGATTATATTTGTCCCATGTATCGACAGAACGGCCATTTTAGCCGATAAAGTGCCCATACATGGCACGATTATTGGCCGTTCGTACACATTGTGCGTCACGGGTTGGCACCCGCGATCGCATGTGTGAATGAACCTTAGGGCTGGGTAAACACCAGTAACGAACCAATAGTGCCACGGATTAGTCGGCTGGAAATATGTGATGGTGTGGGGTGGCCAGCCGTGACCGAGTTTGGTCATCCGTATCAGACAAATGGGTCAGTTAGTAAATCACGGCCAATCATGCATTTCCCTATGGGACCACATGATCAGTCTGTCACATGCGCTGTTACTGTGACCAACAGTCATCTGTCCTGGCAGGGCTCTCACACAAAGCAGATGCTCAGTTGGGACACATGATAGAGTTATATGTATCCAGACAAAATGGTATTAAACTGCAGATCTGAACACAGATCCAGGCAATCCTGCCACAATGTGCAATTCAATCTGAACAGCTCCATTGGACATCCTGAGACGCTATACAGGACCCAGAATAACATGCTAGGGTCATACTTATTGGTAATTACCACAGAAAGTTACAGATTTACAGTCACTATGGGGTTAGGAAACACAGGATCCTGATTAGCTTGACAAGTTATGGAGAGGTTTGAAAGGAAGTAGAGCCTTATAACTAAAGGTACCTGACAGCCTCATGTTTAATATATTAATATTGGGGTAAAAACTGCCCATTTCTCTAAGAATGCTGGGTAGTTTCAGGGACATGCAAAGTCATTTAATCATAAACAGACACTTCCTGTCTAGCAAACAGAAACTGGATTGTCTCTACTTTCTATGGAGAGGGGAGGGGGAGTAAATGTGAGTCTGAAGAATTTTCTAATTGGCTAAGACTGCCACATGTTTTACAAACAGCACACAACTGGGTGTAATACAGGAACTTCCTTACACTTCCTGTCTTGTCATGGACAGTGCCAAAGATAATTTTTTGATTTGCTAACGGTGGAAGATCAGAACCTCTCATTGGATGTTAGTAAAATTCTATTTCCTTTTAATTTGAATAACCCCATTCAAACTTAGGGGTGTCCAGTAAAGTAAGTTTAGTTTAATTATATATAAATTGTTTTGTAATTCAGTAGTAGGTAGTAATACTATACTTTGTATGGTGCTATTTCTTATGGTGATTTTAATTAAATAGTGCTAATTACACACATACATATGGACCTTTCCTATGTGTAATAATGCTATATACCCCCACCTAGTTAGTTGCTCCTAAAAACTCAATGCAATCTCCGTAAAAATATAAATTTGTATAATATAAGGGATATATCTATTATATTAGCAAAAGTGTGCCCGTTGGTGCACAGTGGGAAATATGTGGGTGTATGTTTAGCTATATGTGGATACAGATGATATAAAATCTTTATAAACACTACAATAAAATTTAGGGATTTGTACAGAAAAAATAAAGGCAAGATGTTAAAAATAAAAAATCTTATGAAATCTTGGTTCTATTAGTCTCACATCCCCTAAATTAATATTTTGATCTACTGTATTTATTGTAACATTGTGTTATAGTTCAGTAGAAACACCACAGTGAAATACAACTGTTGTGCAGAGCCTGAACCAATCTTTCCCCTTAAATTTCCAACCAATAATCGATCAATAGCAGATGCATTGGATCATTCTATAATTAGTTATCAGTTTGTCTTTCAATACTCACCCTCCCCATTAACTCACAGCTGTCACCAGGGATTCTTTTAGAGAGGGATCACTATTGATAAATGTGTTAGAGAGGGATCAATATTGGTCAATGTGTTAGAGAGGGATCACTATTGGTCAATGTGTTAGAGAGGGATCACTATTGGTCAATGTGTTAGAGAGGGATCACGATTGGTCACTGTGTTAGAGAGGGATCACGATTGGTCACTGTGTTAGAGAGGGATCACGATTGGTCACTGTGTTAGAGAGGGATCACGATTGGTCACATTTTATCAGTTCAGGACGCAGATTCACAGGCATCCCACCTCTCAGTTCAGGGAGTCTCCCTGATTTTAATGGCAGATCTGACTCTCTGAAATAATATACAATCTCCCTGAAATGTGTTGTTTTGAATTAAGAGTGAGGGAGCACAATGATGTCAGAGTCTTTTAGCGGTTAACAAGTGACAAAAACACTCATAGTTACATGACTTGTATGCATGTGTGTCTGACTGTTTTCATGAGTGTGTATCTGTTGAGATGCATGTGTTTGTGTGCAAAAGTGTCTGACTGTATACATGTGTGTGTCTATATGCATGGATTATGTGTTAATCTTGGGGTGGGGCTTTAGGGGGTGGGTACCCTCCCTGAAATGAGTTTCGGCAGGGTGGGATGTCTGATTCATAGCTTCTATGGGGTCTATTGCTTAAATAATGTCGTAAACCATTAACAAACTCACTTCATTGTCTCAGAGAAATATCGGCACGGAAATATTTTCCTTTCAGTCCCCCTACCATATATAGCAGGGATAAGCAACCAGTAGATCTCCAGATGTTTGAAAACTACAACTCCCAGCATTCCTCTACAAGCACTCTGTAGTTAGGGAATTCAAAGTCAAACTACAACTCCCAGCATTCCTCTACAAGCAAAAAATATACCTGATATAGGTTCACCACCGTGTTCAATTTACCGGATATTTGTTACCCAAAATTACCTTTGGGTGGTGCTAGGGGTCAAGAATAAGATACTAAACTAACAATAATAGGAAGATAGCCTTCCCAAGTACCCCTAAGAAGCACTCACACACTTGATATCCCATGAATATAAAACAGATTTATTGGCACAGAATAAGTAAAACACCCCACACCATAAATGTATTAACCCCCTCCCCCCATATATATAAGAACAATATTACTTTACAGTATAGACCACTGGGTCTCCCCAGTCGAAAAAATACCCTAAAAGGTCTCAAAATATTAGGTCCTGGACCTCGTGCTGAATATATTCCGTGAAAAAAGTGGAATGTCACTTAAATATACAAGTTCAGAATGACTCCAGGCCTGTATATCAACCACGGCCTAACCGGCACCCAAGAAGAGCTGCTATACATAAATCACAGTATGCGTAGACTACTCATCCTGCTTTGGACGAGGTCACTCCCTTAGCTTTTACGATGTTCGAGTCTCTGGAGTTGAACACTCTTCCATACACCGTCACAATGTAGAAGTTCCAACTTCTCTCACTGGAATATAACTAAGTGGCCTAGTGCAAATAAATAGATAAGAGCAGCCATAAAAGGGAACCCCTCTATGCAATTTATGATAGTTCGTCATATAGTAGTCACTAATGAGACATTCGGCAGCATAGAAACCATAATAGCGAACATCCTACACACACCCAGGGCTTAAACAACAGACAGTCATCTTAAACAAAGAAGGAGGCTACTCATCCTGCTTGGGTATCATGGCTTCTGTCACTTTTACGATGTTCGAGCCTCCAATCTTAGATCCACTATCAAGCTCCCGATGTTGCCTCCATCTGGTCTGTGCTTCACCTGGGCTGAGTGAAGGTGTCTGGTACTAATCCATGCCGTGTCTCCTCACCAAATCGTACATCCAACACGCTTAGTCCGGACCACGTGGACAGACGCGCATTTCGCTTTTGGAAGCACAGACCGGATGGAGGCAACTTCGGGTGCTTGATAGTGGATCTAAGATTGGAGGCTCAAACATCATAATAGTGACAGAAGCCATGATACCCAAGCAGGATGAGTAGCCTCCTTCTTTGTTTAAGATGACTGTCTGTTGTTTAAGCCCTGGGTGTGTGTAGAATGTTCGCTATTATGGTTTCTATGCTGCCGAATGTCTCATTAGTGACTACTATCTGACGAACTATCATTATTTTCATAGAGGGGTTCCCTTTTATGGCTGCTCTTATCTATTTATTTGCACTAGGCCACTTAATTATATTCCAGTGAGAGAAGTTGGAACTTATACCTTGTGACGGTGCATCTTTGTTGTGACGGAGGCCAAACCATCATGGAAGAGTGTTCAACTCCAGAGGCTCAAACATCGTAAAAGCTAAGGGAGTGACCTCGCCCAAAGCAGGATTAGTAGCCTCCGCATACTGTAATTTATGTACAGCAGCTCTTCTTGGGTCCCGGTTAGGCCGTGGTTGATATACAGGCCTGGAGTCATTCTGAACTTGTATATTTAAGTGACATTCCACTTTTTTCACCGAATATATCCAGCACGAGGTCCAGGACCTAATATTTTGAGACCTTTTAGGGTATTTTTTCGACTGGGGACACCCAGTGGTCTATACTGTATAGTAATATTGTTCTTATATATACATTTATGGTGTTGGGTGTTTTACTTATTCTGTGCCAATAAATCTGTTTTTATATTCATGGGATATCAAGTGTGTGAGTGCTTCTTATGGGTACTTGGGAAGGCTATTTTCCTATTTTTGTTAGTTTATTATTCCTCTACAAGCACTCTGAAGTTGGGGAATTCAAACTACAACTCCCAGCATTCCTCTACAAGCACTCTAGTTAGGGAATTCTGGGAGTTGAAGTTTGCAAACATCTGGAGATCTACTGGTTGCCTATCCCTGATCTATAGATATCCCTCCCTGTACAGCAAACAGCAGCTCTCCTTTTTGTCTATTGGGAAGGGAGGAGTGGAGTTATGTGAGAGTGAGAAGAATGTTTTTACTAATACTGTCACATGTTTTACAAAGGAAGTGACCTATAAGTCTTGCAACTTCCTACTAACACTTTACTACTTCCCTACTAACACTCAGAAAATGTTTTGATTGGCTAACACTGCTGTCAATCTAATATTAAGCACACCATTGGATACAACACTAAAAGGGAAGTGAGAAATATGTTCCTTTGTAAACTTCCATTGCCTCCCTGTAAAACTTCCCAGGGTGTGGTTTAACAGTCCATTTTGAAGATACCATTACAAAACAGGAGTGGGGACTACTAAGTACTTTTATTTATTTATAGATTTTGCCCATTTACATTTCTATATACTTTAATGTCATTACTATGTATTTGTTAAAATTGATATAACTATTTAGTGCTTAAACAACACATAAACACTGTCCCAATGTATATTACTTTTACCCACCCCCACCAACATAGTACGTCTGAAAAACCCAATGGATTCCCCATAAAATTATACATTTATTTATAATAAGGGTAGGGGGGAAGGAGCACTCCTGGGATTTGTGAAAAACGTCTTTATTGGAGGCCAAACATCAATGCATTTCGGTCCGCAAAGGACCGTTCCTAACAACAAACACCACATAACTCTAGAACCCAGGGCACTTACAGGACTTCTGACAACTACAATTTAAAACTGTGTTGGAACAAGCGATCTACGCGTTTCAGCCATTGCTAGGGCTGTCCTCGGGATCTCGATGATCCTGAAAAGGCCTGGGCAAATTCCCTGTTATCATCAATGTCGGCAAGCTCTGCCAGGTCCTCCAGTCAGTCATCCACAGGAACTGACCATGGTCTGGCTAGGCAGACTGGATATTCTGTAGAGGCCACTACTTTCCAGTCTACTCCCTCAACCCTGGGATCCGAAGGTAAACTAGAATCAGAGATCGTTGAAATGGAACCTCAATCTACCTTCACAACAGTCTGGTGATTTCCTGAAGGAAGTATCACAGGACCTCAAGATCAAGGATCCTGAGTCACCTACAGAGACCTCAAAGCCCTTGTTTGGACGTCCCAAGAGGAATGCTTCTTGCTTTCTCTCTTCTGATCATCTGTAACAGATAATTCTTCAGGAATGGTCAGCTCCGGAAAGACGTTTTCAACTAAACCTTCAGTTCCAGAATATGATCCACAAGATCACTGGTCGACATCTCCAGTGGTGGATCCCCCTGTAGCTCGGCTGTCCAGAGCTACCACTATACCTCAGTCTGAGGCCACTACGTTCAGGGACACATCTAATCATTATATGGACCTAGTTATTGGCGGCTGGAGCAGCTTTGTTCCCCATCTTTGCTGTGGCTTGGGTGGCCAAAGCAATAGAAGTCTGGGTAAATCAACTTTACCAGGAATGTCATAAAGAGCCAAATAGGGTAGCCTTGCTGGATATCATTCAGCAACTGTCGGATGCGGTCATCTACCTAGGTGACACTGCCCTGTAGTCGGGATGGTAAATGGCTTACTCGTCAGTGGCAAACATTTGGGCATGGTGTACACTGTGGCTAAAGTCATGGGCGGCTGATCTAGCCTCTAAAAAAGCCCTAATAAACCTCCCTTTTTGGAGGGTTTGTTATTTGGTCCAGAACTAGATAAAATAATAGCTCATGCTACAGGAGGGAAAAATACCTTACTCCCACAAAATCACCCTTGTTGAGAATCACCTTTTAGGCGGCCAACCTCATTTCGCCTTTTTCGTGCCTCCAGACCTCAACAGGACTCCCCCCTCAACAACTTCGTCCTTTCGGCCTGCCCCTAGATTTCGTCATCCTGGGCAAACAGACGGGGCTCAAACAGACCCTCCGACTCAAAATCCAGTTCAACCTGACAAGTTATGAGGGTCCCAAGTATATTGGTACTAAAAGCAATGCGACCGGTGGACAAGATGGTCTCTTCAGCAGAGGCCATTCCCTATGGGATCTTCCATCTTCCACTCCACATTCAGAACTCTCTCTCTTGGTGGAATCTGAGGGCCGGGCGATTGCTCTGCCTCCCTCCCTCAGTCTTCAGGGCTAGGGTGTGGTATTTGGGTCAAATCAGTCCCAGGGTCTGTGGTCCCCAGAAGAGTCCAGTCTGCACATCAATGTGTGGGGCTCAAAGCAATCTTCAGAGCTCTCTCACATTGGACAGCCCTTCCTTTCGGGAAGGTGGCGCATCTGAATCACCAAGGGGGCACTTAAACCAATATGGCCATGACGGAGGTTTGTTTGATACTCTCCTGGGCAGAACTTCATTTGCCAGCCCTCTGAGCAATTTATATCCCAGGACTCCAAGAAGTCTTCGAGGAACTGGCTTTCAGGTGGGGAAGGCCGGAAATAGACATTATGGCATCTCGGAACAACTGCAAGGTTCCAACCTTCTGTTCCAAGGCTCGGCACCCTGAAGCACTACTAATAGATGCTCTAGTGGTCTGGTGGTCTTTTCACCTGGTTTATACCTTTCCTCCGATAGCCATGATTCTAAGCATGCTAAAGAAGTTAAAGATAGAGGGTGTTCTGATGGCTCTCCAGTGGCCATGTCACTCATGGTTCGCAGACCATCTCAACTTAGCAGTGGAACCAGCCTTTCTGCTTCCCCTGCGTTCAGACCTTCTGTCATAGGGGCCACTCCATCATCCTAAGCACCATCGTCTGAATTTAGTGGTGTGACTATTGAATCCTCATAAGAGAGGCTTTCCTCTGGCAGTTGTGTCAACAATGCTAGTGGCCAGGAAACTGTCTTTGGCTGGAATATACCACAGAATCTGTCAGCATTACATATCTTTGTGTAATTCTAGGGGTTTTCACTCTCACAGATTTGTTCTTGTTTGACTTTTACGTTTCTTGCAGTCTAGTTTTAAAAAAGGACTGTCCCTCAGTTCTTTAAAGGTCCAAGTATCTGCTCTGTTTTTTTTTTTTTTTTTTTCCACGGACATCATCACTTTCCTGCAAGGGTTGGCTCACTTGTGTCCCCCTAGAAATTTGCTGGTTCAGCCTTAGGACCTCTTGTCTGGTTCTTAGGGCTCTGCAGTCCGCTCCTTTCGAGCCCCTGGAATCTGTGTCTTTTCTCTCTTTGAAAACCCTTTTTCTGCTGGCCATTTCTTCTATTCGAAGATCTTCTAAGTTGGCGGCTCTGGCTGTCGGATAGGGCGATTCTCCGTCCGCACTTTTCTTTCCTACCCAAGGTGGTCTCTTCCTTTCACTTTAATTAGGACACTGTGGTTCTGGCTTTGATTCCTTGCCTGTCCTCTCCTAAAGAATGCAGACTCAATTGTCTGGATGTAGTCCGAGCTCTCAAGGTCTACTTAGCTCGAACTCAGGTTTTCTGTTCCTCTCAGGCTCTGTTTGTTCTCCTAGCAGGGCCCCACCGAGGGACTAGAGCTTCGCTGCAGATACGTTCTGTAATTCTCCGGTGCTATGAGATTACAGGGGCTGTACCTCCCGTGTGCGTTGCAGCCCACTCTAATCAGGCTTTGGGTGCTTCATGGAAAGCTCACAAAGGATCTTCAGTGAACCAGATTTGTCAGGAGGAAACCTGGTCTTCTATCATCATGTTCATAAAATTTTGTGGCCACCCTAGGGAGATCTGTTTTACAAGCAGTGGCAGTAAAGAATTAGTTACTGCCCTCCCTTATTGATGAGTGGGACTTTCGTACATTCCCTGTGTGTCATGGGTCCCCCTGACTAGGCTTAAGGTAAAAAGGGAATATTGTACTCGCCGTACAGCTTTCTCTGAAGCCATCTGGGGGACCCAGGCACGACGCTCCTAGTTTGGCTACTTGCATGTTGTTTTTGTGTGTTTTTTATTACTGCTACTTCTTTTTTCAACTCCTTTCCCTTCCTTTCTGGAACAAAACTGAGGGAGGCTTCTGGTGCACAGGATATAAGGTAGGAGGGAGGAGCACTGGAGCCTTTTTTTTTTAACCTCTAAGCTCAGCCTGCTGTTACTTGATGTAAGTAAGGATAATTTGACTCTATTCTGTCCAGGGAGTTGATTGCGCCTCTTGGTACATTGTGTGACCTTAACTCCAGCTATCTGCTGGCGTCAAGAAACCCATGCTAATGTATTGTAACCGCATTTGTACATTGCGTCAGTTGTGTGGTGTTCCCTTTCTAAACAATTATAAATAGGGTCCCTCTCAGATATTCTACTTGTTTAGATAAGATTCTTAAAAGTGCACCCTTACTGGTATTTTAATGTCTCCTTGTGTGTCCTCTGCTATTTTAATTGAAATATAGATCTCTCCGATTTCTTTTCTTTTAGAACTTGTAAAATATGCTGTTGACAAAAGAGAAGACACTTCACTGTTTCTTCCTCCCTGTGATTACAATGCAGAGAAGCCTGAAAATGCCTACAAGTTTGACGACCGTATCCTCCATATCGTTATTTTACGACACAAGATTTTTTAATGGCAAAGCCCATTTTGTATTGACTGGATAATTCGTATATATTTTATTAGTTGAACCGTTTGTTATTTATTTGTATACTGCATAAATTAGGCCTAGGTCATTGGTGTCCATCGGTCTGGTGGGGCATGGATATTACAGGCGAAGCCAAGACTCATTGGGGTGACTGGCTGGTGTGCTGCTAGTGCGGCCCCCAGCCTGGGCCAGGTTGGGCACCCCTGACCTAGGTGCGGAATACTAGTTGGATAGGGCACATGGCCATGGCCTTAGAGCCATCAAGTCACACCGCTTGCTTTTTTCATTGGAAGCAGTGGGAACAATGTGCAATTTTTAATTTTCTACGTTAGAGGTGTTATTTTACTAAGATTTGTGCAGAGAACCTCTACAGATGGAGACAATTATTAGAAACAAACAAGTAAAATTACCTAAAAATTAATAGTCTGTAGTGTACAAGGCATAATATACACATAACACTAGTATAATAAGTGTTATGTATACAAGGCATAATAATTACTTAAAATGAGTTGTTATTCAAGTAGGAATGATACACTGGTAATTTTGAGTCTCTGAAACTGTAACACCAATCATCATTAGCCAAAGTTCCTTGAGCATCTTGCCCTGGTGTAAACTTTTATATAATATGCACGTTTTGTACAATTTGACTTAACCCCCATCTAGTTATTTCACCCGTGGAGTACACAGCTCTTGAAGCGGCTTCTGCAGCTTTTAGAAACTTGACTCCAGATGATCTCCAGCAAATGGTTCAAAATAAGAAGTAAGTTGGTATTAAATTTATATATATATTGTAGCCTTCTTCCTGGCCTTAACCATCTTTCTATGAATATGTGAGTAAGAATTTAGATTCCCCCATAGCAGTGGATGTGTTATACTTAGATTTTGCTAAGGCTTTTGATACTGTACCACATTGGCAACATATGTGTAAACTATTGTCTATTGGCATTTAAAACATGTTTGTAGATGGATAGAGAATTTTTCAACTGTCTTTCTCAATTCAGAATTTGTTTGTGTGTCAGGCCTTAATATATTATGAGCTATTCACCTTGTGTTCTCCTGCTCAATCTGCGTAGTGGGGTCACTGGAAGTCCTGCTCCTCCAGCATTGGTCCTGGCAGCATTGAAGGAAGAGGGAGCTGATACATATGCCCAGGATGGATGCAGGAAAGTCAGCTGGAGGATTGCAGGAACATGTGACAACACATTAGCTGCAGAACAAGGCAAAAAGCTCATCAAATATTAACTTTTGGGGAGTTCAAGACTCCAGTCATGTGCGTAGGTTTGCTGAAAATATTAGCTTACCCATAATATTTTACATTCAGTTCCTCCTTATAAGGTTTATTGCAACATGTTAACTAGTCACATTTGATATCTCCTTCCTGTCTTGTCCTACTTAACAAAGAGGATCATCAACAATGACCGACCAAATGGATGTTACGGCCAACTGATTGTCCATACACGAAACGATTGTCGGGTGCATCGGCCGTTTGTTACACATTCTGCATTGTGGGTCAGCCCCACAATCGCACGTGTGTACCAACCTTTAGAAAGCACTACTTCCCGCCTCATTTCCATTTTATCACTTTGGTGAAATGAAATGCATTTGATTATTATTCCTACACACCCTTAAACACTCTAGTATCTAGGGGCTGATTCAATAAAAGGTGTAAAAGTTTGCCTGTGCTAATAACCTGTGGCAACTAATTAGATGCCCTCTAACTACAGTAAAGCAGTAAAAAAGTGCATGTCCACCCCCAAAACTATAATTCCCCCCACTACTGGCCCCACCATGTAGTGCAATAAAATCCTTACCTTACATCCCAGCTCCAAATGGTTCTCCTGGAATCCCCCCCCCCCCCCCCCACACAAAAACTGGACACCGGGAGGATAGCACAGTATAGGATTCTGCCTCCTGTCTCCGGGAGAAGTTTGGCATGCGCACTGCAGTCCCTCCCTCTCCCACCCATTTTGCAATCCCTCCCCCTAGTGTTAAACCCCTTTGCCCAATATTAGCTATCCTTCCCCAAGCCCCAACCACTATAAAAGATTTTACTGGAACTCCCCCCGAACTTTACTTACCTCTCTCCCCCGGCGTTCTGTGCAGCCGGCAGCCGCGTCCATGATTGGCTGCCCCTCAGCCAATCACGGACGCAGCTGCTGGTCCCGCCCCCTGCTTGCAGTTTCATGCAAGCAGAGGGCCAGTTTAGTACGCCGCGGGAAAGAGGTAAGGTAAGTAAAGATTTAACAAATCCTCGAACATATCCATACAGGGTATACATTTCTGATTTTGTTTTATATAGGACTGCATTATTCGTGCTTCAAGAACTTCAAGAACTCCAAGAAACTAAAGACAAAGAGTTTCATGATCATCACACTCGCTGTTTGTGGTTTTTGGATGCTTTGATTAAGCTTAGCCATCTCAAAATGGTGAAGCGTAAAGGTAGTTTTAGTGAATTAGCAATTAATGGTTGTTTGCAGCATGCTGGAGGGGTTCAGTGGAAAATATAATAAAAAAAAAAAATAACGGGCTATTAACGGTCCTGCCAACAGGAAGTCAGCATTTTGAAAGCATTTATTTAAGCAGAGACATAATGCTAGTTGGCAGATAACGGCCATTTTTTTTCCTTTAAGGACAAAATGTAAAAATTTACTTTTGCATATACAATGTTATTTAAAAATAAATAGTACCTGGGCCAGGGAAGTAGGTTTGATTATTCCTTCCTCACAATACAGTTTGGGCCTGCACCATATATTTTGTGCCTAAAATTACCGTAATCTGCAAAAACATGTGTAAAAGAATGTTCTAAAGGAAGAATGTTTTCACAAATATAATTTCTAAGGGCACGGCCACACTGCAACGCAAACGCAATCACACACGGAATCGCATGCGAATTCTTGTGCAATTCCGTTGCGTTTTTTCATTAAGTATTGGAAAATGCATGCGATTGCGATTTAAAATGCGGAGCGCAAATCGCAATCACAACACGCGTTTTCAATGAGCTGAAAAAACGCAAGCGCAAACACACAAAAAACGCAGCAGTGTGGCCTATCCCTAATTGTTTTAATTTTATCAATTAACAAAAGTGCAACAGAAGAAAAATGTAAATCAAATCAATATTTGGCATCACTAACTTTTGCCATTAAATCAAAGTACCCTTGCACAAAGTCAGGGATTTTGTAGGACTATTCTTTGTGTAAGAACTGTGCCCAAAACGAATACTTCCACTGCCAAATATTTGTCTCAAACATATAAACTGGGGTGCAGATAAATTTCAGCATGTGCTGTGAACTAATGAGTCAACTTTTTAAATATTTGGCTGTAGCAGAAGGCAGTTTGTTTGCCAAGGAGCTGGGCCACAGTACAATAATCTGTGTCTGCATGCAGTAGCAAAGCATGATGGAGGTTTTAGCAAGTTTCTGGCTGTATATTTGCAAACTGGGTATAATATATTGGTAGAATGAAAGGTTTCCTCAATGCAAGCAGATATTTATTCATCATGCAGTACCACAAGAGAGGCATCTAATTGGCTTCATCTTTATTTTGCAGCAAGGCAATGACTCCAAACAAACAGTCATTAAGAACTATTTTCAGTGTATACAAAAACAAGGAATACTAAAATCTTTGATCTTTTGATCTCCACATTATTGAGTGTGTCTGAGACATAAACATACAGAAGTATTTGAGGCAGCCTACATCCACAGATCTGTGGTTAGTTTTTCAAGGTATTTGAAACAACCTACCTGGGGAGTTCCTCCAAACACTTTTCAAAATAGCATTAATTCACTTGTATACAATGAGTGGTTACACCAATTAAAGGACATGTCCAGCCTAAAAAAATGTTTGCTAATAAATGTTCTCCACCATCCAAAACCCCATGTTCGCATTATTGAATCCTGCCAAAGATGCCCCTGAACTGACTTGCCTAACCCGACCCAATCACTCGCCGCTCCTCATCTGCCCAGCGTCTGTCAGTTAAGGCACAACGTGCCGTCAAACCCAATCACCTGACAGCCACGACAAGGAAGTTCAACAAGGAAGTAGAGAGGCTGACGCAGAAGCCATTTGCTCCTGTAAATGAGTTTGAAACAAGCAGGAGGAGGTGCCCTGGCAGTGAAGACCCGGTTAGGTAAATCAGTTCAGGGGTATCTTTGGCAGGGATCGATAATGCGAACATGTGGTTTTGGGGGGTGGAGAACATTTATAAGCAAGGTTTATACTGGACATGCCCTTTAAGTTAATTTTGATTATTTTCTATTAACTCACTTTGCATTGTTGACTGATAAAAATAAACTATAAGCACTTCTATTTGAAGTACCATTTACTTTTGCACAATTGTGTGTGTGTGTATATATAGGAATATATATTTAAACAATTTGCAACGTTATACTACAATGACTACCGGTATATGCAATTTCTCTGCAATATATGTAATATACGCTACAACATGATCTGTAAACTATGCATTTATCAGTAAGGGTTTATGATAAAAAAAAAATTGATATAAATCTTTCCCCAGTCATCATGGCAGCCTATCACCAAGTGGGTAAGCTCCTCCCTCTGCCTGATAGACAGGAAAGGAATCTACAAATGCCCCTCTCACCCTAGGACACATGACTTTTTCGTTTCCTGTCTCAAGCCTGGTAGTCAGCAGTGCTTACCTCTTTCCAGCAGCAGGCTCTCTCCATCTCCTCCTGTATGCTGAAGCTCCCCGAAAACCTAGATATGGTGGTGTGGAGATCTCCCAGTGACCGGGACTATGCAGCATATTCCCCTTCTTCTGCGGGTAGGACTGCATGCGGGAAACAAGCAGGATTTCCCGGGTGGCGCGTCACTTCCGGTTCCGGACGACCACGTGACATGACGTCAGACGCGAGAGTTCCTATGGACTCCTATCGTGGCCGCCATTTTTGTTAAAGGAAAATTAATTTTCCTTTATTTCTTCTATCCTGTTAGGTTTGGAGCAGCAAATGTTGTACCCTCTAGGCTGCATACCGGATAGGACTTGAATTGTCTTTGTGAAATCTCGCGTTTGCACTTTCTTCTTGCAGCTTGGGGGGCGGAGCTTGGTGTTGCAGCCTATAAATAGGAACAGGTGGAGTTACTCAGTGATGCCTGTTGACTGTTGTGAGCTGCATCAACTGGACTCTGTGCCTCTGGCTGCAAGGTAAGTGTAAAGATTTCTTTGGTTGTGTGTTTTAGTCCTAATATTATTTCCTAAATTCAGACACTTAGAAAGCTTTTGTTTATTTCCCAGTGTTCCAGCTATGGAGTCTGGTAGTACTGGAAAAGGGTCACACCAGAAGGGATCTAGGTAAGCATAGGTGAGTATAGGCTAAGAGATGGAGACATTAGTGTGGGCCCTGACAGTTTGTTTCTGTTATTCCCACAGCCTCTTAACTTCAGACAAGACTCATAAAGCCACTGAAAGTAAGAAAACAGCGGATTTGATAATAACCCCAGATGATTCTATACCATCTACATCAACACAATTTAATTTGATGTTGGACGCAATTAAACAGACGATGTCACAAGGATTTAAGGAACTGGCTGAAGTTAAGAGAAAACGCAGAAGAGAATATTATGTACCTTCAGGTTCAGAGTCTGAAATTTCAGAATATGAAAGATCAGTTTTGTCAGATGAAGAATCTTATTTAGATTCAGAACAGGAGGAAGAAAAAGAATCAGATTATACCTTTGATCCTTCATTATTGGATGGTTTAATTAAAGCTGTAAGAGATACATTGTCTCTACACATTGAACAAGTTAAAGCTAGTCCAGCGGATAAACTGTTTCCTTCTGCAAAAAAGAGAAATGTTTCTTTCCAAGTACATACTTCCATTTCAGATATAATGACATTGGAATGGAAAAAGACTGAAAAGATGGTTACAATTCCAGGGAAAATTGGAAAAAATATCCATTGGATGATCCATACCAAAAGTTGGGACAACGCTCCAAAGGTAGACGCAGCAGTTGTTCGATGGTCTAGACGCACTACCCTTCCGGTGGATGACGGCTCGTATTGAGGACCCCATGGATAAAAAACTTGAGTTTAATTTAAAAAAGACTTACATTGCAGCGGGAGCAGCGTGTCGCCCTGCAGTGGCACTGACATCAGTATCCAGAGCAGTCAAAGTCTGGATACAAGAATTAGAAGCAGCTCTAAACAATAATGTTAAAAGACCCAGATTACTAGAGATGTTGGCAAATATTAAAATAGCAATAGATTTTTTTGCAGATTCTTCAATAGATCTAGTCCACTTAGTGGCTAGGGTTATGGCATTATCAGTCGCTTCTAGAAGATCGCTGTGGTTAAGACCTTGGTCAGCAGATGTGGCCTCAAAAAATTCTTTGTGTATGTTACCTTTTGAAGGAGAAAGACTTTTCGGACAAGCATTAGATTCTATGATTGAAAAAGCTTCAGGAAGGAAGAGTTCTTTCCTACCCCAGGACAGAAGACCAAAGAGATTTAGACAACAACAAAATATGTTTAGAGGGAAAGATAACACATTTCATACCTTCCATCCCTTTCGTCAATCAGGACAAAGACATGATGGAATGGGACAGTCTTCTTGGAGGACATCAAAACAAATTCAACCAAGAAAACAGACGCCGTATGGACAAAGATTCGGTTCGCAATAGGAATCCGCCGGTCCAAACTTTGAAAGTAGGAGGAAGGTTAACTTATTTCAAAAAAGTTTGGACCGAGGCAATTCAAGATTCATGGGTAGACAATATTATTCAAGAAGGCTATCAAATAGAATAAGAGAAGACTAATTCAAGAATTTATTACTCAACTCCGGAACCAGAAAAGCGATAGAAAGGGTTCCAAAAAGGTTCGAAAGAAAAGGGTTTTACTCATGTCCTTTTTGGTAAAGAAGGCTTCGGGAGGATTAAGACCGGTCCAGATTTAAGAAAATTAAATCTATGCTCAAACCAAAAGATTCAGATGGAATCTTTACTTTCAATAAACAAAGTAATTTACAAGGGAAGTTGGCTCACATCAATCGATTTAAAAGACGCATATTTCCATACACAGAGTCCAGAAGATATTCCGTTTTGCATTTCAAGGTGTTCACCTACGTTCAAGTGCCTACCATTTGGCCTTCCACATCACCACGAGTTTTTTCAAAGGTTTTAGTAACTTTATAGCAGAAATAAGGAAAGAAGGTATTTCTATTTTCCTTACTTGAACACATTTTAATGTAACTCCATCCAGAGACGTCAGTGTAATACATACAAGAAGGGTTATGCAGATACTCCTAGAATTCGGCTGATATTAAACCAAGAAAAGAGTCAACTACACCCATCTCAAGACTTGATATTTTTGGAGCAAGATTTCGAACAAAGGAAAACATCATACAACTTCAAAAAAAGACAGACAAAACTGTTAGCAGAATAAGAAGATTCAATCACAGAAAAAGGTGTCGGTAGAATCTTGTTTGACAATATTGGGGTTAATGTCAGCAACTATCAGTGGTGGTGGCAAGATGGCATCTCAGACCCCTACAAAAGTTTCTTCTTTATTCTGTGAATACAACACATGCAGATGAACAGGAGATTAATTATTCCAGGTCCGTTAAAAAAAGCCATAAACTGTGGTTGAACCCAGAACATCTAAAACGAGGAATTCCATTGGTACCAGAAGAGTCCATAGTTATTATGACAGATGCGTCAGAACCGGTTGGGGTGCGTACGCCCTAGGAAAATCTTGTCAAGGTCTTTGGAAAGGGAGAGGTATGTCATCAAACATTTTAGAAATCCGGGCGATATACAAGGCCTTAAAAAGTTTCAGAGCGGAGATACTAGGAAAAAATGTATTAATAAAATGCGACAATATCGCAGCAGTCCAAATATAAAGAAGCAAGAGGGACACGAAGTACCCACTACTGAAAGATTCAACCAATTTTCAAACGGGCAGAAAACAATATACTCCTTCTATAGCATTCATATCCAGGTGTGTCAAATGTAAGGCAGATTTCTTAGCAGAGAAACTTTAAGTTCAACAGAATGGTCATTGAACAAAACCATTTTTCAGGATCTCACGAAAAGATGGGGACAACCACCATCGACTTGATGGCCTCACCAAAAAATACAAGATGCGAACATTCTTGCAAGAACATTTTGCACAAGAGCAGTTGGAATGACGCTCTACAACACAAATGGGACAGAGTCTTCATATGTTTTTTCCCCGCTTCCACTGTTTGGAAAACATGTTGAAAATAAAAAGAGACAAATCAGAGGTAATAGCCATTCTGCCATATTGGCCGAGAAGACCATGGTTCCCGATATTCTGTACCTAGTGAAAGAAGAACCAATCAAGATAAATCTCATAAAGGATGGTTGTCCCAAGGACCAATTTTACTTTCCATGGGAAGGTCCAGCGTTGATGGCATGGAGGTTGAAAGGAAAAGATTAAAAGAATATGGTTGTAACGAAGATTTAATTTTCTGCTAAAATCCAGAAACACTCTACAACGATTCAATATCAAAGGTATGGCGACATTTTGTAAACTTCGCTGAACAACAAGATGAAGATCCTTGTAGACCATCGTTAATTTAATTCGAAATTTTGTATGCAGGTTTCAAGATGAATTTAATGTAATACTCTAAGGACGCAGGTGTCGCCATTTCAGCTCTAACTGGAAAACAATGCAACTGAACCTTAATACAAAGATTTTTAATGCTTTGTAAGAGTAAAACCTGTAATTAATCCAGTTCACCACCCTGGAGTCTACCTTTAGTTTAAATGCTTTGACGGAAAAAACGTTTGAACCATACAGAGATTTCAGACTATATGTTGACGCTAAAGGTTCATCCTGTTAGTACGGTTACATCAGCTTGCAGAGTAAGTGAATTAAGTGCCTTGTCTTGTAAAGAACCACATACAGTAACTTTGATGACAGAGTACGATTATGTCCAACCTTTACCTTTTTACCAAAAGTGGTATCAGAATTTCATGCAGATCTGGAAATTTCCCTACCAACATTCTTTCCGAACCAAAGGATGTTTAGAGAAAAGTTACATAACCTTGGACCTAGTCCGATTATTATCCTTCTATATTAAAAGAACAGAAAAATGGAGAAAGACGGACAGACTTATTCTAATACCAAAAGGTCCAAGAGGAGGACAACACCTACCAAAAGACCCCATTAGTGCTTGGATAGTAGCCAGCAATAGCAAAAGCTTATAATTTAAGAGGCAAAAGGTCCCTTCTGGCTCAAAGCACTCTACCAGAGCGCTAGCAAGTTCCTGGGCAGTTGAAGCCAAAGCCTCTGCCAACCTGTTGTGCAATTCAGCCAGATGGTCTTCCTGAAGACATTTGTAAAACATTATCGTTTGCATGTGTAGCACTAAAGAAGCAAATTTCGGTTATAAAGTCTTACAGGCTGTAAGAAGCAATAAATAATTGTTTGTGTTGAAGCATCTAACTGTGTCCCACCCTTTCTTCTTGTAGCTTTGGTACTACCCACTTGGTGATAGGCTGCCATGATGACTGGGGAAAAATTGAAATTAAAACAACTTACCGAAATTTCTATTTCCAGTCTTCTTCATGGCAGCATTCACCAAGACCCCCCATTTTAATTGAGCTTTGATACTGAAAGACATGTGTCCTAGGGTAGAGGGGCATTTGTAATTCGTTTCCTGTCTATCAGGCAGAGGGAGGAGCTTACCCCTTGGGAAATATGCTGCCATGAAGAATGACTGGGAAATAGAAATTTCGGTAAGTTGTTTTAATTTCATATTTTTTACAACCAATGCTTGAAAGAAACATGGCTATAATACATTTCATATGTTACTGCAAAGCCACAACTTATAACATTTATACTCTCATAGAAATATATACCAAAGCATAGTGATTTGATAATGCTAACTGTCATAAACTGCTTGTGATGGTTCTCATTCATTCATTCAGGTTGTGGTATATCTTGTATATATTCAGTTAGATCAATTGGACTATAAGTTTAGTTCTTGAAGCAGTTTTGCTAGTCTTCTGACTGACTGGCTCTCAGTTCAGGTTCTGAATTGAGAAAGCCAATCGGATGACTATCAAAATGTCTTCAAGAGCTAAACTTCCAGTCCAGTTGATACAAGTAACCACCACCGATATGCCATAAATTGTATTTCACCTGGTGGTAACCTAATTCACTCCGTTGGTGAATCTGTTAAATGAGTGAGAAAAATCCTACTTTTTTTGTTTATTTAATTGACAGATATAATGACCCCTGAGTGTCCAAACATCATATTCTGGAAATTAATGAAACATTTTACTGTTCAGACTTACAGGAATGGAAGGTGAGATTTGTTTTTAAACAGTTAAATTATTAATTTGCTAAAATGTGAAGTTTTTTTTTAGCTTTTCTTACAATGTAAGAAAAGCTTTTTAAAAGTTAAGATAAGGCAATAAAAGCAACTAACATAAGTGTTAATGTATTATAGAGGTGTGTGCATCGGTTACCCATTTGCATGTCTTTACTGTCCATATTCTACATGGTAGTTTTTCCTTGAATGCATAATAGTAAATTTCATAACTAAAGTCTACTCATTCCCTAGGAAGAGGTTGTTTTCTGCTAAAAAAAAAACAACTTTTCAGGAGAGTTTCTAAAACGTGCAATCTTAAGATGCCCCTACAACTTTGCAATATAAATCAGTTTCAGGTCTGGTAGACCAGGTGTATGGGACAAAAATGACAGTCCGTGATGACATCATACAACCGCCATTAGCATTGCAGTCAGTTTGTCCAGAAAGTAAACGTCTGTTGGCCGGTATTGGCTCCCTTTACTTCAAGCAGAGTGAGTCGATACAGTTGCAATGTGTATGCTGACCTAGCCAATACCCATGCAGAGTATTAGAGGTCATTTGGATGGATCAGTTGAGCCACATGTGACATCAGTTGCATGTGTATGGGAGGGGGGGCTTAGACTACAGTCCCATCTGCAACTACTTCCTTAAGAAGAGAAACCCTGTACACCTTAATTAATTCATTCATAATGGTATATGGTGGGTGCTAACCAGCTGCAACCAGCTACTAGATAATATACATAGGACCTATAACCTTTTCATACCAGTCTTGCTGTTTTAGAGGGGGTTTTTTATATTAAAAAAAAAATCTGCCTTCAAGACAATCCAAGTAAAAGACAATAGAAACCTATTGGTGCAATGTAGTAAGGAATGCCCCACTCCTCTTTTCTTCCACATTCCTACATGCGGGAATTGCTTATCAACTATTACATTGCAGGAGCAAGATGCAATAGTTTAGTAGGCGATCAATTTTCGAGTAAAATAGTAATTGTAAAACTTAAATTGCATCAGTTGAGCAATACTTTTTCCAAAATATTTTTGTAAACGAAACATGCCCCATTAATATTAAAAAATTTACTTTTTTACATTGACACAACCGAGTTAGGTGTTTTTGTAATTTTTTTTTTTCAATTGCACCCTATGTTGTAGCTCCCCCTTTATAGTACAAAACAGGAACAGTTTAGTGCCACACCGCCATCCAGAGATGTGTAGATGTGCACCTTAATACAACATGTTTGGCAACACGTATGAAGTTTATATATGGATAAAATATAACGTAACTAAAACAAGTTAGGCAGGAATAGCCAGATAAATAGGGTATGTGTAAATTGGTTGGAAGAAGGTAGGGAAAAAAAATGCCATTGTTTTCCATTGTTTAAACAAAAGAAGAAAAGAGAAGTGGCATATATAGGGCACACCCACAACACGATCTTATGATAAAATATCCTTTATTACAAATGATGGGATATGGTAAATAAAGTGCACTGAAACAATTAGAAACACAACCCCAACATGTGGTATCAACATATATTGTACAATACATCAATAGTATACCGGTATACTCATGCAGCCATTCACACATACATTAGCAGCAGTTGTTAGCAGCAATAATAGTGGCACGTAGATCATCATAGACCCATTATCCCTCCTATATTAACATAAATAACAACAGTAGTCACAGGTATATGTATATAACCTAGGACACCTAGCTTCCCTCAGCAATAATATATCCCATAATAGGGGGGAGGAAACAGTAGAGGTCCTAAACCCTAAGGCAGAGCAATACCAAAACAAGAGGGTCTCACCAAACAGCACCGGTCTGTATGATAATGATACCAGAGGCAGGATGCTTATTAAAATTGTTTTCCATTGTAATTTAAATTTCCATCCCTGTTCCATCACTGCAATGTTATAAAGTGTGTCCACATGAGAGTGATGCATGGAGAACCCAAAACGACGAGCCAACTTGGCCTTTCATTTGTTAAGCAAAAACAGTAAGGAATTTTCAATAATATTTAGAGATATAGAGATACCTCTAGGATGTTCTAATAAATTTTATTATATTTCCATAATGCATTTGAATTGGTTAAATCTATAGATTGTGTATAAACATCCTTTCCTCTCTCCTGTGCTATTTAGTTTTTCTTAAAAGTTCTTTAAAGGGCATGTCCACCCCCAAAACTATAATCCCCCCCCCAGTAATAGCCATCATGTAGTGTAATAAAATCCTTACCTCACATCCCAGCTTCATATGGTTTGCTCTGTAATCCCCCCCCCCCCCCAAGTCCCAAAAACTGCCCACCAGAGGATAGCAGAGTCCATATAGGACTCTGCTCCTATTGGCCTCCGAGAAGTTTTGGCATGCGTACTGCAGCCCTTCTCCCCTCCCTCTCCCTCCGATTAGGATTCCCGCCCCTAGCATATAACATTCCCCCTGTCCCCCAGCCCCAACCGCTCTATTTTATTATTAGAATGTGCCCCAACATACTTCCTTCCCTCTTTCCTCCGCCGCACTGAACTCCCGGCAGCCACGTCCGTGATTGGCTGCCGCTCAGCCAATCACAGACGCGACTGCCGGTCCTGCCCCTCTGCTTGCGAGAAAATGCAAGCAGAGGGGCGGGACCGGCAGTCGCGTCTGTGGCAGAGGAAAGAGGGAAGGTAAGTAAAGTTTGGGGCACTTTCTAATAATAAAAATAGAGCGGTTGGGGCTGGGGGGACAGGGGGAATGTTGTATAAAAAAATTTTTTCAAGGGTGGACATACCCTTTAAAGTTAAAAGACAATTAAAGCCCCAGAACAACATTGAATCAAAAGTTAGAGCACTTAGACACAAAAGTAGTCATGTGGGTTCTGGGAAATTAACCTTTCTAACATGGGGGTTGTATCTAATTTCCCAGCATTACAGTATCGCACAGTGTTGGCACTGACCATTGTGTTCTTTGCACATGCCAAATACCAATCTACTGCAGAAACTTGTTACACAGTAGTCTCTGGACAATCCTGTTACATAATGTATTAGGAATGGAAGCATGTATCTAAAGTCAGGAGGTGTGGCCATACAGTGCACATGCATACAGTTATCTTATCCAGTTCTTCAGGGGATTACATTTACTGGAGTAGTAATTTTTAGCTTATTGGTGTTTGGGGATTTGTTCAGATCATGGTGTATATACAGTTTTGTTTAGTTCTCTTTTAAGAAATTGGTTTCTTATCTGCTCTAAATAAGGGCACATGCAGATATAAAAAACCGTGTGCTATCTAACAGTATATGTATTTTTTCCCCCTAGGATGGAAAATTCCATTTCAGGGACAATGAAGACTAAAATAGTTTCTTATGTCATAGCACTAGCACTGCATATCACAGACTTTCAAGTTGACTTGACTATCTTACAGAGGGACATGAAGTTAAAAGAAAGCAGGTGAGGATTGTTTGGAAAAGTAGTCCCAGTTGGTGTAAAAAGCAACCAAAGCTGGTATATGAAACATGCCTTTATTGAAACAAATCTGGTATTAGTGTTTAGTGCCTCATTAGGGACTTGACCCTCTTTTTATGGGTTATTAGTGTGTTTCTTTATTGAAAAAAGTTATCATATCGACCATCTGCAATCCTTGCCAGAAACACTATATATTTGAGCTGAGTAGTTTTTTTTATTGAAAGAAAATCACAGTAAAAAAAATCACCATATAAACAAGAACATATTTTTTTAAATTAAAGGGTATGTCCACCCAAAAAAAGATTTTTTTACATAAGATTCCCCAAGGGCTCCCAGCCCCAACCGCTATACTTGTATCTTTAGAAAGCCCCCCAAACTCTACTTACCTCTCCTCTTTCCTCCGCCGCGCTCCCGGCCCTCTGCTTGCGAGAAAATGCAAGCAGAGGGGCGGGACCGGCAGCCGCGTCTGTGATTGGCTGAGCGGCAGCCAATCACGGACGCGGCTGCCGACAGCTCACTTCGCCGGAGGAAAGAGGAGAGGTAAGTAAAGTTTGGGGAGCTTTCTGAAGATACAAATATTGCGGTTGGGGCTGGGAGCCCTTGGGGAATCTTATATATTAAAGACTTTACGCTAGGGGGAGGGAATCGGGGGAGGGAGTGGGAGAAGGGCTGCAGTACGCATGCCAAACTTCTCCCGGAGGCCAGGTAGGAGGCAGAGTCCTATATGGACTCTGCTAGCCTCCTGGTGGGCAGTTTTTGGGACTTTAGAGGGGGGGCTCAGGAGAACCCTATGGAGATGGGATGTGAGGTAGGATTAGACTACACTACATTGTGGGGCCAGTAGTTGGGGGGATTATAGTTTGGGGGTGGACATGCCCTTTAAGCCGCCAACACTCACAGTATCAATTGAGTGTGATTTGAAAGTTATTCATCAAATACTGTTACTTGTCATTGAATTGAAGGCACTATATGGAGACTATGTCCTCTTAAACAGCAAGGAAACTACAAGTCTTGTTGCTTTTTCTGAACTATTTCTCCCTTCGTTTGGCTGCTGGGTGATTTATGAAATGAGGCATGTGGGTACTGGGGAATTCTCATAGTCCACGTTAGCTGGATGACACCCAGCAGTAGACTTCACGTGCTCTGTAGTGATCAATAGAGCAAAATCTAGGAAGATGCAGCATTGCTTTCTAGAAGCAGACAGAAGATTGGACCCACAGCCTCATGTACTTTTGCTTGCAGAGATTTTATACCCTATCCCAACAGAGCTTCCATGTGGACCAATTACATTATAATAATTTTTATATATATATATATTTTTTTTTTTTTTTTTTTGCTAGGAACATACTGAAAACAATGGTAATCGTTTTTGAAGTAAAGCACAAACATATGTTGTATTAGCATAGTATAGATTTGAGGTTCATTCAAAGACATACGTCCACTCCAGTCCAACCCATCTAGCATATCCTCATTTCTGCCTAACTGTTGATCCAGGAGGAAGGCAAAAAAAACCCACCAAATTTATGAAGGGGGAAAAAAAATTCCTGACTCCACTTGTTACAGTTGGTCACACCCATTAATAATCTGTAGCCAATCCTTTTACAGGACAGATTAAGCAAGGAAATCCATCTAGGAATTACTGTATTTAAAAAAAAAAAAAAGCTTGTTAATACAACCGTATGCTTATATAGCATAAACACTTGTTAACTTGAACTTCTAATAGCTTAAAACCATGGACTATTTTCTTTTGTGAAAACACCTTGCTTTTTCAATAAATGGTAGAGAGCTGTAATGCCACTCAGGTTAATTAACAAATAACCCAATTAATCATGTGATAATACAGCTTTGTTAAGTGCCATACTGTTATTGATAGTGTGTGGTACAAATAATTACAAGCACACAATACAATCTCGTATAAAGGATGTCTTTAACCCGCTTATTTGACTACGGATGCCATATTATCTTTTTCTAAAATAAATAAATAAAAATATTAAGGCTACAAGGTGTTGGACGAATCCCTGCAAATATATTAGCATCCATACAACTTGCATGAATATAGAATATTGTTCAGTCTTTCAGAACATCAGATATCGTAATGTTACTTATGCATTAGGGCCAGGCCCCATTAGCCTATTTTAGTATGTGCTGCGATAGGGGTACATCAAAGCAATCGCAGCGCATGCATGAATCGCGCGAAGTTGCGATTTCGCTGTCGTCCGATTCCAGCAGGCTTCCTAGTGGGGCCTAACCCTTATTGAAGCTTGAATCTACCAGCAATGTTTTATGAATATCTGTACTAACCAATGTAATGAATATTATATGTGGCTTTACGGCTTCTTAAACGTGAATGGTTTTCTAGCAGTTTCTGGGTGGATCCAGATGTTTAGCGGCAGAAAAATGGTACATGTAGTGTCTTGTCAAAAGTGATTCACTCAACATTTGGTAAATGCTTATGATGAGTGAGAGAGAGTGTGTGTGTGTGTAAAGGAGCTATGTCTTACCTCCCATTCTTCAATTAATCCAGCAGGACCCGGCAGACTGAAGGTGAAACTTATTACCCACAATCGTGCTCCTCTGCTGCTTCCTTTGACAGTTGCCTACTATATCCATGCTCCAGTACAATATATGCGGATATAGTCATCACCTGCCAGAGAAAGCAGCGGAGGATTGCGATTGTGGGTAAGTTTCCCGCTGGGCTCCTGTTGGATTAATGGAAGAATGGTAAGTAAGACATACCTCCAGTTCTTCAATAAAGTGAAAAACCGTATGTACAATTTTGTGGAGATACCCTTTAACACCATAGATCACGTCTCAGAATTGCGATGCACAGAATTGCTATTGCTCTATTACATCACTCATCATCTGCAGATCTCAGTGCATCACTCATGCAAAGAGATTCTCCCAGAGGCGCAAGCTCTCTGGGTAAATCTCCTGTTGAGGATGTACCAGAGGCTGTGCGGCAGTTATTAGCTGGCGTTAAATACTTCACATGCAAACAGCTGCGCAGCTTCTGGTAAATTGGTTTGCAATGGCTGCACGAGTGCCACAAACCTGCAGCAAAGCAAGACCTAACTGACCGTGAATCGTTTAGCACAACACTCCTTGGTAAATGAGGCTGATGGAGTATGGACAACCACACTGTAAAGAACTGTGGTATTGATAGTTGACAATGAGTAACTGTTAAAAATTCCAGTTTTTTTACGATTCAGTATATTCCTGTTGTGGGGTGTTCTTGACCTGTCTGAAAACATTAGATTTATCTCTTTATTTTTTGTTTTAAAGGATTCTGGAAATTGCTAAAGCCATGGGGCTGAAGATCACCAAGAAATTAGTGTATTCAGAATCTTTAGAGGAAGAGAGTCACAAAATTGGTTTTCTTACTATTCCTTTGACTGTTTACAAGCCACCAATGGGTGCAATTAAACGAAAGAGGATGTAAAGAAAAACACAAGGAAGAACTGCCTTTAACTGAAAGGAACTGTTGGACTTAACTATAATACTGCAATATAAATTTCAGGAAATGTTTATTAAAGTTATAGATGGACTTTTCTTGAATAAAACTTAAATAGTATTAAACTGTGATTTCCTTGTTAAGGTCTAGTCTGGCACAGACATTACGTTTAACAGCGTTTTTATCAAAACAAATCATATATTTTTTACATTTTGTGCCATATTGCAATGGTGGGCATTGTTTAAAGGAAAACTGAACAGTAAATATAAACACTTATTGGTTAGTACAGATCTAATACCTGTGTATTAGATCTGCTGAAATATAAAATATCAAATGTTATCTTCTGCTTTAATTACCTTAAAGGCCAATTAAGAGACCTGCTAAACTATTCAGATCTTGCATTTGTGGAATAATTTACTCGAATGACATTTTATAAATTATTAGGAGGTAATTTTCCATTAGCTTCAAAAATGTCATGCAACCAGCCAACAAAAATGATTTACCAATTCAGCACTAAATTGTTTTTATGCTGGTATTTAAAGACTTGCAAAAGTTAAGATAGAATCAAAATTTACTGAAAGGCAAAATTGTATTAGCAAATCTGGATTATGTCTAGCAAAGTGATAGTGACTCCCAGTAAATTACTCTCCTAATATTTTTAAATCTAGTATACTGGGAATTAAAGGACAGTTGTATTGTCCAAGCTCTGTACACACACACATCCCTCCCTCCCTTAGTATGGGATTTATCCAATCGGCAAAAGCGTTTATTGCAGAGGACAGGTCTCTCATTGGGGGGCAGAGCAACAACACTACAGTTGTCTTTTACAGGGTTATTCAATAAAAGTTCTTATTTAAAATGGTGCTAATTTAGCAAAATTGAATAACCCTTTAATGTCCCTTGGCTAATTTGGGCAATTTTCTAAACTCTTTGAATCTGTGTTTAAAAAGGAAATTGTTAAAACTTCTCCTAGGAGTGTGCTTTGTATTTATTTTAATAGCCATTTACGTTTAATAAAACAGTTGTAATATTAAAAATTAGAACTAAGAGTAAAAATGTTAAAGTAATGTAGTACATTTTTGTGTTTTTATTTTTACTATTTGTTTATATTACAGCTTTTTGCCTGCAATCTCTTGCGATACTGATTACATATTAATCACATGCAAACCAGAGGGTTTTATGTGATTATGGCACTACCAATTGCTGTTTCATTTTGGATATTAGGAGAATGGTCTGGTTATTATTTACACAATGTTTAAAGGGCATGTCCACCCCAAAAATTCAAATTTAACCCACTACTGGCCCCATTGTGTAGGATTCAAAAATCCTTATCTTCTCTGCTCCTTGTGGTTTTCCTGTAGTGCCTGTTTAAAGTCTGAGAAAGTGAAGACTAGGAGCCATTTCCTGATGAAATATGTTTCTGCCTCTAACTGTGTCCCCGAAGTGTTTTTTATGAGGGCAAACATGCTCAGTAATCACAATGAAGTTGAAACATAAGAGAGCAAAAATACAGACTGCAAAACTCTGTATTTGTAAAGTATAATAAAATCGTCCTTTATTATAGTTATTTGTTTGGCACACAGTATAAAAACATTTAAAAACACTAGTACTCCCCCTCACATCGGTCAAGCATAGTATAACAAGGTGGTGTAAACATAATTCAACTGATATAACATAAATGCAAAAAAAGTAAAACTTATACCAGTCTGGTGAGAGGGGATACAAGCTCACGACGAACGCGTTTCGCTCCGATCCAGAGTTCCCGGAGCTTCCTCAGCGTGACTTACGCTCCCATCGATTTAAAAGTGAAACCAGGGACCACCTCCGCACACCTGACGTGACGTCAACAATACGCACCGTCGCGCTATTGGTTAGAACGAAGTCCCATTTCTCGCGAGACTTCGCAGGGTGCAGTGGGGACCTAGTTACCATAGAAACATCCCGTAAATATAAATAACAGCCTGATACTAAATAGATCATCTGTGATGGCAGCACATATCAACGCCTTTGTATAGTCATCTCATATGGAATGTATAAATAGTTAAATATATGAAATGCACGCCAGGGAAACCATACAGTCACAAAATGAGAACATATTAACCACTAGATATATCTCCAAAGTATATCACATATATATTGTAGAAATGGTGCAATTGTACAGTAAAATAGTTGGGGGCCCCCAACCAGGGAGTATCTCAATGATCTCTCCCGTCCTAGAGAGTTAACCACACAGTAAGAGGATATATAAATATTTTAAAGCATACTAGAAACATAATTCTCCTTAATTTATTTCCCACATTCTATATTTGGTAAGTCACGCTGAGGAAGCTCGCGACTCTGGATCGGAGCGAAACGCGTTCGTTCGTGAGCTTGTATCCCCTCTCACCAGACTGGTATAAGTATTACTTTTTTTGCATTTGTTATATCAGTTGAATTATGTTTACACCACCTTGTTATACTATGCTTGACCGATGTGAGGGGGAGTACTAGTGTTTTTATACAGTGTCCCAAACAAATAACTATAATAAAGGACGGTTTTATTATACTTTACAAGTACAGAGTTTTGCAGTCTGTCTTTTTGCTCTCTTATGTTTCAACTACATTTATCCAGACTAGCACTTGTACTACACTGTGTAGACTATCGTACTTCAGTGCCCTGATCACCCTCCTTTTTCATTTCTCGGTAATCACAATTAGGCAACATTGGAAGAGGGAATTTCCCATCATGCAATTCACATGATTTGCATGACTACTGTCTCCATTCCAGTTATAGCAAAACTGTACCAAGCAGAAGATGGTTCGGATTGGATATCTAAAGATAATTATTGTTTCAATATGCTTGTGAAGGTTCTCAAAGATTCTATACCACTATATCCAAACATACAACAACACACATAATTTGCCATTGTGCACCAAACGGGAAGATCAGGTACACAGCTTGAGTCCTGACCCCCTAAGACTTGGCTCTTCTGTGCTGGGCCATACGTTGATGTAGTTGCTGTTTGGTCTCCCCACATAATAATCAGAGCATTCTTCATACTTATATGATGGCGCTGCGTATATTATGACGTCAGTGCAGAATGCTCTGATTTGTATGTTTGGGGAAGACCAAACAGAACTGCATCAACGTATGCCCAGCACGAAGAGCCAATTCTTCGGGTCAGGACTCAGCTGTGTACCTGCATCTTAAGGATGAATATAGGACTACCTTTGAAGATAGTAATGTGATAACATATTGGCAAAGGACTGAACTGGTTCAAGAGAGGTGTTAAGGAGGCCATTATTGTGAAAATAAGAGACAAGCCTAAATAGAGGTGGGGGGTTCGACACCAACTGTCTGCCATGTACATGCTGTTGTTTTTAACACCTTACTCTGGGCATTCCTATAACACCTCTTAGCCCACTATCCAATCACGCCCTTAACACTTGGCTGTGATATGCTAATTGGTATTTTCCAGGGTAAGCGTTCTTGTACAAGTCATTCTGAATTGAGAAAGACAGTTGGATGACTATCAAACTCTTTAAGAACTAAACTTCAAGTCCAGTTGATCTAATTGAATACAACAGATTACCGATTACCTGGATGAAGGATCTATTTGATGGGTAACAAGGGAGTGGACTGATTGGCTAGAACAATTTAAATTTGCAGCCACTATTAATGGTTGGGATAAAGGTGCTCACTTGCAAGTCCAGGCAGGTATACCAAGGATTTACTGCAATACTGAAATAAAAAGCAGTTACTAGTTATTAAAAATTGCTCTGAAGCAACTTTTTTTAAAATTAGATCTGTATATAAGAGTATATAAAGGATAAATCCATTTCTTTAGTAAACTGGGAATGAGAAATGTTTTGTTTATCGTTGATTATTAGGCAATGCTATTACAATACATGATGCTGTGAGGTACCTTCTGTTATAATATATGAGGTACCATCACCACTTGCCGTGGTGAATACTAATAAGTTTAACCTAGCATGTTTAGTTTCAACCACACAGAGTAGCAGGATTGCCTGGGTCTCAGACCTGCAGGATTATCCTATTTGGTTCCTCTGAAGCTGGTGACTGTCTGAGAATAACGTTTAAAATATACCTGTGTAAAGTTCTATATCCACTATATCCAAACATAACAAACATACACACATAATTTCCATTGTGCACCAACGGGAGAATGCAGGTACACAGCTGAGTCCTGACCCCGAAGAATTGGCTCTTCTGTGCTGGGCCATACGTTATGTATTGCTGTTTGGTCTCCCCCACATACTAATCAGAGCATTCTTCATACTTAATGATGCGCTGCGTATATTATGACGCAGTGCAGAATGCTCTGATTTGTATGTGGAAGACCAAACAGCAACTGCATCAACGTATGGCCCAGCACAGAAGAGCCAATTCTTCGGGTCAGGACTCAGCTGTGTACCTGCATCTTAAGGATAAAGGACATACCTTTGAAGAGTAATGTTATATTGGCAAAGCGTGACTGGTTCAAGAAGTGTTAAGAGGCCATTTATGTGAAAATAAAGAGACCAAGCCTAAATAGAGGTGGGGGGGTTCGACACCAACTGTCTGCCATGTACAATGCTGTTTTAACACCTTACTCTGGGCATTCCTATACACCTCTTAGCCACTATCCAATCACGCCCTTACACCTTGGCTTGTGATATGCTAATTGGTATTTTCCAGGTACAGATTCTTGTACAAGTCATTCTGAATTGAGAAAGACAGTTGGATACTATCAAAACGTCTTTAGAACTAAACTTCAAGTCCAGTTGATCTAATTGAATACACAGATATCCCATGACCTGGATGAATGAGAACCTTCACAAGCATATTGAAACAATAATTATCTTTAGATATCTAATCCGAACCATCTTCTGCTTGGTACAGTTTTGCTATAACTGGAATGGAGACAGTAGTCATGCAAATCATGGTAATTGCATGATGGGAAATTCCCTCTTCCAATGTTGCCTAATTGTGATTACCGAGAAATGAAAAGGGAGGTGATCAGGGCACTGAAGTACGATAGTCTACACACGTGTAGTACAGTGTAGTCTGGATAAATGTAGTTGAAACATAAAGAGCAAAAAGACAGACTGCAAAACTCTGTACTTGTAAAGTATATAAAACCGTCCTTTATTATAGTTATTGTGTTGGGACACTGTATAAAAACATTAAAAACACTAACTCTCCCCCTCACATCGGTCAAGCATAGTATACAAGGTGGTGTAAACATAATTCACTGATATAACAAATGCAAAAAAGTAATACTTATACCATTCTGGTGAGAGGATACAAGCCACAACGAACGCGTTTCGCTCCGATCCAGAGTACGCGGAGCTTCCTCAGCGTGACTTACACGCACAAATATAGAATGTGGGAAATAAATTAAGGAGAATTATGTTTCTAGTAGGCTTTAAATATTTATATTCCTCTTACTGTGTGGTTAACTCTCTAGGACGGGAGAGATCATTGAGATACTCCCTGGTTGGGGGCCCCCAACTATTTTACTGTACAATTGCACCATTTCTACAATATATTGTGATATACTTTGGAGATATATCTAGTGGTTTAAATGTTCTCATTTGTGACTGTATGTTTCCCTGGCGTGCATTTCATATTTAACTATTTATACATTCCATAGAGATGACTATACAAAGGCGTTGAATGTGCTGCCATCACAGATGATCTATTTAGTATCAGGCTGTTATTTATATTTACGGGATGTTTCTATGGTAACTAGGTCCCCACTGCACCCTGCGAAGTCTCGCGAGAATGGGACTTCGTTCTAACCAATAGCGCGACGGTGCTATTGTTGACGTCACGTCAGGTGTGCGGAGTGGTCCTGGTTTCACTTTTAAATCGATGGGAGCGTAAGTCACGCTGAGGAAGCTCCGGGAACTCTGGATCGGAGCGAAACGCGTTCGTCGTGAGCTTGTATCCCCTCTCACCAGACTGGTATAATAGTATCTTTTTTTGCATTTTGTTATATCAGTTGAATTATGTTTACACCACCTTGTTATACTTGCTTACCGATGTGAGGGAGTACTATGTTTTTTAAATGTTTTTATACTGTGTGCCAAACAAATAACTATAATAAAGGACGATTTTATTATCCTTTAAAAATACAGAGTTTTGCAGTCTGTATTTTTGCTCTCTTATGTTTCAACTTCATTGTGATTACTGAGCATGTTTGCCCTCATAAAAAACACTTAGGGAACAGTTAGAGGCAGAAACATATTTCATCAGGAAATGGCTCCTATCTTCACTTTCTCAGACTTAAACAGGCACTACAGGAAAACCACAAGGACAGAGAAGATAAGGATTTTTGAATCCTACACAATGGGCCAGTAGTGGGTTAAATTTGAATTTTTGGGGTGGACATGCCCTTTAAACATTGTTGTAATAATAACCAGACCATTCTCCTAATATCCAAAATGAAACAGCAATTGGTAGTGCCATAATCACATAAAACCCTCTGGTTTGCATGTGATTATATGTAATCAGTATCGCAAGAGATTGCAGGCAAAAAGCTGTAATATAAACAAATAGTAAAAATAAAAACACAAAAATGTACTACATTACTTTAACATTTTACTCTTAGTTCTAATTTTTAATATTACAACTGTTTATTAAACGTAAATGGCTATTAAAATAAATACAAAGCACACTCCTAGGAGAAGTTTTAACAATTTCCTTTTTAAACACAGATTCAAAGAGTTTAGAAAATTGCCCAAATTAGCCAAGGGACATTAAAGGGTTTTCAATTTGGCTAAATTAGCACCATTTTAAATAAGAACTTTTATTGAATAACCCTGTAAAAGACAACTGTAGTGTTGTTGCTCTGCCCCCAATGAAAGACCTGTCCTCTGCAATAAACGCTTTTGCCGATTGGGATAATCCCATACTAAGGGAGGGAGGGATGTGTGGGTGTACAGAGCTTGGACAATACAACTGTCCTTTAATTCCCAGTATACTAGATTTAAAAATATTAGGAGAGTAATTTACTGGGAGCCTATCATCACTTTGCTAGACATAATCCAGATTTGCTAATACAATTTTGCCTTTCAGAAATTTTGATTCTTCTTAACTTTTGCAAGTCTTTAAATACCAGCATAAAAACAATTTAGTGCTGAATTGGTAATCATTTTTTGTGTGGCTGGTTGCATGACATTTTTGAAGCTAATGGAAAATTACCTCCTAATAATTTATAAAATGTCATTCGAGTAAATATTCCACAAATGCAAGATCTGAATAGTTTAGCAGGTCTCTTAATTGGCCTTTAAGGTAACTAAAGCAGAAGATAACATTTGATATTTTATATTTCAGCAGATCTAATACACAGTATTAGATCTGTACTAACCAATAAGTGTTTATTTTACTGTTCAGTTTTCCTTAACAATGCCCACCATTGCAATATGGCACAAAATGTAAAAAATATATGATTTGTTTTGATAAAACGCTGTTAAACGTAATGTCTGTGCCACTAACCTTAACAAGAAATCACAGTTTAATACTATTTTTTTATTCAAGAAAAGTCCATCTATACTTTAATAAACATTTCCTGAAATTTATATTGCAGTATTATAGTTAAGTCCACAGTTTCCTTTCAGTTAAAGGCAGTTCTTCCTTGTGTTTTTCTTTCATCCTCTTTCGTTTAATTGCACCCATTGGTGGCTTGTAAACAGTCAAAGGAATAGTAAGAAAACCAATTTGTGACCTCTTCCTCTAAAGATTCTGAATCAACTAATTTCTTGGTGATCTTCAGCCCCATGGCTTTAGCAATTTCCAGAATCCTTTAAAACAAAAAATAAAGAGATAAATCTAATGTTTTCAGACAGGTCAAGAACACCCCACACAGGAATATACTGAATCGTAAAAAACTGGAATTTTTAACAGTTACTCATTGTCAACTATCAATACCACAGTTCTTTACAGTGTGGTTGTCCATACTCCATCAGCCTCATTTACCAAGGAGTGTTGTGCTAAACGATTCACGGTCAGTTAGGTCTTGCTTTGCTGCAGGTTTGTGGCACTCGTGCAGCCATTGCAACCAATTTACCAGACTGCGCGCTGTTTGCATGTGAAGTATTTAAACGCCAGCTAATAACTGCCCACACCTCTGGTACCTCAACAGAGATTTACCCAGAGAGCTTGCGCCTCTGGGAGAATCTCTTTGCATGAGTGATGCACTGAGATCTGCAGATGATGAGTGATGTAATAGACAAGAGCAATTCTGTCATCGCAATTCTGAGACGTGTCTATGTGTTAAAGGGTATCTCCACAAAATTGTACATACGGTTTTTCACTTTATTGAAGAACTGGAGGTATGTCTTACTTACCATTTTCCATTAATCCACAGGAGCCCAGCGGGAAACTTACCCACAATCGCAATCTCCCGCTGCTTTCTCTGGCAGGTGATGACTATATCCGCATATATTGTACTGGAGCATGGATATAGTAGGCAACTGTCAAAGGAAGCAGCAGAGGAGCACGATTGTGGTATAAGTTTCACATTCACCTTCAGTCTGCCGGGTCCTGCTGGATTAATTGAAGAATGGGAGGTAAGACATAGCTCCTTTACACACACACCTCTCCTCACACTCATCATAAGCATTTACCAAATGTTGAGTGAATCACTTTGACAAGACACTACATGTACCATTTTTCTGCCGCTAAACATCTGGATCCACCCAGAAACTGCTAGAAAACCATTCACGTGTAAAGAAGCCGTAAAGCCACATATAATATTCATTACATTGGTTAGTACAGATATTCATAAAACATTGCTGGTAGATTCAAGCTTCAATAAGGGTTAGGCCCCACAGGAAGCCTGCTGAATCGGACGACAGCGAAATCACAACTCGCGCATTCTGCATGCGCTGCGATTGCTTTGATGTACCCCTATCGCACACATACTAAAATAGGCTAATGGGGCCTGGCCCTAATGCATAAGTAACATTACGATATCTGATGTTCTGAAAGACTGAACAATATTCTATATTCATGCAGTTGTATGGATGCTAATATATTTGCAGGGATTCGTCCAACACCTTGTAGCCTTAATATTTTATTTATTTTTTAGAAAAAGATAATATGGCACGTAGTCAAATAAGCGGGTTAAAGACACCTTTATACGAGATTGTATTGTGTTGCTGTAATTATTTTGTAAACCACACACTATATCAATAACAGTATCACTAACAAAGCTGTATTATCAAATGATTAATTGGGTTATTTGTTAATTAAACCTGAGTGGCATTACAGCTCTACCATTTATTGAAAAAGCAAGGTGTTTTCACAAAAGGAAAATAGCCATGGTTTTAAGCTATTAGAAGTTCAAGTTCAAAAGTGTTTAATGCTATATAGCATACGGTATGTATTAACAACTTTTTTTTTTTTTTTTTTTTTTAAATACGTAATTCCTAGATGGATGTTCCTTGCTTTATCTGTCCTGTAAAAGGATTGGCTACGATTATTAATGGGTGTGACCAACTGTAACAAGTTGAGTCAGGAATTTCTTTTTACCCCCTTCATAAATTTGGTGGTTTTTTTGCCTTCCTCTGGATCAACAGTTAGGCAGGAAATGAGGATATGCTAGATGGTTTGGACTGGATGGACGTATGTCTTTATGAACCTCAAAATCTATACTATGCTATACAACCATATGTTTGTGCTTTACTTCAAAACGATTACATTGTTTTCAGTATGTTCCTAGCAAAAAAAAAAAAAAAAAAAAAAAAAAATAATATATATATATATAAAAATATATAAAATGTATTATTGCTCCACATGAAGCTCTGTTGGGATAGGGGTAAAATCTCATGCAAGACAAAGTACATGAGGCTGTGGGTCCAATCTTCTGTCTGCTTCTAGAAAGCAATGCTGCATCTTCCTAGATTTGCTCTATTGATCACTACAGAGCACGTGAAGTTCTACTGCTGGTGTCATCCAGCTAACGTGGACTATGAGAAATTCCCCAAGTACCCACAGGCTCATTTCATAAATCACCCAGCGCCAAAGCAAGGGAAATAGTTTACAGAAAAACAACAAGACTTGTAGTTTCCTTGCTGTTTAAGAGGAACTATAGTCTCCATATAAGTGCCTTCAATTCAATGACACAGTTACAGTACTTGATGAATAACTTTCAAATCCACTCAATTGATACTGTGAGTGTTGGCGAGCTTAAAGGGCATGTCCACCCCCAAAACTATAATCCCCCAACTACTGGCCCCACCCACCATGTAGTGTAGTCTATCCTTACCTCACATCCCAGCTCCATAGGGTTCTCCTGTAGTCCCCCCCAAAGTCCCAAAAACTGCCCACCAAGGCTAGCAGAGTCCATATAGGACTCTGCCTCCTACCTGGCCTCCGGGAGAAGTTTGGCATGCGTACTGCAGCCCTTCTCCACTCCCTCCCCCGATTCCCTCCCCCTAGCGTAAGTCTTTATATATAAGATTCCCCAAGGCTCCCAGCCCCAACCGCAATATTTGTATCTTCAGAAAGCTCCCCAAACTTTACTACCTCTCCTCTTTCCTCCGGCGAAGTGAGCTGTCGGCAGCCGCGTCCGTGATTGGCTGCCGCTCAGCCAATCACAGACGCGGCTGCCGGTCCCGCCCCTCTGCTTGCATTTTCTCGCAAGCAGAGGGCCGGGAGTGCGGCGGAGGAAAGAGGGGAGGTAAGTAGAGTTTGGGGGGCTTTCTAAAGATACAAGTATAGCGTTGGGGCTGGGAGCCCTTGGGGAATCTTATGTAAAAAAATCTTTTTTTGGGTGGCCTACCCTTTAATTAAAAAAATATGTTCTTGTTTATATGTTGATTTTTTTTACTGTGATTTTCTCTCACAATTAAAAAAACTACTCAGCTCAAATATATAGTGTTTCTGGCAGGATTGCAGATGGTCGATATGATAACTTTTTTCAATAAAGAAACACACTAATAACCCATAAAAAGAGGGTCAAGTCCCTAATGAGGCACTAAACACTAATACCAGATTTGTTTCAATAAAGGCATGTTTCATATACCAGCTTTGGTTGCTTTTTACACACAACTGGGACTACTTTTCCAAACAATACTCACCTGCTTTCTTTTAACTTCATGTCCCTCTGTAAGATATCAAGTCAACTTGAAAGTCTGTGATATGCAGTGCTAGTGCTATGACATAAGAAACTATTTTAGTCTTCATTGTCCCTGAAATGGAATTTTCCATCCTAGGGGGAAAAAATACATATACTGTTAGATAGCACACCGGTTTTTTTATACTGCATGTGCCCTTATTTAGAGCATAAGAAACCATTTTCTTAAAGAGAAACTAAACAAAACTGTATATACACCATGATCTGAACAAATCCCCAAACACCAATAAGCTAAAAATTACTACTCCAGTAAATGTAATCCCCTGAAGAACTGGATAGAATAACTGTATGCTGTGCACTGTATGGCCACACCTCCTACTTTAGATACATGCTTCCATTCCTAATACATTATGTAACAGGATTGTCCAGAGACTACTGTGTAACAAGTTTCTGCTAGATTGGTATTTGGCATGTGCAAAGAACACAATGGTCAGTGCCAACACTGTGCGATACTGTAATGCTGGGAAATTAGATACAACCCCCATGTTAGAAAGGTTAATTTCCCAGAACCCACATGACTATCTTTGTGTCTAAGTGCTCTACTACTTGATTCAATGTTGTTCTGGGGCTTTAATTGTCTTTTAACTTTAAAGGGTATGTCCACCCTTGAAAAAATTTTTTTATACAACATTCCCCCTGTCCCCCCAGCCCCAACCGCTCTATTTTTATTATTAGAAAGTGCCCCAAACTTTACTTACCTTCCCTCTTTCCCTGCCACAGACCGACTGCCGGTCCCGCCCTCTGCTTGCATTTTCTCGCAAGCAGAGGCAGGACCGGCAGTCGCGTCTGTGATTTGGCTGAGCGGCAGCCAATCACGGACGTGGCTGCCGGGAGTTCAGTGGCGGAGGAAGAGGGAAGGTAAGTAATGTTTGGGGCACATTCTAATAATAAAAATAGCGGTTGGGGCTGGGGGGACAGGGGGAATGTTTTATGTAAGAGTTTTATGCTGGGGGCGGGAACCTAATCGGGAGGAGAGGGAGGGGGAGAAGGGCTGCAGTACGCATGCCAAACTTCTCCCGGAGGCCAGATAGGAGGCGAGTCCTATATGGACTCTGCTATCCTCCTGGTGGGCAGTTTTTGGGACTTGGGGGGGGGGGGATTACAGAGAACCATATGAAGCTGGGATGTGAGGTAAGGATTTTATTACACTACATGATGGGGCTATTACTGGGGGATTAAGTTTTGGGGGTGGACATGCCCTTTAAAGAACTTTTAAGAAAAACTAAATAGCACAGGAGAGAGGAGAAGGATGATGTTTATACACAATCTATAGATTTTAACCAATTCAAATGCATTAGTGAAATATAATAAATATTTATTAAGAACTCCTAGAGGTATCTCTATAATCTCAATATTATGAAAATTCCTTACTGTTTTTGCTTAACAAAATGAAAGCCACAGTGGCTCGTCAGTTTTGGGTTCTCCATGCATCACTCTCATGTGGACACACTTTATAACATGTGCAGTGATGGAACAGGATGGAAATTTAAATTACAATGGAAAACAATTTTAATAAGCATCCTGCCTCTGGTATCATTATCATACAGACCGGTGCTGTTTGGTGAGACCCTCTTGTTTTGGTATTGCTCTGCCTTAGGGTTTAGGACCCTACTGTTCCTCCCTCCCCCTATTAGGGATATATTATTGCTGAGGGAAGCTAGGTGTCCTAGGTTATATACATATACCTTGTACTACTGTTGTTATTTATGTTAATATAGGAGGGATAATGGTCTATGATGATCTACGTGCCACTATTATTGCTGCTAACAACTCTGCTGCTAATGTATGTGTGAATGGCTGCATGAGTATACCGGTATACTATTGAGTGTATTGTACAATTATGTTGATACCACATGTTGGGGTTGTGTTTCTATTTGTTTCGTGCACTTTATTTCCATATCCCATCATTTGTAATAAGGATATTTTATCATAAGATCGTGTTTGTGGTGTGCCCTATATATGCACTCTCTTTTCTTCTTTTGTTTAAACATGTGAAAACAATGGCATTTTTTTTTTTCCCTACCTTCTTCCAACCAATTTACACATACCCTATTTATCTGGCTTTCCTGCCTAACTTGTTTTGTTCGTTATATTTTATCCATATATAAACTTCATACGTGTTGCCAAACATGTTGTATTAAGGTGCACATCTACACATCTCTGGATGGCGGTGTGGCCACTAAACTGTTCCTGTTTTGTACTATAAGGGGGAGCTACACATAGGGTGCAATTGAAAAAAAAAAATAACAAAAACACCTAACTCGGTTGTGTCAATGTAAAAAAGTAAATTTTTTAATATTAATGGGGCATGTTTCGTTTACAAAATATTTGGAAAAAGTATTGCTCAACTGATGCAATTTAAGTTTTACAATTACTATTTTACTCGAAAATTGATCGCCCACTAAACTATTGCATCTTGCTCCTGCAATGTAATAGTTGATAAGCAATTCCCGCATGTAGGAATTGGAAGAAAGAGGAGTGGGGCATTCCTTCCTACATTGCACCAATAGGTTTCTATTGTTTTTACTTGGATTGTCTTGAAGGCAGTTTTTTTTTTTTTAATATAAAAAAACCCCCTCTAAAACAGCAAGACTGGTATGAAAGGTTATAGGTCCTATGTATATTATCTAGTAGCTGGTTGCAGCTGGTTCACACCCACCATATACCATATGAATGAATTATTAAGGTGTACAGGTTTCTCTTCTTAAGGAAGTAGTTGCAGATGGGCCTGTAGTCTAAGCCCCCCTCCCATACACATGCAACTGATGTCACATGTGGCCCAACTGATCCATCCAAATGACCTCTAATACTCTGCATGGGTATTGGCTAGGTCAGCATACACATTGCAACTGTATCGACTCACTCTGCTTGAAGTAAAGGGAGCCAATACCGCCAACAGCGTTTACTTTCTCTGGACAAACTGACTGCAATGCTAATGGCGGTTGTATGATGTCATCACGGACTGTCATTTTTGTCCATACACCCTGGTCTACCAGACCTGAATAACTTTGCTTTATATTGCAAAGTGTATTGGCACTCTTAAGTTTTAGAAACTCTCCTGAAAAGTTTTTTTTTTTTTTAGCAGAAAACAACCCTTTCCTAGGGAATGGTAGACTTTTAGTTATGGAAATTTACAATTATGCATTCCAGGAAAAACTACCATGTAGAATATGACATTAAAGACATGCAAATGGGTAACCGATGCACACACCTCTATAATACATTAACACTTATGTTAGTTGCTTTTATGCCTTATCTTAACTTTTAAAAAGCTTTTCTTACATTGAAGAAAAGCTAAAAAAAAACTTCACATTTTAGCAAATTAATAATTTAACTGTTTAAAAACAAATCTCACCTTCCATTCCTGTAAGTCTGAACAGTAAAATGTTTCATTAATTTCCAAAATGATGTTTGGACACTCAGGGTCATTATATCTGTCAATTAATAAACAAAAAAATTAGGATTTTTCTCACTCATTTAACAGATTCACTACCTGGGTGAATTAGGTTACCACCAGTGAAATACAATTTATGGCATATCGTGGGTGGTTACTTGTATCAACTGGACTGGAAGTTTAGCTCTTGAAGACATTTTGATAGTCATCCGATTGGCTTTCTCAATCAGAACCTGAACTGAGAGCCAGTCAGTCAGAAGACTAGCAAAACTGCTTCAAGAACTAAACTTATAGTCCAATTGATCTAACTGAATATATACAAGATATACCACAACCTGAATGAATGAATGAGAACCATCACAAGCAGTTATGACAGTTAGCATTATCAAATCACTATGCTTTGGTATATTTCTATGAGAGTATAAATGTTTAAGTTGTGGCTTTGCAGTAACATATGAAATATTATAGCCATGTTTCTTTCAAGCATTGGTTTGTAAAAAATATGAAATTAAACAACTTACCGAAATTTCTATTTCCCAGTCATCTTCATGGCAGCATTCACCAAGTGGGTAAGCTCCTCCCTCTGCCTGATAGACAGGAAACGAATCTACCAAATGCCCCTCTCACCCTAGGACACATGTCTTTCAGTATCAAAGCTCATTAAAATGGGTGGGTCTTGGTGAATGCTGCCATGAAGAATGACTGGGAAATAGAAATTTCGTAAGTTGTTTTAATTTCATATTTTCCCCAGTCATCATGGCGCCTATCACCAAGTGGGTAGTACCAAAGCTACAAGTAAGAAAGGGCGGGACACAGTTAGATGCTTCACACACCCAAATTATTTTTGCTTTCTTACAGCCTGTAAGACTTTATAACTGAATTTGCTTCTTAGCTGCTACTACATGCAAACGATAATGTTTTTACAAATGTCTTCATGGAAGACCATCTGCTGAATTCACAACAGGTTGGCAGAGGCTTTGGCTTCAACTGCCCAGGAACTTGCTAGCGCCTGGTAGAGTGGCCATTGGACCCAGAAGGGACCTTTTTGCCTCTTAAATTATAAGCTTTTGCTATTGCTGCTACTATCCAAGCACTAATGGTTCTTTTGGTAGGTGCTTGTCCTCTTCTTGGACCTTTTGGTATTATGAATAGTCTGTCCGTCTTTCTCCATTTTTCTGTTCTTTTAATATAGAAGTATAATCGGACTAGGTCCAAGGTATGTATACTTTTCTCTAAATCATCCTTTGGTTTCGGAAAGAATTTGGTAGGGAAATTTCCAGATCTGCATGAAATTCTGATACCACTTTTGGTAAAAAGGTAAAGTTGGACTAATCGTACTCTGTCACAAAGATTACTGTAGTGTGTTCTTTACAGACAAGGCACTTAATTCACTTACTCTGCAAGCTGATGTAAACCGCTACTACAGGATGACCTTTAGCGTCAACATCAGTCTGAAATCTCTTGTATGGTTCAAACGTTTTTTCCGTCAAAGCATTTAAAACTAAAGGTAGACTCCAGTGGTGAACTGGATTTAATTACAGGTTTTACTCTTACAAAAGCATTAAAAAATCTTTGTATTAAAGGTTCAGTTGCCCATTGTTTTCCAGTTAGAGCTGAAATGGCTGACACCTGCGTCCTTAGAGTATTACATTTTAAATTCATCTTGAAACCTGCATACAAAAAATTTCGAATTAAATTTACCGTGGTCTACAAGGATCTTCACTTTGTTGTTCACGAAGTTTACAAAATGTCGCCATACCTTGTGTATTGACTCGTTGTAGAGTGTTTTCTGGATTTTAGCAGAAATTAATTAAATCTTCGTTACAACCATATTCTTTTAATCTTTTCCTTTCAACCTCCATGCCATCAACGCTGGACCTTCCACTGGGAAAGTAAATTGGTCCTTGGGACAACCATCCCTTCATGAGATTTATCTTGATTGGTTCTTCTTTCGCTAGGTACAGAAGTATCGGAACCATGGTCTTCTCGGCCAATATGGCAGAATGGCTATTACCTCTGATTTGTCTCTTTTTATTTTCAACAATGTTTCCAAACAAGTGGAAGCGGGGGAAAAACATATTGAAACCTCTGTCCCATTTGTGTTGTAGAGCGTCTATTCCAACTGCTCTTGTGCAAAATGTTCTTGCAAAGATTGTTCGCATCTTGTATTTTTTGGTGAGGCCATCAAGTCGATGGTGGTTGTCCCCATCTTTCGTGAGATCCTGAAAAATGGTTTTGTTCAATGACCATTCTGTTGAACTTAAAGTTTCTCTGCTTAAGAAATCTGCCTCTACATTTGACACCTTCTTTCAGTTTAATTGGGTACTTCGTGTCCCCTCCTTGCTTCTTTATATATTGGACTGCTGCGATATTGTCGCATTTTATTAATACATTTTTTCCTAGTATCTCCGCTCTGAAACTTTTTAAGGCCTTTTATATCGCCCGGGATTTCTAAAATGTTTGATGACATACCTCTCCCTTTCCAAAGACCTTGACAAGATTTTCCTAGGGCGTACGCACCCCAACCGGTTTTCTGACGCATCTGTCATAATAACTATGGACCTTCTGGTACCAATGGAATTCCTCGTTTTAGATGTTCTTGGTTCAACCACCAGTTTATGGCTTTTTTTAACGACCTGGAATAATTAATCTCCTGTTCATCTGCATGTGGGTATTTTCACAGAAGAATAGAAGAAACTTTGTAGGGTCTGAGATGCCATCTTGCCCACCACAAGATTGATAGTTGCTGACATTCACCCCAATATTGTCAAACAAGAGCTACCGACACCTTTTTCTGTGATTTGAATCTTCTTATTTCTGCTAACATTTTTGTCTGTCTTTTTTCTGGAAGTTGTATGATGTTTTCCTTTGTTCGAATCTTGCTCCCAAAAATATCAAGTCTTGAGATGGGTGTAGTTGACTCTTTTCTTGTTTAATATCCGCCGAATTCTAGGAGTATCTGCATAACCCTTCTTGTATGTATTACACTGACGTCTCTGGACGGAGTTACTATTAAAATGTCGTCTAAGTAATGGAAAATAGAAATACCTTCTTTCCTTATTTCTGCTATTAAAGTTACTAAAACCTTTGAAAAAACTCGTGGTGATGTGGAAAGGCCAAATGGTAGGCACTTGAACTGTGGTCACCTTGAAATGCAAACAAGATATCTTCTGGACTCTTTGTGTATGGAATATGCGTCTTAAATCGATTGTGTGAGCCAACTTCCCTTGTAAATTACTTTGTTTATTGATAGTAAGATTCCATCTTGAATCTTTTGGTTTGAATGCTGATTTAATTTTCTTAAATCTGACCGTCTTAATCCTCCCGACGCCTTCTTACCAAAAAGAGACATGAGTAAAACCTTTTTCTTTCGACCTTTTTGGAACCCTTTCTATCGCTTTCTGGTTCCGGAGTTGAGTAATAAATTCTTGAATTAGTCTTCTCTTTTGAGGGTCTGATGGTGTTTAGACATGACAAAATGATTTTCTTTTGGGCGGTAAGCAAATTCATTGATCCTTCTTGAATAATATGTCTACTCATGAATCTTGAATTGCCTCGGTCCAAACTTTTTTGAAATAAGTTAACCTTCCTCCTACTTTCAAAGTTTACCGGCGGATTCCTATTGCGAACCGAATCTTTGTCCATACGGCGTCTGTTTTCTTGGTTGAATTTGTTTTGATGTCCTCCAAGAAGACTGTCCCATTCCATCATGTCTTTGTCCTGATTGACGAAAGGGACGGAAGGTATGAAATGTGTTATCTTTCCCTCTAAACATATTTTGTTGTTGTCTAAATCTCTTTGTCTTCTGTCCTGGGGTAGGAAAGAACTCTTCCTTCCTGAAGCTTTTTCAATCATAGAATCTACTTCTTGTCCGAAAGTCTTTCTCCTTCAAAAGGTAACATACACAAAGAATTTTTTGAGGCCACATCTGCTGACCAAGGTCTTAACCACAGCGATCTTCTAGAAGCGACTGTATGCATAACCCTAGCCACTAAGTGGACTAGATCTATTGAAGAATCTGCAAAAAAATCTTTGCATTTTGATTTAAAAACAGGTTTGGCAATTGGGCCTGGTAGAGCTACTGAGTCTAATTGGGGAATTTCATCTGCAGGTACAAGGACAGGAGGATTTAAATCAATACTATCAGTAGCAGCCTCCATAGCTTAAAGGGTATGTCCACCCTTTCAAAAAAATTTACATATAGTAGGGCTTCCCCCAGCCCCAACCGCTATAATAAAATCATTAGAAACTCCCCTGATCTTTACTTACCTTACCTCTTTTCTCCACCGCATTGTCCCGTCCCTTAATATATTATGAGCTATTCACCTTGTGTTCTCCTGCTCAATCTGCGTAGTGGGGTACATGGAAGTCCTGCTCCTCCAGCATTGGTCCTGGCAGCATTGAAGGAAGAGGGAGCTGATACATATGCCCAGGATGGATCAGGAAAGTCAGCTGAGGATTGCAGGAACATGTGACAACACATTAGCTGCAGAACAAGGCAAAAAGCTCATCAAATATTAACTTTTGGGGAGTTCAAGACTCCAGTCATGTGCGTAGGTTTGCTGAAAATATTAGCTTACCCATAATATTTTACATTCAGTTCCTCCTTATAAGGTTTATTGCAACATGTTAACTAGTCACATTGATATCTCCTTCCTGTCTTGTCCTACTTAACAAAGAGGATCATCAACAATGACCGACCAAATGGATGTACGGCCACTGATTGTCCATACACGAAACGATTGTCGGGTGCATCGGCCGTTTGTTACACTTCTGCATTGTGGGTCAGCCCCACAATCGCACGTGTGTACCAACCTTTAGAAAAGCACTACTTCCCGCCTCATTTCCATTTTATCACTTTGGTGAAATGAAATGCATTTGATTATTATTCCTACACACCCTTAAACACTCTAGTATCTAGGGGCTGATCAATAAAAGGTGTAAAAGTTTGCCTGTGCTAATAACCTGTGGCAACTAATTAGATGCCCTCTAATACAGTAAAGCAGTAAAAAAGTGCATGTCCACCCCCAAAACTATAATTCCCCCCACTACTGGCCCCACCATGTAGTGCAATAAAATCCTTACCTTACATCCAGCTCCAAATGGTTCTCCTGGAATCCCCCCCCCCAAAGTCCCAAAAACTGGACACCGGAGGATAGCAGAGTATATAGGATTCTGCCTCCTGTCTCGGAGAAGTTTTGGCATGCGCACTGCATCCCTCCTCTCCCACCCATTTTGCAATCCCTCCCCCTAGTGTTAAACCCCTTGCCCAATATTAGCTATCCTTCCCCAAGCCCCACCACTATAAAAGATTTTACTGGAACTCCCCCCGAACTTTCTTACCTCCTCCCCCGGCGTTCTGTGCAGCCGGCAGCCGCGTCCATGATTGGCTGCCCCTCAGCCAATCACGGACGCAGCTGCGGTCCCGCCCCTGCTTGCAGTTTCATGCAAGCAGAGGGCAGTTTAGTACGCCGCGGGAAAGAGGTAAGGTAAGTAAAGATTTAACAAATCCTCGAACCATATCCATACAGGGTATACATTTCTGATTTTGTTTTATATAGGACTGCATTATTCGTGCTTCAAGAACTTCAAGAACTCCAAGAAACTAAAGACAAAGAGTTTCATGATCATCACACTCGCTGTTTGTGGTTTTGGATGCTTTGATTAAGCTTAGCCATCTCAAAATGGTGAAGCGTAAAGGTAGTTTTAGTGAATTAGCAATTAATGGTTGTTTGCAGCATGCTAGGGTTCAGTGGAAAATATAATAAAAAAAAAAATAACGGCTATTAACGGTCCTGCCAACAGGAAGTCAGCATTTTGAAAGCATTTATTTAAGCAGAGACATAATGCTAGTTGGCAGATAACGGCCATTTTTTTTCCTTTAAGGACAAAATGTAAAATTACTTTTGCATATACAATGTTATTTAAAAATAAATAGTACCTGGGCCAGGGGAAGTAGGTTTGATTATTCCTTCCTCACAATACGTTTGGGCCTGCACCATATATTTGTGCCTAAAATTACGTAATCTGCAAAAAACATGTGTAAAAGAATGTTCTAAAGGAAGAATGTTTTCACAAATATAATTTCTAAGGGCACGGCCACACTGCAACGCAAACGCAATCACACACGGAATCGCATGCGAATTCTTGTGCAATTCCGTTGCGTTTTTTCATTAAGTATTGGAAAATGCATGCGATTGCGACTTAAATGCGGAGCGCAATCGCAATCACAACACGCGTTTTCAATGAGCTGAAAAAACGCAAGCGCAAACACACAAAAAACGCAGGCAGTGTGGCCTATCCCTAATTGTTTTAATTTTATCAATTTACAAATGCAACAGAAGAAAAATGTAAATCAAATCAATATTTGGCATCACTAACTTTTGCCATTAAATCAAAGTACCCTTGCACAAAGTCAGGGATTTTGTAGGACTATTCTTTGTGTAAGAACTGTGCCCAAACGAATACTCCACTGCCAAATATTTGTCTCAAACATATAAACTGGGGTGGGCAGATAAATTTCAGCATGTGTCTGTGAACTATGAGTCAACTTTTTAAATATTTGGCTGTAGCAGAAGGCAGTTGTTTGCCAGGGAGCTGGGCCACAGTACAATAATCTGTGTCTGCATGCAGTAGCAAAGCATGATGGAGTTTTAGCAAGTTTCTGGCTGTATATTTGCAAACTGGGTATGATATATGGTATTGAATGAAAGGGTTTCCTCCAATGCAAGCAGATTTTTATCATCATGCAGTCCACAAGAGAGGCATCTAATTGGCTCATCTTATTTTGCAGCAAGGCAATGACTCCAAACAAACAGTCATTAAGAACTATTTTCAGTGTATACAAAAACAGGAATACTAAAATCTTTGATCTTTTGATCTCCACATTATTGAGTGTGTCTGAGACATAAACATACAGAAGTATTTGAGGCAGCCTACATCCACAGATCTGTGGTTAGTTTTTCAAGGTATTTGAAACAACCTACCTGGGGAGTTCCTCCAAACACTTTTCAAAATAGCATTAATTCACTTGTAACAATGAGTGGTTACACCAATTAAAGGACATGTCCGCCTAAAAAATGTTTGCTAATAAATGTTCTCCACCATCCAAAACCCCCTGTTCGCATTATTGAATCCTGCCAAGATGCCCTGAACTGACTTGCCTAACCCGACCCAATCACTCGCCGCTCCTCATCTGCCAGCGTCTGTCAGTTAAGGCACAACGTGCGTCAAACCCAATCACCTGACAGCCACGACAAGGAAGTTCAACAAGGAAGTAGAGAGGCTGACGCAGAAGCCATTTGCTCCTGTAAATGAGTTTGAAACAAGCAGGAGGAGGGTGCCCTGGCAGTGAGACCCGTTAGGTAAATCAGTTCAGGGGTATCTTTGGCAGGGATCGATAATGCGAACATGTGGTTTTGGGGGTGGAGAACATTTATAAGCAAGGTTTATTTATCTGGACATGCCTTTAAGTTAATTTTGATTATTTTCTATTAACTCACTTTGCATTGTGACTGATAAAAATAAACTATAAGCACTTCTATTTGAAGTACCATTTACTTTTGCACAATTGTGTGTGTGTGTATATATAGGAATATATATTTAAACAATTTGCATCGTTTACTACAATGACTACCGTAATGCAATTTCTCTGCAATATATGTAATAACGCTACACATGATCTGTAAACTATGCATTTATCAGTAAGGGTTTATGATAAAAAAAAAATTGATATAAATCTTTCCCCAGTCATCATGGCAGCCTATCACCAAGTGGGTAAGCTCCTCCCTCGCCTGATAGACAGGAAACGAATCTACAAATGCCCTCTCACCCTAGGACACATGACTTTTTCGTTTCCTGTCTCAAGCCTGGTAGTCAGCAGTGCTTACCTCTTTCCAGCAGCAGCTCTCTCCATCTCCTCTGTATGCTGAAGCTCCCCGAAAACCTAGATTGGTGTGTGGAGATCTCCCAGTGACCGGGACTATGCAGCATATTCCCCTCTTCTGCGGGTAGGACTGCATGCGGGAAACAAGCAGGATTCCCGGGTGGCGCGTCACTTCCGGTTCCGGACGACCACGTGACATGACGTCAGACGCGAGAGTTCCTATGGACTCCTATCGTGGCCGCCATTTTTGTTAAGGGAAAATTAATTTTCCTTTATTTCTTCTATCCTGTTAGGTTTGGAGCAGCAATTTTGTACCCTCTAGGCTGCATACCGGATAGGACTTGAATTGTCTTTGTGAAATCTCGCGTTTGCACTTCTTCTTGCAGCTTGGGGGGCGGAGCTTGGTGTTGCAGCCTATAAATAGGAACAGGTGGAGTTACTCAGTGATGCCTGTTGACTGTTTGTGAGCTGCATCAACTGGACTCTGTGCCTCTGGCTGCAAGGTAAGTGTAAAGATTTCTTGGTTGTGTGTTTTAGTCCTAATATTATTTCCTAAATTCAGACACTTAGAAAGCTTTGTTTATTTCCCAGTGTTCCAGCTATGGAGTCTGGTAGTACTGGAAAAGGGTCACACCAGAAGGGATCTAGGTAAGCATAGGTGAGTATAGGCTAAGAGATGGAGACATTAGTGTGGGCCCTGACAGTTTGTTTCTGTTATTCCCACAGCCCTTAACTCTCAGACAAGACTCATAAAGCCACTGAAAGTAAGAAAACAGCGGATTTGATAATAACCCCAGATGATTCTATACCATCTACATCAACACAATTTAATTTGATGTTGGACGCAATTAAACAGACGATGTCTCAAGGATTTAAGGAACTGGCTGAAGTTAAAGAAAACGCAGAAGAGAATATTATGTACCTTCAGTTCAGAGTCTGAAATTTCAGAATATGAAAGATCAGTTTTTGTCAGATAAATCTTTTAGATTCAGAACAGAGGAAGAAAAAGATCAGATTATACCTTTGATCCTTCATTATTGGATGGTTTAATTAAAGCTGTAAGAGATACATTGTCTCTACACATTGAACAAGTTAAACTAGTCCGCGGATAAACTGTTTCCTTCTGCAAAAAAGAGAAATGTTTCTTTCCAGTACATACTTCATTTCAGATATAATGACATTGGAATGGAAAAGACCTGAAAAATGTTACAATCCAGGAAAAATTGTTCGATTGGCTCACGCACTACCCTTCCGGTGGATGACACATCTGTATTGAGGGACCCCATGGATAAAAACTTGAGTTTAATTTAAAAAGACTTACATTGCAGCGGAGCAGCGTTGCCCTGCAGTGGCACTGACATCAGTATCCGAGCAGTCAAAGTCTGGATACAAGAATTAGAAGCAGCTCTGAACAATAATGTTAAAAGACCCAGATTACTAGAGATGTTGGCAATATTAAAATACAATAGATTTTTTTGCAGATTCTTCAATAGATCTAGTCCACTTAGTGGCTAGGGTTATGGCATTATCAGTCGCTTCTAGAAGATCGCTGTGGTTAAGACCTTGGTCAGCAGATGTGGCCTCAAAAAATTCTTTGTGTATGTTACCTTTTGAAGGAGAAAGACTTTTCGGACAAGCTTAGATTCTATGATTGAAAAAGCTTCAGGAAGGAAGAGTTCTTTCCTACCCCAGGACAGAAGACAAAGAGATTTAGACAACAACAAAATGTTTAGAGGGAAAGATAACACATTTCATACCTTCCGTCCCTTTCGTCAATCAGGACAAAGACATGATGGAATGGGACAGTCTTCTTGGAGGACATCAAAACAAATTCAACCAAGAAACAGACGCCGTATGACAAAGATTCGGTTCGCAATAGGAATCCGCCGGTCCAAACTTTGAAAGTAGGAGGAAGGTTAACTTATTTCAAAAAAGTTTGGACCGAGGCAATTCAAGATTCATGAGTAGACATATTATTCAAGAAGGCTATCAAATAAATTGCTTACCGCCCAAAAGAAAATCATTTGTCATGTCTCAAACCACAACCCTCAAAAGAGAAGACTAATTCAAGAATTTATTACTCAACTCCGGACCAGAAAGCGATAGAAAGGGTTCCAAAAAGGTTCGAAAGAAAGGGTTTTACTCATGTCTCTTTTTGGTAAGAAGGCGTCGGGAGGATAAGACGGTCCTAGATTTAAGAAAATTAAATCTATGCATTCAAACCAAAAGATTCAAGATGGAATCTTTACTATCAATAAACAAAGTAATTTACAAGGGAAGTTGGCTCACATCAATCGATTTAAGACGCATATTTCCATACACAAAGAGTCCAGAAGATATCTCTGTTTGCATTTCAAGGTGTTCACCTACAGTTCAGTGCCTACCATTTGGCCTTTCCACATCACCACGAGTTTTTTCAAAGGTTTTAGTAACTTTAATACAGAAATAAGGAAAGAAGGTATTTCTATTTTCCATTACTTAGACGAACATTTTAATAGTAACTCCGTCCAGAGACGTCAGTGTAATACATACAAGAAGGGTTATGCAGATACTCCTAGAATTCGGCTGGATATTACCAAGAAAGAGTCAACTACACCCATCTCAAGACTTGATATTTTTGGGAGCAAGATTCGAACAAAGGAAAACATCATACAACTTCCAGAAAAAAGACAGACAAAACTGTTAGCAGAAATAAGAAGATTCAAATCACAAAAAGGTTGTCGGTAGCTCTTGTTTGACAATATTGGGGTAATGTCAGCAACTATCAATCTTGTGGTGGGCAAGATGGCATCTCAGACCCTACAAAGTTTCTTCTATCTTCTGTGAAAATACACACATGCAGATGAACAGGAGATTAATTATTCCAGGTCCGTTAAAAAAAGCCATAAACTGGTGGTTGAACCAAGAACATCTAAAACGAGAATTCCATTGGTACCAGAAGAGTCCATAGTTATTATGACAGATGCGTCAGAAAACCGGTTGGGGTGCGTACGCCCTAGGAAAATCTTGTCAAGTCTTGGAAAGGGAAGGTATGTCATCAAACATTTTAGAAATCCGGGCGATATAAAAGGCTTAAAAAGTTTCAGAGCGGAGATACTAGGAAAAAATGTATTAATAAAATGCGACAATATCGCAGCAGTCCAATATATAAAGAAGCAAGGAGGACACGAAGTACCCATTACTGAAAGAAGTGTCAAATGTAGAGGCAGATTTCTTAAGCAGAGAAAACTTTAAGTTCAACAGAATGGTCATTGAACAAAACCATTTTTCAGGATCTCACGAAAAGATGGGGACAACCACCATCGACTTGATGGCCTCACCAAAAAATACAAGATGCGAACAATTCTTTGCAAGAAACATTTTGCACAAGAGCAGTTGGAATAGACGCTCTACAACACAAATGGGACAGAGGTCTTCAATATGTTTTTCCCCCGCTTCCACTTGTTTGGAAACATTGTTGAAAATAAAAAGAGACATCAGAGGTAATAGCCATTCTGCCATATTGGCGAGAAGACCATGGTTCCCGATACTTCTGTACCTAGCGAAAGAAGAACCAATCAAGATAAATCTCATGAAGGGATGGTTGTCCCAAGGACCAATTTTACTTTCCCAGTGGAAGGTCCAGCGTTGATGGCATGGAGGTTGAAAGGAAAAGATTAAAAGAATATGGTTGTAACGAAGATTTAATTTTCTGCTAAAATCCAGAAAACACTCTACAACGAGTCAATATCACAAGGTATGGCGACATTTTGTAAACTTCGCTGAACAACAAGAGAAGATCCTTGTAGACCATCGGTAAATTTAATTCGAAATTTTTTGTATGCAGGTTTCAAGATGAATTTAAAATGTAATACTCTAAGGACGCAGGTGTCAGCCATTTCAGCTCTAACTGGAAAACAATGGGCAACTGAACCTTTAATACAAAGATTTTTTAATGCTTTTGTAAGGTAAAACCTGTAATTAAATCCAGTTCACCACCTGGAGTCTACCTTTAGTTTTAAATGCTTTGACGGAAAAAATTTGAACCATTACAAGAGATTTCAGACTTGATGTTGACGCTAAAGGTCATCCTGTTAGTAGCGGTTACATCAGCTTGCAGAGTAAGTGAATTAAGTGCCTTGTCTTGTAAAGAACCACATACAGTAATCTTTGATGACAGAGTACGATTACGTCCAACCTTTACCTTTTTACCAAAAGTGGTATCAGAATTCATGCAGATCTGGAAATTTCCCTACCAACATTCTTTCCGAAACCAAAGGATGTTAGAGAAAAGATTACATACCTTGGACCTAGTCCGATTATATCCTTCTATATTAAAAGAACAGAAAAATGGAGAAAGACGGACAGACTATTCATAATACCAAAAGGTCCAGAAGAGGACAAGCACCTACCAAAGAACCATTAGTGCTTGGATAGTAGCAGCAATAGCAAAGCTTATAATTTAAGAGGCAAAAAGGTCCCTTCTGGCTCAATGGCCCCTCTACCAGAGCGCTAGCAAGTTCCTGGCAGTTGAAGCCAAAGCCTCTGCCAACCTTTTGTGCAATTCAGCCAGATGGTCTTCCATGAAGACATTTGTAAAACATTATCGTTTGCATGTAGTAGCAGCTAAAGAAGCAAATTTCAGTTATAAAGTCTTACAGGCTGTAAGAAGCAATAATAATTGTGTGTGTTGAAGCATCTAACTGGTCCCGCCTTTCTTCTTGTAGCTTTGGTACTACCCACTGTGTGATAGGCTGCCATGATGACTGGGGAAAATATGAAATTAAAACAACTTACCGAAATTTCTATTTCCCAGTCATTCTTCATGGCAGCATTCACCAAGACCCACCCATTTTAATTGAGCTTTGATACTGAAAGACATGTGTCCTAGGGTGAGAGGGGCTTTGTAGATTCGTTTCCTGTCTATCAGGCAGAGGGAGGAGCTTACCCACTTGGTGAATGCTGCCATGAAGAATGACTGGGAAATAGAAATTTCGGTAAGTTGTTTTAATTTCATATTTTTTACAACCAATGCTTAAAGAAACATGGCTATAATACATTTCATATGTTACGCAAAGCCACAACTTATAACATTTATACTCTCATAGAAATATACCAAAGCATAGTGATTTGATAATGCTAACTGTCTAAACTGCTTGTGATGTTCTCATTCATTCATTCAGGTTGTGTATATCTTGTATATTCGTTAGATCAATTGGACTATAAGTTTAGTTCTTGAAGCAGTTTTGCTAGTCTTCTGACTGACTGGCTCTCAGTTCAGGTTCTGAATTGAGAAAGCCATCGGATGACTATCAAAATGTCTTCAAGAGCAAACTTCCAGTCCAGTTGATACAAGTAACCACCACCGATATGCCATAAATTGTATTTCACCTGGTGGTAACCTAATTCACCAGGTAGTGAATCTGTTAAATGAGTGAGAAAATCCTACTTTTTTTGTTTATTAATTGACAGATATAATGACCCTGATGTCCAAACATCATTTCTGGAAATTAATGAAACATTTTACTGTTCAGACTTACAGGAATGGAAGGTGAGATTTGTTTTTAAACAGTTAAATTATTAATTTGCTAAAATGTGAATTTTTTTTTAGCTTTTCTTACAATGTAAGAAAAGCTTTTTAAAAGTTAAGATAAGGCAATAAAAGCAACTAACATAAGTGTTAATGTATTATAGAGGTGTGTGCATCGGTTACCCATTTGCATGTCTTACTGTCATATTCTACATGGTAGTTTTTCCTGGAATGCATAATTGTAAATTTCCATAACTAAAATCTACTCATTCCCTAGGAAGAGGTTTGTTTTCTGCTAAAAAAAAAAAAACTTTTCAGGAGATTTTCTAAAACCTTAAGATGCCAATACACTTTGCATATAAAGCAAAGTTTCAGGTCTGGTAGACCAGGTGTATGGGACAAAATGACAGTCCGTGATGACATCATACAACCGCCATTAGCATTGCAGTCAGTTTGTCCAGAAAGTAAACGTCTGTTGGCCGGTATTGGCTCCCTTTACTTCAAGCAGAGTGAGTCGATACAGTTGCAATGTGTAGCTGACCTAGCCAATACCCATGCAGAGTATTAGAGGTCATTTGGATGGATCAGTTGGGCCACATGTGACATCAGTTGCATGTGTATGGGAGGGGGGGCTTAGACTACAGTCCCATCTGCAACTACTTCCTTAAGAAGGAAACCCGTACACCTTAATTAATTCATTCATAATGGTATATGGTGGGTGCTAACCAGCTGCAACCAGCTACTAGATAATATACATAGGACCTATAACCTTTTCATACCAGTCTTGCTGTTTTAGAGGGGGTTTTTTATATTAAAAAAAAAATCTGCCTTCAAGACAATCCAAGTAAAAGACAATAGAAACCTATGGTGCAATGTAGTAAGGAATGCCCCACTCCTCTTTTCTTCCACATTCCTACATGCGGGAATTGCTTATCAACTATTACATTGCAGGAGCAAGATGCAATAGTTTAGTGGGCGATCAATTTTCGAGTAAAATAGTAATTGTTAAAACTTAAATTGCATCAGTTGAGCAATACTTTTTCCAAAATATTTTTGTAAACGAAACATGCCCCATTAATATTAAAAAATTTACTTTTTTACATTGACACAACCGAGTTAGGTGTTTTTGTTATTTTTTTTTTTTTCAATTGCACCCTATGTTGTAGCTCCCCTTTATAGTACAAAACAGGAACAGTTAGTGCCACACCGCCATCCAGAGATGTGTAGATGTGCACCCTTAATACAACATTTTGGCAACACGTATGAAGTTTATATATGGATAAAATATAACGTAACTAAAACAAGTTAGGCAGGAATAGCCAGATAAATAGGGTATGTGTAAATTGGTTGGAAGAAGGTAGGAAAAAAATGCCATTGTTTTCCATTGTTTAACAAAGAAGAAAAGAAAGTGGCATATATAGGGCACACCCACAACACGATCTTATGATAAAATATCCTTTATTACAATGATGGGATATGGTAATAAAGTGCACTGAAACAATTAGAAACACAACCCCAACATGTGGTATCAACATATATTGTACAATACATCAATAGTATACCGGTATACTCATGCAGCCATTCACACATACATTAGCAGCAGTTGTTAGCAGCAATAATAGTGGCACGTAGATCATCATAGACCCATTATCCCTCCTATATTAACATAAATACAACAGTAGTCACAGGTATATGTATAACCTAGGACACCTAGCTTCCCTCAGCAATAATATATCCCATAATAGGGGGGAGGAAACAGTAGAGGTCCTAAACCCTAAGGCAGCAAATACCAAAACAAGAGGGTCTCACCAAACAGCACCGGTCTGTATGATAATGATACCAGAGGCAGGATGCTTATTAAAATTGTTTTCCATTGTGTAATTTAAATTTCCATCCCTGTTCCATCACTGCAATGTTTAATGGTTGTCCACATGAGAGTGATGCATGGAGAACCCAAAACTGACGAGCCACCTGTGGCCTTTCATTTTGTAAGCAAAAACAGTAAGGAATTTTCATAATATTTGAGATTATAGAGATACCTCTAGGATGTTCTAATAAATATTTATTATATTTCCATAATGCATTTGAATTGGTTTAAAATCTATAGATGTGTATAAACATCCTTTCCTCTCTCCTGTGCTATTTAGTTTTTCTTAAAAGTTCTTTAAAGGGCATGTCCACCCCCAAACTATAATCCCCCCCAGTAATAGCCCCATCATGTAGTGTAATAAAATCCTTACCTCACATCCCAGCTCATATGGTTCTCCTTAATCCCCCCCCCCCAAGTCCCAAAAACTGCCCACCAGGAGGATAGCAGAGTCCATATAGGACTCTGCCCCTTCTGGCCTCCGGGAGAAGTTTGGCATGCGTACTGCAGCCCTTCTCCCCCTCCCTCTCCCTCCCGATTAGGATTCCGCCCCCTAGCATAAAACTCTTACATAAACATTCCCCCTGTCCCCCCAGCCCCAACCGCTCTATTTTTATTATTAGAATGTGCCCCAAACATTACTTACCTTCCCTCTTTCCTCCGCCACACTGAACTCCCGGCAGCCACGTCCGTGATTGGCTGCCGCTCAGCCAATCCAGACGCGACTGCCGGTCCTCGCCTCTGCTTGCGAGAAAATGCAAGCAGAGGGGCGGGACCGGCAGTCGCGTCTGTGGCGAGGAAGAGGGAAGGTAAGTAAAGTTTGGGGCACTTTCTAATAATAAAAATAGAGCGGTTGGGGCTGGGGGGACAGGGGGAATGTTGTAATAAAAAATTTTTCTCAAGGGTGGACATACCCTTTAAAGTTAAAAGACAATTAAGCCCCAAACAACATGAATCAAAAGTTAGAGCACTTAGACACAAAAGTAGTCATGTGGGTTCTGGGAAATAACCTTTCTAACATGGGGGTTGTATCTAATTTCCCAGCATTACAGTATCGCACAGTGTTGGCACTGACCATTGTGTTCTTTGCACATGCCAAATACCAATCTACTGCAGAAACTTGTTACACAGTAGTCTCTGGACAATCCTGTTACATAATGTATTAGGAATGGAAGCATGTATCTAAAGTCAGGAGGTGTGGCCATACAGTGCACATGCATACAGTTATCTTATCCAGTTCTTCAGGGGATTACATTTACTGGAGTAGTAATTTTTAGCTTATTGGTGTTTGGGGATTTGTTCAGATCATGGTGTATATACAGTTTTGTTTAGTTCTCTTTTAAGAAATTGGTTTCTTATCTGCTCTAAATAGGGCACATGCAGATATAAAAACCGTGTGCTATCTAACAGTATATGTATTTTTTCCCCCTAGGATGGAAAATTCCATTTCAGGGACAATGAAGACTAAAATAGTTTCTTATGTCATGCACTAGCACTGCATATCACAGACTTTCAAGTTGACTTGACTATCTACAGAGGGACATGAAGTTAAAAGAAAGCAGGTGAGTATTGTTTGGAAAAGTAGTCCCAGTTGGTGTAAAAGCAACCAAAGCTGGTATATGAAACATGCCTTTATTGAAACAAATCTGGTATTAGTGTTTAGTGCCTCATAGGGACTTGACCCTCTTTTTATGGGTTATTAGTGTGTTTCTTTATTGAAAAAAGTTATCATATCGACCATCTGCAATCCTTGCCAGAAACACTATATATTTGAGCTGAGTAGTTTTTTTAATTGTGAGAAGAAAATCACAGTAAAAAAAATCACCATATAAACAAGAACATATTTTTTTAATTAAAGGGTATGTCCACCCAAAAAAGATTTTTTTACATAAGATTCCCCAAGGGCTCCCAGCCCCAACCGCTATACTTGTTCTTTAGAAAGCCCCCCAAACTCTACTTACCTCCCCTCTTTCCTCCGCCGCACTCCCGGCCCTCTGCTTGCGAGAAAATGCAAGCAGAGGGGCGGGACCGGCAGCCGCGTCTGTGATTGGCTGAGCGGCAGCCAATCACGGACGCGGCTGCCGACGCTCACTTCGCCGGAGGAAAGAGGAGAGGTAAGTAAAGTTTGGGGAGCTTTCTGAAGATACAAATATTGCGGTTGGGGCTGGGAGCCCTTGGGGAATCTTATATATAAGACTTTACCTAGGGGGGGAATCGGGGGAGGGAGTGGGAGAAGGGCTGCAGTACGCATGCCAAACTTCTCCCGGAGGCCAGGTAGGAGGCAGAGTCCTATATGGACTCTGCTAGCCTCCTGGTGGGCAGTTTTTGGGACTTTGGGGGGGACTACAGGAGAACCCTATGGAGCTGGGATGTGAGGTAAGGATTAGACTACACTACATGGTGGGGCCAGTAGTTGGGGGGATTATAGTTTTGGGGGTGGACATGCCCTTTAAGCTCGCCAACACTCACAGTATCAATTGAGTGTGATTTGAAAGTTATTCATCAAGTACTGTATACTGTGTCATTGAATTGAAGGCACTTATATGGAGACTATAGTTCCTCTTAAACAGCAAGGAAACTACAAGTCTTGTTGCTTTTTCTGTAAACTATTTCTCCCTTCGCTTTGGCTGCTGGGTGATTTATGAAATGAGCCTGTGGGTACTTGGGGAATTTCTCATAGTCCACGTTAGCTGGATGACACCCAGCAGTGACTTCACGTGCTCTGTAGTGATCAATAGAGCAAATCTAGGAAGATGCAGCATTGCTTTCTAGAAGCAGACAGAAGATTGGACCCACAGCCTCATGTACTTTGTCTTGCATGAGATTTATACCCCATCCCAACAGAGCTTCCATGTGGAGCAATATACATTTTATATATTTTTTATATATATATATATATTTTTTTTTTTTTTTTTTTTTTTTTTTTGCTAGGAACATACTGAAAAACTGTAATCGTTTTGAAGTAAAGCACAAACATATGGTTTGTATAGCATAGTATAGTATTTGAGGTTCATAAAGACATACGTCCATCCAGTCCAACCCATCTAGCATTATCCTCATTTCCTGCCTAACGTTGATCCAGAGGAAGCAAAAAACCACCAAATTTATGAAGGGGTAAAAGAAATTCCTGACTCAACTTGTTACAGTTGGTCACACCCATTAATAATCTGTAGCCAACCTTTTACAGGACAGATAAAGCAAGGAACATCCATCTAGGAATTACTGATTTAAAAAAAAAAAAAAAAAAAAAAAAAGCTTGTTATACATACCGTATGCTTATATAGCATTAAACACTTTTGAACTTGAACTTCTAATAGCTTAAAACCATGGCTATTTTCTCTTTGTGAAAACACCTTGCTTTTTCAATAAATGGTAAGCTGTAATGCCACTCAGGTTTAATTAACAAATAACCCAATTAATCATTTGATAATACAGCTTTGTTATAGTGCCATACTGTTATTGATAGTGTGTGTTTTACAAAATTACAGCAACCAATACAATCTCGTATAAAGGATGTCTTAACCCGCTTATTTGACTACGGATGCCATATTATCTTTTTCTAAAATAATAAATAAAATATTAAGGCTACAAGGTGTTGGACGAATCCCTGCAAATATTTAGCATCCTACAACTTGCTGAATATAGAATATTGTTCAGTCTTTCAGAACATCAGATATCGTAATGTACTTATGCATTAGGGCCAGGCCCATTAGCCTATTTTAGTATGTGCTGCGATAGGGGTACATCAAAGCAATCGCAGCGCATGCATGAATCGCGCGAAGTTGTGATTTCGCTGTCGTCCGATTCCAGCAGGCTTCCTAGTGGGGCCTAACCCTTATTGAAGCTTGAATCTACCACAATGTTTTATGAATATCTGTACTAACCAATGTAATGAATATTATATGTGGCTTTACGGCTTCTTACACGTGAATGGTTTTCTAGCAGTTTCTGGGTGGATCCAGATTTTTAGAGCAGAAAATGGTACATGTAGTGTCTTGTCAAAAGTGATTCACTCAACATTTGGTAAATGCTTATGATGAGTGAGAGAGAGTGTGTGTGTGTAAAGGAGCTATGTCTACCTCCCATTCTTCAATTAATCCAGCAGGACCCGGCAGACTGAAGGTGAAACTTATTACCCACACTGGCTCCTCTGCTGCTTCCTTTGACAGTTGCTACTATATCCATGCTCCATTACAATATATGCGGATATAGTCTCACCTGCCAGAGAAAGCAGCGAGGATGCGATTGTGGGTAAGTTTCCCGCTGGCTCCTGTTGGATTAATGGAAGAATGGTAAGTAAGACATACCTCCATTTCTTCAATAAAGTGAAAAACCGTATGTACAATTTTGTGGAGATACCCTTTAACACCATAGATCACGTCTCAGAATTGCGATGCACAGAATTGCTATTGCTCTTAATCACCATCATCTGCAGATCTCAGTGCATCACTCATGCAAAGAGATTCTCCCAGAGGCGCAAGCTCTCTGGGTAAATCTCCTGTTGAGGATCTACCAGAGGCTGTGCGGCAGTTATTAGCTGGCGTTAAATACTTCACATGCAAACAGCTGCGCAGCTTCTGGTAAATTGGTTTGCAATGGCTGCACGAGTGCCACAAACCTGCAGCAAAGCAAGACCTAACTGACCGTAATCGTTTAGCACAACACTCCTTGGTAAATGAGGCTGATGGAGTATGGACAACCACACTGTAAAGAACTGTGGTATTGATAGTTGACATGAGTAACTGTTAAAAATTCCAGTTTTTACGATTCAGTATATTCCTGTTTGGGGTGTTCTTGACCTGTCTGAAAACATTAGATTTATCTCTTTATTTTTTGTTTTAAAGGATTCTGGAAATTGCTAAAGCCATGGGGCTGAAGATCACCAAGAAATTAGTGTATTCAGAATCTTTAGAGGAAGAGAGTCACAAATTGGTTTTCTTACTATTCCTTTGACTGTTTACAAGCCACCAATGGGGTCAATTAAACGAAAGAGGATGTAAAGAAAAACAAAGGAAGACTGCCTTTAACTGAAAGGAACTGTTGGACTTAACTATAATACTGCAATATAAATTTCAGGAAATGTTTATAAAGTTATAGATGGACTTTTCTTGAATAAAACTTAATAGTATTAAACTGTGATTTCCTTGTTAAGGTCTAGTCTGGCACAGACATTACGTTTACAGCGTTTTTATCAAAACAAATCATATATTTTTTACATTTTGTGCCATATTGCAATGGTGGGCATTGTTAAGGAAAACTGAACAGTAAATTAAAACACTTATTGGTTAGTAGATCTAATACCTGTGTATTAGATCTGCTGAAATATAAAATATCAAATGTTATCTTCTGCTTTAGTTACCTTAAAGGCCAATTAAAGACCTGCTAAACTATTCAGACTCTGCATTTGTGGAATAATTTACTCGAATGACATTTTATAAATTATTAGGAGGTAATTTTCATTAGCTTCAAAAATGTCATGCAACCAGCCAACAAAATGATTTACCAATTCACACTAATTGTTTTTATGCTGGTATTTAAAGACTTGCAAAAGTTAAGATAGAATCAAAATTTACTGAAAGGCAAAATTGTATTAGCAAATCTGGATTATGTCTAGCAAAGTGATAGTGACTCCCAGTAAATTACTCTCCTAATATTTTTAAATCTAGTATACTGGGAATTAAAGGACAGTTGTATTGTCCAACTCTGTACACCACACATCCCTCCCTCCCTTAGTATGGGATTTTCCAATCGGCAAAAGCGTTTATTGCAAGGACAGGTCTCTCATTGGGGGCAGAGCAACAACACTACAGTTGTCTTTTACAGGGTTATTCATAAAAGTTCTTATTTAAAATGGTGCTAATTTAGCAATTGAATAACCCTTTAATGTCCCTTGGCTAATTTGGCAATTTTCTAAACTCTTTGAATCTGTGTTTAAAAGGAAATTGTTAAAACTTCCCTAGGAGTTGTGCTTTGTATTTATTTTAATAGCCATTTACGTTAATAAAACAGTTTGTAATATTAAAAATTAGAACTAAGAGTAAAAAATGTTAAAGTAATGTAGTACATTTTGTGTTTTTATTTTTACTATTTGTTTATATTACAGCTTTTTGCCTGCAATCTCTTGCGATACTGATTACATATTAATCACATGCAACCAGAGGGTTTTATGTGATTATGGCACTACCAATTGCTGTTTCATTTTGGATATTAGGAGAATGATCTGGTTATTTTACACAATGTTTTAAAGGGCATGTCCACCCCAAAATTCAAATTTAACCCACTACTGGCCCATTGTGTAGGATTCAAATCCTTATCTTCTCTGCTCCTTGTGGTTTTCCTGTAGTGCCTGTTTAAAGTCTGAGAAAGTGAAGACTAGGAGCCATTTCCTGATGAAATATGTTTCTGCCTCTAACTGTTCCCTAAGTGTTTTTTATGAGGGCAAACATGCTCAGTAATCACAATGAAGTTGAAACATAAGAGAGCAAAAATACAGACTGCAAACTCTGTATTTGTAAAGTATATAAAATCGTCCTTTATTTAGTTATTTGTTTGCACACAGTATAAAAACATTTAAAAACACTAGTACTCCCCCTCACATCGGTCAAGCATATATAACAAGGTGGTGTAAACATAATTCAACTGATATAACATAAATGCAAAAAAAGTAATACTTATACCAGTCTGGTGAGAGGGGATACAAGCTACACGAACGCGTTTCGCTCCGATCCAGAGTTCCCGGAGCTTCCTCAGCGTGACTTACGCTCCCATCGATTTAAAAGTGAAACCGGGACCACCTCCGCACACCTGACGTGACGTCAACAATACGCCACCGTCGCGCTATTGGTTAGAACGAAGTCCCATTTCTCGCAGACTTCGCAGGGTGCAGTGGGGACCTAGTTACCATAGAAACATCCCGTAAATATAAATAACAGCCTGATACTAAATAGATCATCTGTGATGGCAGCACATATCAACGCCTTTGTATAGTCATCTCATATGGAATGTATAAATAGTTAAATATATGAAATGCACGCCAGGGAAAACCATACAGCACAAAATGAGAACATATTAACCACTAGATATATCTCCAAAGTATATCACATATATATTGTAGAAATGGTGCAATTGTACAGTAAAATAGTTGGGGGCCCCCAACCAGGGAGTTCTCAATGATCTCTCCCGTCCTAGAGGTTAACCACACAGTAAGAGGAATATAAATATTTTAAAGCATACTAGAAACATAATTCTCCTTAATTTATTTCCCACATTCTATATTTGTGCGTGTAAGTCACGCTGAGGAAGCTCCGCGTACTCTGGATCGGAGCGAAACGCGTTCGTTGTGAGCTTGTATCCCCTCTCACCAGACTGGTATAAGTATTACTTTTTTGCATTTGTTATATCAGTTGAATTATGTTTACACCACCTTGTTATACTATGCTTGACCGATGTGAGGGGGAGTACTAGTGTTTTAAATGTTTTATACAGTGTCCCAAACAAATAACTATAATAAAGGACGGTTTTATTATACTTTACAAGTACAGAGTTTTGCAGTCTGTCTTTTTGCTCCTTATGTTTCAACTACATTTATCCAGACTAGCACTTACTACACTGTGTAGACTATCGTACTTCAGTGCCCTGATCACCCTCCTTTTTCATTTCTCGGTAATCACAATAGGCAACATTGGAAGAGGGAATTTCCCATCATGCATTCACATGATTGCATGACTACTGTCTCCATTCCAGTTATAGCAAAACTGTACCAAGCAGAAGATGGTTCGGATTGGATATCTAAAGATAATTATTGTTTCAATATGCTTGTGAAGGTTCTCATTCATCCAGGTCATGGTATATCTGTTGTATTCAATTAGATCAACTGGACTTGAAGTTTAGTTCTTAAAGACGTTTTGATAGTCATCCAACTGTCTTTCTCAATTCAGAATGACTTGTACAAGAATCTGTACCCTGGAAAATACCAATTAGCATATCACAGCCAAGTGTTAAGGGCGTGATTGGATAGTGGCTAAGAGGTGTTATAGGAATGCCCAGAGTAGGTGTTAAAACAGCATTGTACATGGCAGACAGTGGTGTCGAACCCCCCACCTCTATTTAGGCTTGGTCTCTTTATTTTCACATAAATGGCCTCCTTAACACCCTCTTGAACCAGTCACGTTCCTTTGCCAATATGTTAACATTACTATCTTCAAAGGTATCTTTATCCTTAAGATGCAGGTACACACTAGTCCTGACCCGAAGAATTGGCTCTTCTGTCTGGCCATACGTTGATGCAGTTGCTGTTTGGTCTTCCCCACATACAAATCAGAGCATTCTGCACTGCGTCATAATATACGCAGCGACATCATATAAGTATGAAGAATGCTCTGATTAGTATGTGGGGGAGACCAAACAGCAACTACATCAACGTATGGCCCAGCACAGAAGAGCCAATTCTTCGGGGTCAGGACTCAGCTGTGTACCTGCATCTTCCCGTTGGTGCACAATGGAAATTATGTGTGTGTATGTTTTGTTATGTTTGGATATAGTGGATATAATCTTTACACAGGTATATTTTAAACTGTTACTCAGACAGTCACCAGCTTCCAGAGGAACCAAATAGGATAATCCGCAGGTCTGAGACCCAGGCAATCCTGCTACTCTGTGTGGTTGAAACTAAACATGCTAGGTTAATACTATTAGTATTCACACGGCAAGTGGTGATGGTACCTCATATATTATAACAGAAGGTACTCACAGCATCATGTTATTGTAATAGCATGTCCCTAATAATCTAACGTATAAACAACATTTCTCATTCCCAGTTTACCTAAAGAAATGGATTTACCTTTATATACTCTTATATACAGATCTAATTTTAAAAAAGTTGCTTCAGACAATTTTTAATAACTAGTAACTGCTTTTATTTCAGTATTGCAGTAAATCCTTGGTATACCTGCCTGGACTTGCAATGAGCACCTTTATCCCAACCATTAATAGTGGCTGCAAATTTAAATGTTTCTAGCCAATCAGTCCACTCCCTTGTACCCCATCAAATAGATCCGATTTAAAAACAGGTTTGGCAATTGGGCCTGGTAGAGCTACTGAGTCTAATTGGGAATTCATCTGCAGGTACAAGGACAGGAGGATTAAATCAATACTATCAGTAGCAGCCTCCATAGCTTAAAGGGTATGTCCACCTTTCAAAAAAATTTACATATAGTAGGGCTTCCCCCCCAGCCCCAACCGCTATAATAAATCATTAGAAACTCCCCCGATCTTACTTGACCACCTTTTTCCATTCCCATGGATATTAAAGGGTAACTTAGTCAAAAAAAATATTTAGATTATCCTCAATAAGATAGTTTTATGGTTAAACACAAAAAAGACATACCCCCTCAACCCGACCCAGGTGCACACACCTACTAATCTACTTATCCATTAGTGGCAGCCATACTTAAAGGATAACTAAAGTAAAAAAAACTCATTAGATTTATTCTCATAAAAAGATAGTTTTATGGTTGTAAACACAAAAAAGACATACACCCTCAACCAGACCCAGGTACACACGCCTACTGATTTACTTATCCTACTGTGGCAGCCATACTTAAAGGGTAACTAAGTGCAAAAAAATTAATTTTGATTAATAATAAAAAAGGTTTGTTTTTTAACCCCCCATGTGCACAGTTATATACACCTACTGACCTACCCCTCCATTATTGTTGCAGCCAAACCTAAAGGGTAACTAAAGTTAAAAAAAAGTTTGTTTTTTTTATTGGCCGCAGCCCCCGGAGATCATGGTTAATTGGGAGTATTTTTCCCTGTGGGCTTTTTTTTGACCAATCATCAAACCCAATTGAATGAATACACACACACCAACTGACTACCTTTAATGCATGTGACATATTTAAAGGGTAAGTAAAAAACAACAATGTCCTCTTCATTGACATTATTGAGTTTTAAAATCTGCAGCACAAACACACAAATTCCATTCCAAAATGCAGTCTTTCAAGCCAAATTCAAAGTTTTATACTTAACTTTCCCTTTCTAGTTTACTTTATGTCTTACTTGCTACTACTTGAATTAAAACATTATCCATAGTAGTTTCCAGGGCTCTGGGAGCATGGAGAAAATTTACAATGTCGAGGAATGGTAAGAGCTAAATGTGATTAGGTTGTAGGCTGTATTGCACAAATGAACTCTAGATCAAAATTGCACCTTCCTGATTTTTTAATAGATTGTGAATTGTACTGCGCAGCTCTGTTTTGTTATTTTTACTTGGTAACGGAAATCCAGAAAAAAACGGAAGTGAGTAGCTCATTATGCTGTTCTATACATTTGAGCACCACACATTTTTTTATTTCTAGTGAAAGTAATTTTGTTTGGACACAAAAAGAAAGGGAATAAACATAACACATAAGGCAGTGTAAAATGTCAAGATTGACACTTGGCGTCCATTTTAAAAAAAGAAAAACACATTTCTTAAAAGCAGGGTTTATTTCCTCCAACATTATTACCAAATGCCTTTTTGGCAGTACAAAAGGGAGCGGACAGATGTACAGTCAAATCTAAGCTGGGTGAGGTTGAAGCTTTTAAAGGTAGTGAAGCACCTTTCTGTTTTCTTATACGGAACTGAAAAACTATATCTATATCCATGGCTGAACAGCCTGGATATATCATTGGTTATAAATAATGATGCAGTAGCTTAAGTAGAAGGGTTATTGTGTTCAATTACATATTAAGTATGCAAATCCTTTTTTTTGTTGTACTTCAAGATGGTATGTACAACAATGTTGAATGTTGCATAGGTTATTTTATTTTCAGTTCAATCTATAAAAATGCAAAGTCTGCCTATTTAAGCACACCTTACAGGCATTAACCTCAGTGGATTTGCAAGTAGATGTTTAGTAAGCAAGATGTGTCTAGCAAAACCAAAACCACTTGGAAAGTTGTCCTTAAATGAAGTCAGTTAATCATGAATAAATCAAAAAAACAGACCTCAACATGGCCCAGATACATAGTATTCAAATTCCTGTGATTCCTATCTTGCAAATCAGGCTTTAGATGAATTTCAAATACTTTTAATATTATTCCCTGGGTAGCGAACCATAAATAAAAACACCTTTAATGCGTGTTCACAGTTCAATATTACAAGATGCAGACCTCAGGGGAAAATTACTAGCAAACAAGCTACAGCTAATCGTCTGTCTTCTAGTCTAATTAATCTGTACACAGGGATCGCAATGGTAGAAGACTCTTCTTAATAACCACTGCAACAAACACAAAGCCTGTAGTTCACTAAAGATAAATGTAGAAAAGTTTTCCAAACTTCATAATAAGCTAATGAGAGAGAATCATCCTTGCCTCCTTTTGGGTACCAGTGGATGCTCAAACAATTAATTTTTCCTTATGATTTTCTTTGCAATGATCAAGTATCTAAATAGATCTTTAGGTTGGCAAGAGCACTGGGTCTTGGAGTAATGAATCTTAGGAGGAACCAACATTATATTGATTAGGTAATCTAATGCTAACCAAAGGGGCCATACATCATAATTTACCTTCGATGGTCTTTGACATTTGTGAGGCATCCAAAAACCGCCTGTACTTTCTTTTTCGCAATCGGAAAAGTAAAAACTGCCTGCGGTATGGCAAGCATTACGTAAATAGTTTTTGGTAGGCCGGCTCCCACAATTAAACAAGACGCCACTAATACATTAATTAGGATAGGGAGAGAATTCAGGCTTTGAAACTCCTTTTCAGCAATATGCAAATAAGGAACAAAGACTCTGGGAATTTACCATGTTTCCATGGAAGCTCTTAGGAACGCTATATCTTTAAAAAGACTTTTACAGCATTCCACAAGCTAAATGCAAAACCAGAGCGCCAACTACAGACTGGTTTCAGCCTTATTGAGCCATCATCAGTGTATGCAGGCCTCTGGTTTTGCAGTGTAAAGCACCTATGGACAGACGTCAAAATACATTAAATGGATTGGGAGAGATTCAGGCTTTGAAACTCCCTTTTCAGCAATATGTAAATAAGGAACAAAGACTTCTGGGAATTTACCATGTTTCCATGGAAGCTCTTAGGAATGCTATATCTTAAAAAGACTTTTACAGCATTCTGCAAGTTTAATGCAGAACCAGAATTAAACAAGAAAATTTGAAAGATGCTCCATCTTGAGCAGAAAAACTGTTTGAATTACCATAAGACCATGACAAGATTTTGTGGTTTAAAGGAATAGTTCACTGCAATAGTGAACTATTCCTTTACTACACTGATTGAAGCCCGGCAGGTTAAAGAGAAAGTTCGGTGGAAAAAACATTATTTTTATTTCTTATCGTTTAAAATGGTGCCAATTTTGCCCCAACTAATCAGAAATTATTAACATTTGAAAGCTAAACATGGGTGGGACAATATTAGCACCATTTTTAACGATATGAACTTTTATTGAATAACCCTGTTAGTTTCATAAAAAACACCTAGTTATTCACATATTCTCTTCCATTTGAAAAATAAATTGAATTTATACCCTTGCTATCCTGCGTTGGACTTTGGTGAGCTGACATTTTGGTTCTGTAATGGTCCTTTCTTCCCAGGATGCACACTTCCTTGGAATGTTCCTAACAGTAATTTCTACTGATTGGCTGTTGGATGGGTCAAACATACTCAGATCTCTACTGAGCAACTGAATTAACCCAGGCACTGGGCCATGGGCAAGACCATAATGGTCTCTATTAGGGGTCCTACAAACAGGGTGTCAATATTTCGTATGCAATTATTTATACACAGATAAAATTCCTGAAAGGACAGGTTAAGATCACTGGGATGGGTCAAACATACTCAGATCTCTACTGAGCAACTGAATTAACCCAGGCACTGGGCCATGGGCAAGACCATAATGGTCTCTATTAGGGGTCCTACAAACAGGGTGTCAATATTTCGTAAGCAATTATTTATACACAGATAAAATTCCTGAAAGGACAGGTTAAGATCACTGGGATGGAAAAATGCTGCCTTTTTTATTAAAAGCATATGTATTTGCACTGAACTTCCCCTTTAAAGAGCTATGCCTTACCTCCCGTTCTTCAATCAATTGTTGCAGAGCCAGGAACGAAGATGCCAAAAGCTTACCTTTTGCGCGATCCAGCGTGGCCGCTCTGAAATTCCCAACCGCTTCCTGCTTCTGTTCCGCTATAGCGCACATTATCGGGCATGCGCGTTATAGTGAAACAGAAGCAGGAGGCGGTCGGGACCTGTCAGTGAGGCCACGCTGGATCGCGTAAAAGGTAAGCTTTATCATCTTCATTCCTAACTCTCCAACAATTGATTGAAGAACGGGAGGTAAGGCATAGCTCCTTAACCTCCCGGGCTTTAATCAATGTATTAAAGGAATAGTTCACTATTGCAGTGAACTATTCCTTTAATATATATTAAGAATAAAGCTTTTCACCAGCACTATTGCATTGCCTTAGGGCTAGGCCACACTAGCATGTTTGTCATGTGCTTTCGATCCATTAGCACATGAGAATCACATGTTGGCATTAAATGCATAAAAGGGAATTGGGTAGAGAAGTCCTAAAACTACCTGCTACAAGTGGTGCTGGAGCACCATTGTTACTTTGTAGCAGTTCTTTTAGCCATTATTATTTCACAGATGCAGAATTATACCCCTTGAAGTACACTATTAGAATTGCTGGAACACAGATGGCTGAATGATTTTCCTGTGTTTTTTCAAACTGCTGCCACTCCATTAGATGAAATTGAACATTTTGTCTCAGAGAACACTGGCAACTTAAAGCTTCTGTTTTGTTTTGATCACTGCAGGCTAGCCATACTACACAATGTGATGTTTCTCCTCTCGCTGCAATTAAGCTTATTCAGTTTAATAGAGGATAAATAATGCAATCATTGAATCGAGCTGGAGATTAAACTAACCTGGACAAAAACAACTCTTGACATTGCATTTTCCCAGTCTGGCTGCTGGTAATGTACCAGTCTAGAAACCTACTAATACAGTTAGCTGAATGCCTACTGATTTCCCAAAGACAGTAACAGAATAGAATTAAATGAACAGCTCCACAAAATCTTTGTTTTTCCTATTTTTTTTTAATAATAGGGGTGTAGTGAACTTGTGAGATGTACATGTAGAAAATTAAAGCTGTAGTCCTGACACTGCCATAAAGTGTTAGATTCTTCTACTTTGTTACAAAATGTGTTGCTTAGGCATTTAAAAAATTACATGAAATGTGGCAGTCTGAATAATGTCATATAAGTGTGTCTTTGTTTACTGAACTGGAACATGGAATTAGTGACTGACATAATTGGGGCATGTCTGTAGTAAAGCAAATTCAACAAGCAAAGACTTGTATACAACAGTGTGTAACTAGTATTTAAAACTGTATTCTTTCAGCAGAATTTATATGCAGAAAAAAACAGTCCATTATCCATGGACCCAAATTTGCCAAAACCTTTTCTTTTTATATAGATTTTATATAGATGAAAATGGTGCACTCCAGGGACTTATTGTAAACATTTTAATTGTGTCACAAACATAACAAACAGCTATATATAACGTGTTGTGTTAGCAAATTTACCATAAATCGTATTTCCTTCAATGAGACCCTTTCCTCTTTCTCCCACAACAACTCCATCAGAATATCCACAGCATATGAGATTGCTTCTTAGAACTGGGTCTCCACCTCTCCGGATATCAACTCCCCCCCACTGATTTTCACGAATTACATTTTCTGTTGTAGGGAGAGGAGAAAAACAATTTAGTAATAAAGCAATAATGACATTCTGAAGCTTTATTAAATATATATTTTCTAAAAGTATATTAAAAGAAATAAAAATTCTCCTTGCGTTACCATACAGGCACCTGTATCTCCCCCATGTTATATGCAAGAAGTAAAGTACAAAGCACTGTTAACTTTGACAAGATACCTCATGTACATCATTAAAAAAGCATCCTGTTTAATCCTCTGACTGGATTCAAATGTAGAGATTTGGTTGATATCTCTTGAAGGATTTTCAAAGCCAGTGACTCTCTAGTAGAGTAGAGGGAATACCCACAAAGGATACTTAAATAGCTAGGAAGCAGAGGCCATTTATTTACCCACTTACCTGTAACACACGGTAGTCACGGCACCACTCAACAACTGGTCAGGTGTTAAAGGTCTTTATATTACAGTTGTGACTACATTTAGAATAGAAAGCAACAGTGATTTCCCCCTGTTCACACTCCACACTGGTCTGATCATACTAGGCACATTAACATGAGACATCACTCCACCTTTATTCATAGGCCACCCTATAATATGTAAGATGGATTGCTGCCCAAAACACGTAAGTTGCTCATCTGTAATGTCTCATGTTAATGTTTTGAGTATGAAGGCTTAATAAAATACTGTTTTACTTATTGCTAAGGTAGTATGTATTATTTGTGACATCAATTATACAAATGCAGATAATTCATTATTATGAAATGCAATATATTTTTCAACCAGTGTAACATTCAGGAATCCTCTCCACAGGACTGTGAAAAGACTCAATTAACAGATTTTGCTAAGATAGCAATAGTTATTACCTAACACCTACCTAATATGTCTATACTGCACATCACTCTTAATTTTATATTTTGCAACCTTTTAAAGGGGAAGTTGACCTTAAAATTAGCTTTTAGCTAATTTACCATCTTTCTGTTTAAGGGACATTATACTAACTGACTGCTCTATGGTTCTTTCCCCAGCAAGAGACAATAAATCTATTCTCCAATTCTCTGACACTGGAAAGCATATGTCAATGACAAGTCAGTCACTTCACAAGCATAGTGTTCCTTTAAATAACTGGATACCTGGATTAGCTATAGCAACCAGTGGTTTAAATATCTAGCAACATAAACAAATTATATTATATAAGGAGAACTAAAGATCAAAATTTTATTTTGGTTAAAGGGCATGTCCACCCCCAAAACTATAATCCCCCCCACTACTGGCCCATCATGTAGTGTAGTTTAATCCTTACCTCACATCCCAGCTCCATAAGGTTCTCCTGTACCCCCCCCCCAAAACTGCCCACCAGGAGGATAGCAGAGTCCATATAGGACTCTGCCTCCTACCTGGCCTCCGGGAGAAGTTTGGCATGCGTACTGCAGCCCTTCTCCCCCTCCCTCTCCCTCCCGATTAGGATTCCCTCCCCCTAGTGTAAAACCCTTTTCACCAAAGATTCCCCCTGTCCCCCCAGCCCCAACCGCTATGTTAGCATTATTAGAAAATGTCCGAAACATTACTTACCTTCCCTCTTGCCTCCGCTGCACTGAACTCCCGGCAGCCACGTCCGTGATTGGCTGCCGCTCAGCCAATCACAGACACGACTGCCGGTCCCGCCCTCTGCTTGCATTTACTCACAAGCAGAGGGCATGGCAGCGCAGCGGAGGCAAGTAAGTAAAATTTGGGGCATTTTCTAATAATACTAACATAGCGGTTGGGGCTGGGGGGACAGGGGGTATCTTTGGTAAAAAAACATTTTTAAGGGTGGACATACACTTTAAGTCGATTCACTTTGAGTTAAGCTGGGAACACACCATTTTATTCTTTGTTTCGGGCTGACCGTATGCCACTAGCATGCGGCCGTGCGGGATGAAACACTGTCGTTCGCAGCAAAAGGTGATATATCAGTTTGCCTTGACCGAGCATGCCATCCACGATTGGCCGTGGCTTTCAGACGTGTTTGATCATTCATTCAGCTAATTTGGACGGACGGTCGGTCGCAGCTGAAAACCCATGCGATTATTTCGGCCCAATCGACCGATATCGATCATGAACTACATTGTTAAAAATGTTAAATTTAATTTGCTGCCCTATTTCAATTCCAGATATCCTCTGCTTCAAAAACATCCAATCTGCTACCTGTCTATTCAGAGGTGTAACTACAGATACTCGTAATGGAACAATTACAAAGCAAATTTGTGCTTCTTGTCCATCTTTAAAAATCTACTGTGTAGTATGGCTCTGCTACAATTGATCTAATTCTTATAAGAAAAGCTTTGTTGGGCACTAGGAGCTAGATTGTAAGCAATGCACAATAATCACAGGCCTGTGGTACACCCCCACTCACAAATAATCATGAAACCAACAGAGAAACATGCAGTGGGTAAAAAAGTGGCAACACAGCAGGTATGTGAAAAACAATCCAATACTTTTCAATAACATCCCAATATACTAATCATCCCAATAAAGTGCATAGTATAAAATTGATAAAAACACATCACCCTGACAGACAGACCGTGCATAAAGTTAATCATGGTTTCAGGATTTATCTAATTACCACCATCTGAGTTTAAAGGGGAACTAAAGTCTCAAGACAGTCTCCCAATAGAAAGAGCACATTCACTTTTCTTCTAGCCTTACAATTATTTTTTTCTTTATTGTATTTAAATTATTAAAGGATCACATAGGGTTTGGAAATATTATTATAATAATATAATATTATAATACATATAATAAAGCCAATAAACCAAATTCTGTTTTATAATTTAATGATACCTAAAACATTCTCACCTGTAATCTGACCTCTTCCATTTTCATTTACTGCAATACCAGCAGCCAGCCCCTGAAAAATATGGTTTCCGCTAAAAAAAGAAAATGATAGCTAAAGGAACGTGTAAAAAAAGGAGGAGAGAGACTAGAGTAGAACAGAGAGACAACAACAATGGCACTTAATAAGAAACATGTATGGATGAAACAGATGTACAATATTATATTTATAACATTATCAGGGTTATTCAATAAAAGTTCTTATTGTTTAAAAATGTTGCTAATTTTGCCCCAACCAATCAGATGTTATTTAACATTTGAAAAACTAACATCTGATTGGTTGGGGCAAAATTAGCACCATTTTAAAAGATAAGAACTTTTATTAAATCTCCCTGTATATTTATAAGTGCAAAGCCCAATGCAATATTTAGAGTTCTACAATAAATATTTTATATATATTTTTTATAAAAATATAATTTTTGCTTTCACATAGATTTGGTCAAGTAATGCTTGACATCAAAAACATTATTGCACAGTATTTACTTATAGAGCACCGTATACCATATATTAAATGTTTATCCATTCCCAACAGGTTCAGTCCCAACTTAAGCAGTGTACATATGGGCCAATATTGCAACATGATTGACAGCAATTTTCACTATGAATATAGAAAGGACATATTTTCACCCGATCTTGTGGTCTTTAACTGGCAGTGCAATCGGTACCACTTTAATTACCATTAGTCAGATTACCAATTGGTTTCTGGGTCAGAAGCGTGTCTGAAAGGAACATGAGGTTAGGCCCATGTGTGCACAGCCTAAGAAGTTTTGCATAGACTAGTAACATACATCTTTACAACAGGGCGCCCATATACAAAGTGATAGTTGTCAGGAAGGACTGTTTGGAACTCACTTGTGCGTTTTGGGTTGAGCCTGCGATCACACGTGTGTAGGATACAAAAAGTTGGTCTTTGATAAGTGTGAGGCAAAAAATCTTTTTTGCTTTGAACAGTCATCTTAGATGAATAATCTGCCTGTGTGAACTAATCCTTAAAACAAGTCTACAAAAACATGATCATCTACATCAGGAGTGCCCAACACATGGCTTTTTTTGTGACCCATGTGAGAGTCAAGGTGGGTAGGGTATGAAAAGGGTTGAGACAGAATCAACAGCACAATTTTGGAATCCTGTGTACAAAAAGGACATCTTTGAAATGGAAAGGGGTCAGATTAGGGCAACTAAATTAATAAGGGGATTGGGGAGCTTGGATATGAAGAGAGACTGGATAAATTACAATTATGTACGCTAGAGAAAAGGCGCTTGCGTGGGGATATGATTACTGTGTATAAATACATTAACGGGCCATACAATAAACTATCTGGGGCATTGTTTACCAATAGAGCATGTCAAAGGACACGCAGACATCCTTTAACACTTGAAGAAAAGAAGTTTAGGCTTCAAGTTCTGAAAGGGTTTTTCACTGTGAGAACAGTAAAGCTATGGAACGGTCTTCCATTGGACGTTGTGATGAATGGTTCATTGAACGCACCTAAAGGAATTGAGGGTATTGCTAGATGGGTTGGACTTGATGGACATATGTCTTTATTCAACCTCACATACTATACTATACTAACATAGCAATATTATTAATCCTGTTGGTGTAGGACGCAAACCACAGTTGTTCCTTCTTCAGCTCCACACCTGAAGCTAATATTGGGTAATTAACTTAAAACTTGTAACTCAACTTCTTGATATATAACTTCCAAATAATAAGATGTGATTAACAGGCCATGCAATGCACTATCTGGGGCATTGTTCACCAAAAGAACATGTCAGAGGACACGCGGACATTCCTTAAGACTTGAAGAAAAGAAGTTTAGTCTTCAAGTTTTGGAACTACGGAACGGTCTTCCATTGGGCGTTGTTATGGCAGGTTCATTGGACAGTTTCAAAAGAAACCTTGATGAGTTTCTGAATACACAGAATGTTAAAGATTACTGGTATCGATACATAAAATAGAGTTGATCCAGGGAAATTTCCGATTGCCACTTGGAGTCAGGAAGGAATTTCTTTCCCCTTCATAGTTCTGGATCAACAGTTAGGCGGGAAATGTGAGTATTGCTGAGTAGGTTGGACTGGATGTATATATGTCTTTATTTAACCTCAACACTATACTATACTAGGAACTCTGGTCATTACGACAATGGTGGAAAGGGTTTTTCCAAACTTCATATAGCTAATGAGAGAGAGATATCATCCTGCCTCCTTTTGGGTACCAGTGGATTCAAACAACAATATTTTCCTTATGTTTTCTTGCATGAAGATCAAGCTATCTAAAATGATCTTTAGGTTGGCAGAGCCACTGGGTCTTGGAGTAATGAATCTTAGGAGAACCAACATTTAATTTGATTAGGTAATCTAATGCTACACCAAAGGGGCCCATACATCAAATTTACCTTCCGATGGTCTTTTGACATTTGTGAGGCATCCAAAAACCGCCTGGTACTTTCTTTTTTCGCAATCGGAAAAGTAAAAACTGCCTGCCGGTATGGCAAGCATTCAGTAAATAGTTTTTTGGTGCCGGCTCCACAATTAAACAAGACGCCACTAATACATTAATTAGGATAGGGAAAGAATTCAGGCTTTGAAACTCCCTTTTCAGCAATATGCAAATAAGGAACAAGACTTCTGGGAATTTACCATGTTTCCATGAAGCTCTTAGGAACGCTATATCTTTAAAAAGACTTTTACAGCATTCCACAAGCTAAATGCAAACCAGAGCGCACCTACAACTGGTTTCAGCCTTATTGAGCCATCATCAGTGTAATGCAGGCCTCTGGTTTTGCAGTGTAAAGCACCTATGGACAGCCGTCACTAATACATTAAATAGGATTGGGAGAGAATTCAGGCTTTGAACTCCCTTTTCACAATTGTAATAGAACAAAGACTTCTGGGAATTTACCATGTTTCCATGAAGCTCTTAGGAATGCTATATCTTTAAAAGAACTTTTACAGCATTCTGCAAGTTTAATGCAGAACCAGAATTAAACAAGAAAATTTGAAAGATGCTCCATCTTGAGCAGAAAAACTGTTTGACTTACCATAGACCATGACAAATTTTGTGGTTTAAAGGAATAGTTCACTGCAATAGTGAACTATTCCTTTACTACACTGATTGAAGCCCGGCAGGTTAAAGAGAATTGTCGGTGGAAAATAACATTTTTTATTTCTTATCGTTTAAAATGGTGCTAATTTTGCCCCAACTAATCAGAAATTATTTAACATTTGAAAGCTAACATCTGGGTTGGGACAATATGCACCATTTTTAACGATATGAACTTTTATTGAATAACCCTGTTTTTTCTATTAACACACCTAGTTATTCTACATATTCTCTTCCATTTTGAAAAATAATTGAATTTATACCCCTTGCTATTCCCTGCTTGTTGACTTTGGTGAGCTGAACTTTTGGTTCTGTAATGGTCCTTCTTCTTCCCAGGATGCACACTACCTCCTTGGAATGTTCTAACAGTAATTTCTACTGATTGGCTGTTGGATGGGTCAAACATACTCAGATCTCTACTGAGCAACTGAATTAACCCAGGCCACTGGGCCATGGCAAGACCATAATGGTCTCTATTAGGGTCCTACAAACAGGGTGTCAATATTTCGTATGCAATTATTTATACAACAGATAAATTCCTGAAAGACAGGTAAGATCACTGGGATGGGTCAAACATACTCAGATCTCTACTGAGCAACTGAATTACCCAGGCACTGGCCATGGGCAAGACCATAATGGTCTCTATTAGGGGTCCTACAAACAGGGTGTCAATATTTCGTAAGCAATTATTTATACACAGATAAAATTCCTGAAAGGACAGGTTAAATCACTGGGATGGAAAAGGCTGCCTTTTTTTAAAAGCATATGTATTGGCACGTGACTTCCCCTTTAAGAAGCTATGCCTTACCTCCCGTTCTTCAATCAATTGTTGCAGAGCCAGGAACGAAGATGCCAAAAGCTTACCTTTTGCGCGATCCAGCGTGGCCGCTCTGAAATTCCCAACCGCTTCCTGCTTCTGTTCCGCTATAGCGCACATTATCGGGCAGGCGCGTTATAGTGAAACAGAAGCAGGAGGGTCGGGACCTGTCAGTGAGGCCACGCTGGATCGCGTAAAAGGTAAGCTTTATCATCTTCATTCCTAACTCCCCAACAATTGATTGAAGAACGGGAGGTAGGCATAGCTCCTTAACCTCCCGGGCTTTAATCAATGTATTAAAGGAATAGTTCACTATTGCAGTGAACTATTCCTTTAATATTATTAAGAATAAAGCTTTTCACCAGCACTATTGCATTGCCTTAGGGCTAGGCCACACTAGCATGTTTGTCATGTGCTTTCGATCCATAGCACATGAGAATCACATGTTGGCATTAAATGCATAAAAGGGAATTGGGTAGAGAAGTCCTAAAACTACCTGCTACAAGTGGTGCTGGAGCACCTTGTTACTTTGTAGCAGTTCTTTTAGCCATTATTATTTCACAGATGCAGAATTACCCCTTGAAGTACACTATTAGAATTGCTGGAACACAGATGGCTGAATGATTTTCCTGTGTTTTTTCAAACTGCTGCCACTCCATTAGATGAAATTGAACATTTTGTCTCAGAGAACACTGGCAACTAAAGCTTCTGTTTTGTTTTGATCACTGCAGGCTAGCCTACTACACAATGTGATGTTTCTCCTCTCGCTGCAATTAAGCTTATTCAGTTTTAATAGAGGATAATAATGCAATCATTGAATCGAGCTGGAGATTAAACTAACCTGGACAAAACAACTCTTGACATTGCATTTTCCCAGTCTGGCTGCTGTAATGTACCAGTCTAGAAACCTACTAATACAGTTTAGCTGAATGCCTACTGATTTCCCAAAGACAGTAACAGAAATGAATTAAATGAACAGCTCCACAATCTTTGTTTTTCTATTTTTTTTTAATAATAGGGGTGTAGTGAACTTGTGAATGTACATGTAGAAAATTAAAGCGGTAGTCCTGACACTGCCATAAAGTTTGATTCTTCTACTTTGTTACAAAATGGTTTGCTTAGGCATTTAAAAAATTACATGAAATGTGGCAGTCTGAATAATGTCATATAAGTGTGTCTTTGTTTACTGAACTGGAACATGGAATTAGTGACTGACATAATTGGGGCATGTCTGTAGTAAAGCAAATTCACAAGCAAAGACTTGTATCAACAGTGTGAACTAGTATTTAAAAACTGTATCTTTCAGCAGAATTTATATGCAGAAAAAACAGTCCATTATCCATGGACCCAATTGCCAAAACCTTTTCTTTTTATATAGATTTTATATAGATGAAAATGGTGCACTCCAGGGACTTATTGTAAACATTTTAATTGTGTCACAACATAACAAACAGCTATATATAGTGTTGTGTTAGCAAATTTACCATAAATCGTATTTCCTTCAATGAGACCCTTTCCTCTTTCTCCACACAACTCCATCAGAATATCCACAGCATATGAGATTGCTTCTTAGAACTGGGTCTCCACCTCTCCGGATATCAACTCCCCCCCACTGATTTTCACGAATTACTTTCTGTTGTAGGGAGAGGAGAAAAACAATTTAGTAATAAAGCAATAATGACATTCTGAAGCTTTATTAAATATATATTTTCTAAAAGTATATTAAAAGAAATAAAAATCTCCTGCGTTACCATACAGGCACCTGTTCTCCCCATGTTATATGCAAGAAGTAAAGTACAAAGCACTGTTAACTTTGACAAGATACCTCATGTACATCATTAAAAAAGCATCCTGTTTAATCCTCTGACTGATTCAAATGTAGAGATGTTGGTTGATATCTCTTGAAGGTTTTCAAAGCCAGTGACTCTCTAGTAGAGTAGAGGGAATACCCACAAAGGATACTTAATAGCTAGGAAGCAGAGGCCATTTATTTACCCACTTACCTAACACACGGTAGTCACGGCACCACTCACAACTGGTCAGGTGTTAAAGGTCTTTATATTACAGTTGTGACTACATTTAGAAAGAAACAACAGTGATTTCCCCCTGTTCACACTCCACACTGGTCTGATCATACTAGGCCCATTAACATGAGACATCACTCCACTTTATTCAAGGCCACCCTATAATATGTAAGATGGATTGCTGCCCAAAACACGTAAGTTGCTCATCTGTAATGTCTCAGTTAATGTTTTGAGTATGAAGGCTTAATAAAATACTGTTTTACTTATTGCAAGGTAGTATGTATTATTTGTGACATCAATTATACAAATCAGATAATCATTATTTGAAAGCAATATATTTTTCAACCAGTGTAACATTCAGGAATCCTCTCCACAGGACTGTGAAAAGACTCAATTAACAGATTTTGCTAAGATAGCAAATGTTATTACCTACACCCTACCTAATATGTCTATACTGCACATCACTCTTAATTTTATATTTTGCAACCTTTTAAGGGGAAGTTGACCTTAAAATTAGCTTTTAGCTAATTTACCATCTTTCTGTTTAAGGGACATTATACTAACTGACTGCTCTATGGTTCTTTCCAGCAAGAGACAATAAATCTATTCTCCATTCTCTGACACTGGAAAAGCATATGTCAATGACAAGCCAGTCACTTCACAAGCATAGTGTTCCTTTAAATAACTGGATACCTGATAGCTAAGCAACCAGTGGTTTAAATATCTAGCAACATAAACAAATTATATTATATAAGGAGAACTAAAGATCAAATTTTATTTGGTTAAAGGGCATGTCCACCCCCAAAACTATAATCCCCCCCACTACTGGCCCACATCTGTAGTGTAGTTTAATCCTTACCTCACATCCCAGCTCCATAGGTTCTCCTGTAGCCCCCCCCCCAAAACTGCCCACCAGGAGGATAGCAGAGTCCATATAGGACTCTGCCTCCTACCTGGCCCCGGGAGAAGTTTGGCATGCGTACTGCAGCCCTTCTCCCCCTCCCTCTCCCTCCCGATTAGGATTCCCTCCCCCTAGTGTAAAACCCTTTTCACCAAAGATTCCCCCTGTCCCCCCAGCCCCAACCGCTATGTTACATTATTAGAAAATGTCCGAAACATTACTTACCTTCCCTCTTGCTCCGCTGCACTGAACTCCCGGCAGCCACGTCCGTGATTGGCTGCCGCTCAGCCAACACCAGACAACTGCCGGTCCCGCCCTCTGCTTGCATTTACTCACAAGCGAGGGCATGGCAGCGCAGCGAGGCAAGTAAGTAAAATTTGGGGCATTTTCTAATAATACTAACATAGCGGTTGGGGCTGGGGGACAGGGGGTATCTTTGGTAAAAAAAACATTTTAAGGGTGGACATACACTTTAAGTCGATTCACTTTGAGTTAAGCTGGGAACACACCATTTTTTCTTGTTTCGGGCTGACCGTATGCCACTAGCATCGGCCGTGCGGATGAAACACTGTCGTTCGCAGCAAAAGGTGATATATCAGTTTGCCTTGACCGAGCATGCATCCACGATTGGCCTGGCTTTCAGACGTGTTTGATCATTCATTCAGCTAATTTGGACGGACGGTCGGTCGCAGCTGAAAACCCATGCGATTATTTCGGCCCAATCGACCGATATCGATCATGAACTACATTGTAAAAATGTTAAATTTAATTTGCTGCCCTATTTCAATTCCAGATATCCTCTGCTTCAAAAACATCCATCTGCTACCTGTCTATTCAGAGGTGTAACTACAGATACTCGTAATGGAACAATTACAAAGCAAATTTGTGCTTCTTTTCCATCTTTAAAAATCTACTGTGTAGTATGGCTCTGCTACAATTGATCTAATTCTTAAAGAAAAGCTTTGTTGGCACTAGGAGCTAGATTGTAGCAATGCACATAATCACAGGCCTGTGGTACACCCCACTCACAAATAATCATGAAACCAACAGAGAAACATGCATGGGTAAAAAATGGCACACAGCAGGGTATGTGAAAAACAATCCAATACTTTTCAATAACATCCCAATATACTAATCATCCCAATAAAGTGCATAGTATAAATTGATAAAAACACCATCACCCTGACAGACAGACCGTGCATAAAGTTAATCATGGTTTCAGGATTTATCTAATTACCACCATCTGAGTTTAAAGGGGAACTAGTCTCAGACAGCTCCTCCAATAGAAAGAGCACATTCACTTTTCTTCTAGCCTTACAATTATTTTTTTTTATTGTATTTAAATTATTAAAGGATCACATAGGGTTTGGAAATATTATTATAATAATATATTATAATACATATAATAAAGCCAATAAACCAAATTCTGTTTTATAATTTATGATCCCTAAAACATTCTCACCTGTAACTGACCTCTTCCATTTTAATTTACTGCAATACCAGCAGCCCCCCTGAAAAATATGGTTTCCGCTAAAAAAGAAAATGATAGCTAAAGGAACGTGTAAAAAAGGAGGAGAGAGACTAGAGTAGAACAGAGAGACACAAACAATGGCACTTAATAAGAAACATGTATGGATGAAACAGATGTACAATATTATATTTATAACATTATCAGGGTTATTCAATAAAGTTCTATGTTTTTAAAAATGTTGCTAAATTTGCCCCAACCAATCAGATGTTATTTAACATTTGAAAAACTAACATCTGATGGGTTGGGCAAAATTAGCACCATTTTAAGATAAGAACTTTTATTAAATCTCCCTGTATATTTATAAGTGCAAAGCCATGCAATATTTAGAGTTCTACAATAAATATTTTATATATATTTTTTATAAAATATAATTTTTGCTTTCACATAGATTTGGCAAGTAATGCTTGACATCAAAAACATTATTGCACCAGTATTTACTTATAGAGCACCGTATACCATATATTAAATGTTTATCCATTCCCAACAGGTTCAGTCCCAACTTAACAGTGTACATATGGGCCAATATTGCAACATGATTGACAGCAATTTTCACTATGAATATAGAGGACATATTTTCACCCGATCTTGTGGTCTTTAACTGGCAGTGCAATCGGTACCACTTTAATTACCATTAGTCAGATTACCAATTGGTTTCTGGGTCAGAAGCGTGTCTGAAAGGAACATGAGGTTAGGCCCATGTGTGCACAGCCTAAGAAGTTTTGCATAGACTAGTAACATACATCTTACAACAGGGCCCATATACAAAGTGATAGTTGTCAGAAGGACTGTTTGGAACTCACTCGTGGCGTTTTGGGTTAGCCTGCGATCACACGTGTGTAGGATACAAAAAGTTGGTCTTTGATAAGTGTGAGGCAAAAAATCTTTTTTGCTTGAACAGTCATCTTAGATGAATAATCTGCCTGTGTGAACTAATCCTTAAAACAAGTCTACAAAAACATGATCATCTACATCAGGAGTGCCCAACACATGGCTTTTTTTGTGACCCATGTGAAGTCAAGGTGGGTAGGTATGAAAAGGTTGAGACAGAATCAACAGCACAATTTTGGAATCCTGTGTACAAAAAGGACATCTTTGAAATGGAAAGGGGTCAGATTAGGGCAACTAAATTAATAAGGGGTATGGGGAGCTTGGATATGAAGAGAGACTGGATAAATTACAATTATGTACGCTAGAGAAAAGGCGCTTGCGTGGGGATATGATTACTGTGTATAAATACATTAACGGGCCATACATAAACTATCTGGGGCATTGTTCACCAAAAGAACATGTCAGAGGACACGCGACGACACAAGGTCAATATTGCTTTCTTAGGGTTTGGGGGGTTCTGATCCTTAAAGTAGCATTTACTGTGGGGGTGGACCGTGGCCATGCCCATTAGCTACATTCACTTTAATGCAAAGCAACTGGTTTCCTGGCAGCCACCACTGGTCAAAAGCTGCATGCGTTTTTCTCCATCTCTACATCTGAAACTGCTCAGAAATTGCTAGGTAACTACATGTGAACCACTAAAAACCACTTATGAATGCAGCCTTCAGCTGTGCTTCTTTTCTGATTTAGACATAGAAAACCTAGTTGCAAACTAGATATAAAGAACGAAATATTTATCACAGTTACAGAAGCATGACTGAGAGAGAAAAACAACCTAGGAAGCAAAAGTAATTTGCTGAAGTAGAAATTAACATTTATTCCGAACATATTTTAAATAATATTAGCATAACTTCAGTGAAAAAAATAAGCTCTGCATTAAATAGCCCAAGGCATTATATTAAGTTCAATAAATCACTGTATCCTCTGATCACAGTTGTCAAAATGTTATGTTAAGCAATTTATTCTAGTATGTAAGGCAAAATGTACATTACTTTCCCTCAATATCATACTATAACACAGCTTTGCTATAATCTAAAGCAATGTATAACCGTGCAATATTGATCAACTAAAGTAATTGACGTAGGACAAATAAATGGCTGCTTCGACCAATAATTGCATATTTATAGGGCATTAAGATGGGTTTCAGACTCTCCACAAGGGATAGCAGAATATTAGGAACATAGTAGTGATGTTAATAACGACAAAGGGGTGAGCAATAACAGGGGTAAACGTTTGCCTGTGCTATTAATCACCAGCTATCAGATGTTTATCTGTGTTATCTAACTGCAGTAAAAAAGCCAACATCTGATTGGTTGCTGCATTACCCACTATAATCTATCTAGAATCCATTGATTTCACTACTTTAAATCAAACCAATGATACCTTCCTAATGTTGGGCATAAACTAAAAAATGTAATCCCTACATTACCCCAAAGTTTGGACTACCCACCATGTCCGACCATTTGTGATAAGCCAAGAAGATATCCGTCCAAATAATGGTTTGCAACTGGCATTACACCGGTACTCATCCCGTGCAGTCTTCCAGAGTGTCGGGGGTAAATCTGATAAGAGTATGGGCATCTTTTGTCTGTGATACTCGCATGGTTTTTAAATTCTCTATACATAGAAATACGGGATCTTTTTTGAACAAATTTTATAGAAAAGTAGTCTCTTTTTGCTTCATTTGTCTGCTCACATTATTACCGGCTCTAAAGTGTACAGTTTTTGTATATATCATAAGGCAATTATCTATGAAGAATCTACTTGAAATATTTAAGTATTTAGCCTATATTTCCATTTACATGTCTTTTATGACATCTAAACACATACTGCATTTGCTATTTGCTCTTTTAATTTAGTCCCAGACTTGGAGGCAGAACCCACATGATCATAGGACACCACAGAGGACCAGATTAACTCTCCCTATCAGGGGTTAGATACCTGAACAGTGGGACAACCTCTTGGCTTCGGCAGTGAGCTCTGAGCTAGTGAATGCACCACAGGGTTGTGCCGTTTTGTTATTGGCATTGGCTGTTTACATTTCTATAATCAGCATCACTGGGGAAATGCTGCAAGCATCATTCTCCAAAGAGGGTCTCCCATGACACTTTGGTTATTACCTTAGCACCAAACACTGCTATATACAGCAGTTTTTTATTTTCCACCCACACAGCCTTAAAATTTAGCAACAGCAAAAAAGTGTTTATCTATAAAAGAAAATTAAAAAAAAAACCCAAAAAGCCACATATTTAACACAACAAACAGAATGGGGTTAATTGGAAGGCACCCACAGAAAAGCATTGTTGCCTTGGAGATATAAGAAAGTAGATAACAAAAGGAAGCCACAGATCAGCTTACTAAAACTATTGATTTTAAGTCACGCACAACATAATAAACCATAAACCTTTCAGGTAAAGCTGAATTAAAAATAGGCATTAGATTAAAAAAAACCTCTTAACTTACCAACAATGGGGTTCCCATTGACAAAATATAAATGCCAGCTTCTTTATTTCCAAAGATCTGATTTGCTGCGGATTTTACCTTTTCCTTTGCCGGACACAATGCCCGAGCGTAGCCACTGTGTATCCTGTTGCACTGCAAGTCATATTAGTGCACAAAGGCAAGAGAAAAAAAAAGAACGAGACAATCACTTATTTCAATATTTATTGGCAATTGCAGACTACATGTACTTGAAATTTAAATCTACAAAACATGAAATGCTTTAATTTTTGTGGTACTGATCTTCAGATGTTTATGGCCATATTGATTTAAGGAAACTATGTTCAAAAATGCATTTCTCCTGCTTTATAGGTCCCTCTGCTAAGGTGACAGAAAAGGGAAAGTAACTGAATGGCTTGATAAAGAGAAAGATTTACTGACCTTAAACTTAAAGCATTTGTTTGGTAATAAAATACATAAGATAGAGATACACAGTTTAACTGTGGTAGTGGCTATAATTGGGAAAATGTGTTTCATCCGCAGGTTTTTATTACATATACTAAAATATCAGTTTAAAATTGAAAAGCCTATGATGTGTTTAGAATTCATGAAACACTGTAAATATCTTGTATAACTTACAAGGCATGCCACATTACTCCACTTGTATTGCCAGTTAGTGTTAGAGATGGGATCCGGGTCCGACACAACACACAAACTCCTCGGTTCCGAAATCCGAATGATCCGTCCGCAACACATTTTTGATTCTTTTCGAATGTGCAGGGCTATTTTTCGATAATTTTTTAAAAATAGCATCAAACGTTCGAAAATCCTCGAAAATATGATCGGAAACTCAAAAATGGTCTCCAATCGTATTTTCGCGAATTTTCAAAAAATTATCAAAAATTCGAAAACGGAACTAAACTAGGGAGATTCGTCCATCTCTAGTTAGTGTTAATACAAATTCAATTATTTTCAACAACTAATAAACTCTGTAATCTGCTGCCACAGAAAAAGCATTTACTAAGTAAATGTATCCTACTAAGACTTGTTTACTCATACCTTAGAAAAGATCATATATTATGTTGAATTGCAATTTCTGATTTGCAACATAAAGAGAGACACTGTTTGTAACTGGGTAGAGATGAGCTAGACAAATGTTATGATAACAGAATAGAAATCCTCCACTTCAACTTTGAAAAGAAGAAGCAACTGAGAGCCTGAGATTGGTAGCATGAATTATATTATTGGGCTTACAAGACTGTATCAGTAATTGGGTGGACTGAAAATAAGTGAACAGCATGAAGTTTGATTTAAAATTAGAAGAGAATTATGATCCAAAACAATCTGCTATTACAACTATATATCACTTTTTTCCCAATTGCTAACCAGGTAATGACGATTACTGACATGTGTGTACCTATAAGTTTTAATTACAGTCTCACACATCTTAATAATCTCTTATTGTTCTCTAAAATATATTCTTAGCTAGGATTACATACCAGCACTACAGGATTGGCTCCTTTGCGTATATCCACTCCTGCTTCTGTGTTTGAATGAATGTTTTATCTGCAATAAGGCCTCCGCTGCAAGAACGCAAGAAACCCCTGATGTTTTGCAGTGATAAATATCATTCTTCATATGACCTAAAATGAAGCAATAAAAATGTAAATAAAGGTTTACTTACATTAACTTTTGTAACCCACAGCATGCATCCCTCCTGGATCCCTCCTGGTAATCCTGTGCTTGCCTCTGCAGTCATTTTTTATCTTTAAAATCCCTTCTCTGCTCAGATATTTTTCTGTTAAAAAAGGTAAAACGTAACCTACCTTGCTATTTTGTATGCATCTCACTGCATAGGTGAGATCCCTGAAGATGCTCTCTTCTACTTTTGCTTGCCCTTGAGAACATATAATACTCCTCCTTTACCATCACGAAAAAGGCACTTTCGTATGAGACATCCATGAATTTGTTAGCTAGAGTCTGCAGTTCCTTGTCTTTCTGCAACTCATGTTGTAAGCTTTTCAAAGACATGTCACCCTGCAATGCGATTCCATTAGCCATTGGCCTACCTTGTAAAGTCTTGGCTAGTATGTGGCTTAGACCATGCGATTGATAGGACAGTTTGTATACCGATTGATCTTCATCTTCTTTTCACTGATTGTGCTCACATCACTATCACTGTAGTCTGTATCGATAGTCATCACTTCACCTTCTTTGCACTTGTAGGTTTCCATTAAATTCATTTTCCTTATCACTGGCTTTATCTCAAGCAGTTGGAATTTTGCATGAGAAAGCAAGTGGTATTGGTCACTATTCATCATTGTCTCACTAGTCCTCACATTTACACCAGATGATTCAATACCAAAATAATCTGTGCTGCCCAATCCACACTGTGATACCTCAGGTGCATTAAACAAAATATTTCTTGATTTGGCACAAGCTGATAGTGTTTGCATGCCCATTTTTGTCAGAGTAGGAGAGCCTTCAACAGTTATAGATGCATTTTCACTGCCAACAAATTCACAGTTCTCAAGCACACTTAGGGCCACATTGTGGAAATGTATGCTGGACTGGTTGAATGTGCAAAATTTTACCTGGCATGTTCCTGGTGCATGGATCTGTATTTGCCCATTTTCAAGGTTGCAGTTGTCAAACTGAACATGGCCTATAACGTCTGGATAAAAAACAAATAAAGTCATAGTGTATAAAAAATGATATACTATTTTGCCCAAATGCATCACAACATTGAATCTGTACTGTACCCAACACTATAGCTCAGGATCCTCTAACAACTTTTCATGGAGCCCTAGGGTTTCCTTCTTCCTAAAATATTAGTAGTAGTGTAAAATAATGATTTTAGGGATAGATCAACAAAGAAAAAATAAAAAGGAAAGCAAAGCATGTCATTATTGTATAGACATGTTAACTTTTGCTGCACAAAGGTGAACGAGAGTTTCTCCAATAAAATATATTGTGTATTCTGTGCTAAGATGTGTTGATGATGTGACTAGATATAGTGAATGATTATTATATTATAAAGCAGCGGTAAAATATGCCCTTGCGCCCTTATCCTGCTGTGCCCCCTTGCCTGATGCACCCTGCATGCCTCCTCCTCATCTTCATCCCAATTTTTCATTTATTTATAATCATGTCAGACATGATAATAGGCAGCGTACTAGCACAACTTTTTTCTGGTGCCGCTGCATTATAAATTGTGTTACACAGCATTAGCAGCAGCAATTCTTTCTGATGGTAAAACTGCTGGTTTATAAATCAGTAGTTCAATAAATTGCAAAAAAAGTTGTATCACCGCTGGTAAGTTAACAATTCTGTATTGTAGGGGCCCATACATGCACTTCCCGGTGACAATTTTAGGATATTTTTCGATATCATACGATTGTTGGACGATGTGTGGCCCTTCATACTCAATCTTACGATTTTCATATGAATTCTGGCCTATCGGATATGTTTAAAATTTTTATCTGACCATCTATCTGTAATAATGCGTGTATGGGCCTCTTTTTGTGAAATACTGTAAGTGACATGTTTAGATGGCAGTTTCTAGGTTTTTAAGACAGGATAATAGCTTTACCTAAACATTTTAATCAGGTCCACCCTCTAAAGTATAAAGTCACAACTCCTGACCATTCCCAAATGCTCCAGTTTTCTCTTACTAAGAGAATTTCTGTAGCATACAAAATGTAATCTCACCTCGTAAATGTAATGCCTCCCCATGTGCTGCCTGAGCTATCATAAGTTTGGGCATGTGCAGAACGGGGCATACGAAATCCCATTCAATCACTGTCTGTGATGTCAGCTTTAACATCTATGATGATAAGTGAGTGACAAAGACTTATCTTTAAAAAGAAGAGCAGACACTTTGCTGATGTGTGCAGGCTACAGAAATTCTTTCAGAAAGTGAAAATGAATGTGGGGAAGGTGTCAATGTAACTAATGGTACATTTTTGCATTAAGGATGGACAAGCTCTTTCAAGTTAAATATACATCTCCATATCCCTAAATTCAAACATTTTTAACAGCCCTAAGGCTGTTAATCTCACATTTGAATCTGTAAAAATGGCAGATTTATCAGCATTGTTTCCTCAATGGGTTGTATGTACCCCACCTCTGATTGGCCAAATGACGGCATGCTTTGCATATGATAGCTGAGGAAAGTAGACAGACCCCTGCACTGAGACCCATGCAGATGGAATATTGTTGCTCTTCATCCATTTCAAGCATATACCAAACTAAGAGATTGGTGTATATATCAAAAAATTATTCTTAAGGAACACCAAACTTTGTGAGTATTTATAGCCACTTTATGAGGTCAGGTGTATCCTAACTACTATCTAATAACAAAATAAGATATTTCATTCTGAATGCAGCCAATCCTTGATTATTAAAGGGTATGCAAACTATACAGCTAACTTTTGTTATTATTTCTTTTTTCCCCACAATACTTTTTCTAACAATTTTTAACTTCTTGTACAGTTGGCAATTTTGCAATACGGTAAAATAAGTTTCGGCATCTTCTCATGTTTTTTTCAGTTTATCCACTGAATTCACTGCATTGTTTTTGTGAATCCAGCAACAGCTAGAACTAGCAATATATTGTCTTGTATAAAGACAAAAATTTTACATTTGCTCCTCCCCCATTTAAATTTGAAGATTTCGCAGGTGATATTGTTGGTTTCAAATCTATGTCGCACCCGCTTCTGACTGCTGCAAAGCCCCTCACTGAGCTTCCTCATTGGCCATGACGTTATCCGGCTACATGACTGTAGAGGATACCCAGAAAAGAAGGAGGGATGCGTTAACGCAGAATGGCAGAATGATTGGGGAGGATAATTATGTATGAAAACAATCCCTGCTGTATGAGTATACAAGTTGAGAGTTTGGGGGGTGCTCTTTCTACATACAAAAGTTCTTTTTGGGGTGGACATACTCTTTAACATCACAGTAGACTTTTTTGTGGTGATGTTGTTCCTGCTTCAGTTATCTATAACTTAAACCACCCTGAATTGAATCACAACATTTATTTTATTAAGGAAACCAATCATTTTACTCATCTCACAAATAAAAAATATTTTAAAAAGCGTGAAAAGAAGAGAAACTCACCTTAAACAAGACTGGAGTAACCATGCAGCATGAAAACCAAATTCATAGCCGAGTAGTAGGGCACTGCTGATCAATGCAGACAAGTAAAGCCACATCACCAAGTTTTCCCTGTCCAATTATTTCTACGGAATCTTTAAGGTTATTTCATTTTGTTCTTCATAGACACCTGGCAAAAGCATAATACGGTCATAAACATTAGCAGAGGCCAGGGCTGTCCTTAGATTTTCATACTCGCAGCCATAGCCCACATAGAGTGTCCTGCGGTCCTTTTTCCTCCGAAATAAGTACCAAACGTTTGAAGACTCCAGATCTTGAGCATTTTTTGTCCATGTCCTTGATGCAACATAGTGCTGCTTAAATGCCTCTCTCCACGACTTAGGCTCTACATCAGGCTTAATGGCCAGTTTGGGTGCCTGCATTCCACACACCCAAGACAGAGCTGTCGCCATCGCGTGTTGTCTAGGCTTATGATTAGGTCATACCAAAATGACAGACCATGCCCACGACCCAGGTCACGCAGAGGAAGATATGCCAGGATCAAGACGCCACAATTCCAGAGGGAGGCCGCCAATCTCCATAATATCTTTTGGGGGGAAAAAAAGAAAGAGGGGGAAGCTTAATAATAAATTAAAAATGTATTGCCTCTTATATTCTTTCCAACATTTATATTTTATCAAATCACAGTTTCAAAGGTAACCTCATAGTTCATTCATAGATAGGGGTTAGTTCTAAAAGGACAACTAAAGCCTCAGCACAACACTGAACTATTTTAAAATGACACTTTTTATATCCTTTAAAACCACATACTTAGTGCACATAGGTGCAGCAATGCCATTGGATGGGTCACAGAATTTTTTTCCAACCAGGTTAGAATAAATATCCAGATAGTCATACACTGGCCAATGAGTATGGCCCCCATAAATCTTATATGTTGCTTATGACTAAACTACAGCTCCCTCAACATCTGGTAGAAAGCATGATCTAGTTGTAATTTGTAATATAAAATGGATGTTTACATTAAAGGGCATGTCCACCCCAAAACTATTTTTTGCTGTAGTGTAGGGAGCGCTATCCTGTGTACTTTTGCCATATACTTTCATTGTTTTTTTGGAACAGTTATCAAGTTATTTTGATTTTGTGTTCTTATGGGTGTAGCAATTGATTTCTCTCTCCTATAGTGGGCAGTGTGCTTGTAGTCTATGGAGAATATATCCACCAATCAGAATGGTTTTGCATAATAGTTAAAATAGCACTTGCTCCATTTATTAATTAAACATGCAGAAACAACTGATTTGCAAGTTCCACCTGGTATGGATTTTACATTAACCCATTCCCTTCTTCTATAGTCATCAGACTACATGATTGTTGAGTGCAAGTAGCATGTTGATGCATGTTGTACAGTATATACAGTATACAGAGAGATACAACATTATCTTGTGTATGAAGGATACAATTGTTGTTACAAGCAGGGCTGCTTTATTGCAAACTGGTTGCATTTACACTTTGCAATTATTCAGACTCAGCTTTGCTGCATGTGATTCGATATCCCTTTAATTACCATGTTGCTCTCTAGACTGGTTTGCAATTATCTCCCTATGCTCTATTACTGAAAGAGCATGTCCACCCCCAAAACCAAATTCCTACCCACTGCTGGCCCCACTGTGAGTGTTTAAAAATCCTTACCTTACCTCTCTGCTCCAAATGGTTCTCCTTTAATGTTGCCCAAAGTCCTAGAAGGTAAAGAGTAGGACCTGGCTGGAGGGAAAACATTTCCGCCTCTGAGGTGTCCCTACCACCCCCAACCACATATTAGCTTGAAAAGCTTGCCTCTCAGCAATCATGGACGTGGTGCCAGTCTGGACCCTGCTGCATCAGCAGAGAGGGCATGTCTAAACACCACAGGAAAGAGTAAGTTATTCGGTAAATCTGTTGTATTTAATTAGATCAACTGGACTTGAAGTTTAGTTCTTAAAGGGGTGGGTTTTTGGAGTCACTACAATAGTGAATGTTCAGTAGGACTGGAGAGCTAGTTTCAGTTTACATTTCCTCTGAAATGTTGTCTTTTTACTAAGGCAAGTACTGGAATATAAACTTATTGAGTGATTCTGACTGATAATGTAAATGGGCAGCCCTTAGCTCAGATGGCCACAGTTTAGTTTTCTGTATTGGCTATCATTATCTAAGATAAAAACTTTGTAGCAAAAGTTTGGTTCTTTATCCCAACAAGTACTCACAGAGCTCTGAGTAACAGCGCTATTGATGTTTTGGAATATCTGTTTCAATATTTCACCAGAAATAATCTTCTAGAGCATGTCCACCCTCTTTTAGAAAATTTGCTGTAGTGTAGGGCTCCCTCTCCCACCCCCACCGCTATATTAGCTGTAAAAAAACTTACCCGAAATAAGGTGAAGGTTCTCATTCATCCAGGTCAGGTATATCTGTTGTATTCAATTAGATCAACTGGACTTGAAGTTTAGTTCTTGAAGACGTTTCACTAGTCATCCGACTGGCTTTCTCAATTCAGAATGACTTGTACAAGAATGTGTGGCAATTATGTACCCTGGAAAATCCCAATTAGCATATCACACCAAGTGTAAGGGCGTGATTGGATAGTGGCTAAGATGTGTTATAGGAACGCCCAGAGTAAGGTGTCAAAACAGCATTGTAACGGGCAGACAGTTGGTGTCGAAGAATCCCTCAAAAACGGGTCATCTAGGGATTCCATTATTAGATCCCTATCAAATTTCGCCTAGCAACTAGTTTTGCTTTAGAATCCTCTGCAAATTTAGTCAAGCTTTCTGCTAGAGAATGGGTTGTCCGTATCTTCTAGAAGAGCCTCATGGCTCGAAATGGTTGGCAGACACCCCTTCCAAGAACACTTTGTGTAACCTACCCTTTGAAGTGAAAGACTCTTGGTAAAGATCTTGATGATATTATTTCAAAAACCACAGGAGGTAAGATAGGTTTTCTTCCCCAAGGTAAAAAGAGGTTTCGAGAACAAGGAAGTCGACAGAGAGATCATCCGGCAAAAGAAGAAGGAGGCAAAATCATACCGTCCTGGTAAAGAATATTCCAGAACAACTAATTGGAAGGGAGAAAAATTCAGTCTTTTTTGATCCCAAAGACCTCCTCCACCAAGATCTCCTAAATCATCCAAACCTTTATGAAGGGGCTACTGTGTCCATATTCCTCCTGTAGGTGCCAGGCTCCAGGAATTTCAGGAATATGGGCAGACAACATTCAAGATGCCTGGGTTGTGACAGCAGTAAGCAGAGGGTATCGACTGGATTCGTCAGGCCAACAAAAAATATTTTTTTCTTCAAAGTTGCCTGTGCTGTAAGAAAAAGCTCAGGCCCTAAGAATTTACGTTCAAGACCTGTTCAGGAAACAGGCAATTATAAAGTTCCGTTTTCACAACACCAAAAGGGTTTTTATTCCCAACTTTTTCTAGTAACGAAAGCAACAGGGGACTTAACGTCCAATCCTAGATGTAAGACGCCTGAATCCGTTCATCAAGGTTACCAGATTCAGAATGGAGACCCTGCAAAGAGTTGTTCGGCTAAACTCCAGGCGATTGGCTATGTACAATAGACCTAAAGGATGCCTACCTTCATGTCCCTATAGCAAAGGAACATCAGAAATTCCTAAGGTTCACCCTGGAGGGACGCCACTTTCAATTCTGCTGCCTTCCTTTCGGTCTATCAACCTCACCCAAAACCTTTTCAAAGATCTTATTGTACTATTGTAAAGCTAAGAGAAAAGGTATAGAGATCTACGCCTACCTAGACAATCTCTTAATATTTGCAAGATCCAAAGAACAAATGATCAACAACAGAGATCAAGTTCTAATTTTTTCTCAGAAGTTCGATGGGTAGTAAATTTCAAAAAGAGCCAGCTAGTGCCTTCTCAAACCATTGTCTATCTGGAGCAACTATAAACACAACATTAGACCTGGTATACTTACCACAGAAAAGAATTCAAACCATTGTGCATCAGGCAGAGAAGATGCTGAATCTTACATCCATATCAGCAAAAGAATTTATGAGATTTTTAGGAACTATTTCCCAACAATAGGGTTAGTCAAATGGGCGGCTTTGCGGATGAGAACGATCCAGATGTTTTTTCCTAGACAAATGGGACAATCTGAAGCAGAATTGGTTCCAGAAAATCTCCTTAACTCCCCATCTCAAATCCTATGTAACATGGTGGACAAAATTCAGCAACCTGAGACAAGGAACTCCCCTTCTAGAGCCGAGATTGATAGAGCTATATACAAAGCCTCAGCCAGAGGCTGGGAGCACATATTCTCCAGTATACAGCCCGGGAATATGGAAAAAGGATGTATTGTTCCTTCCTTCGGGCATCCTAGAATTGAGGGGAATTTTCCAAGCTCTCCTAACTTTCATCCTATAATCAGGTGCCTCAATTTTGTGACGAACGGACAATCAAGCGCCGGCAGTCTATATAAGAAAACAGGGGGAACAAGGAGAATAGGGATGATGACCGAATTGAAGAACATAATGAGTTCGCCCAAGACAATCTATTGTTCATCACAGCCCAATATATTCCAGGGAAGGAGAATCTCTTAGCCGACTCTCTATACCGTAAGGGGATAGATCAAGGGTAATGGTCTCTCATCCCCGTATATTTCAAAATCTAGAAACCAGGTGGGGTCTTCCACAGATCGATTTGATGGCTTCAAATTACAACACAAAACTCCAACTTTCTTTTCCAGGTATCCTCACAGGAAGCCTTAGCAGCCGATGCTCGAGCCAGGAATGGCAAGGGAGGTTTGTTTATGTGTTTCCCCCACTACCGTTAATTTTCAGAGTCCTCAAAAAGATCCTAGAGTCCTGATAGAGGTAATTGCATTCCTGCCCAATTGGCCAAGACGTCCGTGGTACCCGTTACTCAGGAGACTCTTGGTGATGGGCCATATCCCTTCCTCGGTGGAAAAATCTCCTATCCCAAGGCAATTCCTGCATCCAGACCCACAGGATTAAGTCTAGCAGCATGGAGATTGAGGATGCTCTTCTAGAGTGTGTCTACATTACTAAGTGCCAAGAGAAAATCTACTATCTCAAGATACGTGGAATTGGAGTATCTATTCTTCCTGGGCCTCTCTTCGTGAATTAGATCCTATGAAAGCATCAGTTCCTCAAATATGGAATTCCTTCAGTCGGGTCTGGAAAGAGGATTAGCATTTAATACGATAAAGCTTCAAATTTCAGCAATATCCGCTATCTCAGGAAGGGTCTTAGCCTCAGAAAATTTAATCAAAAATTCCTACAAGGGGTTTTAAGAATAAATCCTCAAGGAAGTACGTTTCTCCGCAATGGGATCTTCCACTTGTGTTGAAGGCATTAACCTTACCACCCTTTGAGCCATTAGAGGAAGTTTCCCTAATGAATATGTCCTTAAAGATTTTACTCTTAATAGCATTGACTTCTGGAAGAAGAGTTTGTGAACTGCAAGCACTATCCTCAAAGAGGAGAATCTTATATTTCATCCTAATTTAGTAACTCTCTATCTGTAAAAGAATTCTTACCTAAAGTGATATCAAGCTTTCATTTAATCAACCCATATCCTTCCAACAGTATCAGAGTTAGAAGGGCAAGAGTTAAAAAGTCTTGATGGGTCTAATTGTTTAAATATTTATCTTCATAGAACTTTATCTTTCAGAAGGTCTGAAAGATTATTTCTCATCCCAGAAGGAAGAGCAAAGGGGAAGCTGCATCTATCGTAACTTTAAGAAGATGGATAATTAAGGCTATCCAGAAATCCTATGTAGCCCAGAAATTGCACCCCCTGAAGGGATTTGTGCACATTAACCAGAGGTATTGCGAACACTTGGGCAGCAGAAGCAGGAGCATCCGCTGAAAATTTGTAGGGCAGCCATTGGTCTACTCCTAACACGTTCTTAAGCCTAGTAATTTTTTTTGGTAGACAACTGTTATTTTTTCCTCCCATGACTATTGCTTAGGTATTACCCATAAGTCTTTGCTGCCCAGGGATGGCCAGGAAAATGGAAATCATATCAACTTACAGAGTTTCTTTTCCTGGCCATCCCTCTGGGCAGCAACCCTTCACGTTTTACTGTGTTTTTTCTTTAAAGCTTTGAAACCCACTACAAGCAAGAAAGGAGGAGGGCCTTTTAAGCTTGGAGTCTGTTTCTTCTGATTGGTGGACAGGAATGTACCATGAGTCTTTGCTGCCCAGAGGGATGGCCAGGAAAAGAAACTCTCGGTAAGTTGATGAGTTTCCGTTGTCTATAATAAGAGGAAGCTAGGGAGAGAGAGCCATATCAACGCCTTGGATTAAATCAGTTCACACAGCTGTGTGCAAATGATGAATAGCTATCTAGTTCAGAAACACTTAGTCATTAACCAATGTTTTCACAGGTATATTATCCAATTTGGAAAAGTACGTATCCACCATATGAACTGTACCAAACTTGGTGTCCAGGACACTATCATGATACCCAGTCCTTGCTAAATTAAATAGAGTTAGGAAGACTGTGCATCTTCCCCACATATATTCACCTGCACACTCGGCAGGACCTCGATTCTAGGGTCGCTTCGACATCACAGCTCCACTCAAGACACGACTCCACGAGTCTAACGAGCTAGACTGGTACCGGCATTCAGCTACTAAGTGTCCTATGATCCAATGGTGTCCCCAGGAAACTCACTCTCCTCCTCACCCATTAGCCAACATGTGTTTCTCCTGGAAACACTGGGCTTCATCAGGGCTACATTGGATCATATTCTTTAGGTGAGTTTAAACTATTTTCATAATTAGAATTATTTTCATAATTATGCTACAGATTTTAATGCTTTATGTTCCCAAGTTCAATGCCCTTTTATTATTTTTTTTGACTTACCGGTATCATTACTTTACATTACTTTTTAACATTATGATATAATTTTATAATATGGTTAGGTGTTCTTAAGTGCCGTTTTTTAGCAATGGTATATTTTGAGCCACATTTTTAACCCAGACATAATGTTTTACATTCTTACATTTTTAGTCTTAGCCTATTGTTGCCTTGAATCCAAGAGAAATATCCCAGTATAAAGAACCAGTAGAGAGCATGATGTACCTCACAATTATAAAAAACCACTTTATATTTAAAACCATCACATTGAAAAACCACCCTTTAGCAATTCCACTATACTAAGAAAAGGCAAACCCCACACTAAGAAACATGAAAAACACCATGTAAATTGAGCCATTGGAGCCACAATAAGCATTAATGCATTTAGTATTTCCAAGAAGGCGGGTCGCGAGATTATGAGTTCCACTCTGGAACGCATTCTGGTACTTCCAGCTAAGTGAGATTTTTGCCGCAAAATTAGCCTGTAAAAGGCAATTAACTAATAAAACTAAAAATATACAAGCAAAATCCTGATCCTAATGAAGCACTGCTTTAGCGAATATATGTAGATCAAACCCTGTCTGTGCAGATTACAAGATACCAGCTATAGATACTGCCTTTATTTTTTTATAATATTTTAAAGTGAATCACTATTTTATTCATATAACCTTAAACAAATGCCTTTTTATACTGAATTGTGAACCAGACCTTGTCTTTGAAAATTGGAATAAGGGAAGTTCTGGGCCAGCTACTATTGACTAATAGGAATAATAGGAACACACTGAGATGTAAGTTAAAGGCATGTCCACCCTAAAAAAATAAAATTATTAATGTAGGGAACCCCTGCTACCCCCAACCGCAGTGTCAGAATGTTAAAAAAAGTTTAGAATGTTACTTATAGCCCCTCGGTCATCCGCGCATTGATCCGCTCTCTTCTTGCCAGAACTTGCAAGGAGGGACCAGACCAGCACCGCATTTATGATTGGCTGAGAGGTAGCCAATCACAGGACATGAATAACATCAATTGAGAATGCAGCGGGAACAAAGGGCTGTAAGTAGTGTTCTAAATCTTTTTTTAAAAAAATAAACATGGAGGTTGGGGCGGACAGGGATGCCCTACACTACAGAAAAGGATTAAATGTTAGGGTATGGCAGCCATAGATGGATCCGGATGAAGGGAGGGGAAGGGTCCCATGTGCTTGCCACTGTCCTCTCAGAGGAAAAACATTTTGAACAGGAAGACCAGGCTACTACTTTCAGTTCCTGGACTTTGGACAAGCACTGCAGAGAGAATCATAAGGAGCAGAGATGTCTAAGGGTTTTTTTAAACTATTACAGTGGAGCCAGTAAAGGGTTAAAGTTTAGTTGAGCGTGGACATGCCCTTTAAAGGCTAAAATACACATTTTAATATAAATATGTAATTGTATTTTTTATTAGTCTATTTTAACCTTTATCCCACAAACCCGCAAAACCTACCTAAAACTCAAACACAACAGAATACCAAACCACTGGCTCTTAGAGATCAAAATAAATCAAAAATAAATATGCACTACCTTATTTCCAGATTTAGTTTAGCTCAGAATGGTCACAAACATTATTACACAATGGGAAATGGACTATATAGACAAGGTTTAATGTAGTTACTGTATTCTTTTTTTAACCTATGTTATGTTTTACCCTTCTTTCTTAATGTGCATTGTATGCCTTGTTTCAATACCATGTTTATTCTCTCTCTTGTCCTTAAATGTTAGGTACTCTAAGCAAAAAATGCACTACTGCAGTTAAGGAAATTGGTTGATGGAACGAGTTTGGTGTACCTGTGAGAAACATCAGGGTTTATCAATAAATGTAGCTTTCAAATGTAAATAATATCTGATGGTTGGGGCAAAATTACACACAATTTTTAACGATAAAACTTTTATTGAATCTCTCTAGAAGAGATTTGTTAAATAAATTTAACAATAATTATCAACACTGAAAAACGCTGTTGTCTTTTAACAGACCAGCTTCCCTGCCAGATGGACATTTCTATAATTCAGAAATAAATGGTAAAAAAGGGTTTATACAAAATGTTGAAAACTGAAAATAGCAATATTAAGTTTGAAAATTATTAGCTGTTAGAAAAACCCCATCCTAGAAAATGTCATGGCAACCCCCCCCCTCAACGTTCGCCCAGAATGTGCCCCTACCCTGCATCTCTTCCTTGCCCACTCCCGCTTTGCTCCCTCATGCTCAGCGTCTGAAAGATTCTGGCAACCTTGGTGTCCCACCCACGCCATGTAGGATGTTTTATTCAAAAGGGAAAAGTAGGTTACCTATATGTCTGGTCTTGTATATATTTAGGATTAGTTTTGGAAAATTTTTTTCTTTCTTTACAAATTCTACCTGAAATTTAATGTGGCTGAAAAAACATACATATAATTAATATAATATAATGTCCATTTTTTATGTAGGTTTTCCTATGTAAGATGTTTACTTATTACTTTCATTGTTTTCATTTCCACGTGTATGAATTCCTAAGACAATTCTAATAAATCACAAACTTATCAAAGAAATACATATCTAAAGCAGCTATAATAATACTTTATTTTCCTTTAGACTTTCTCTTAATCAAAAAGCAAACTGCAACATATTATATGAAATCATTTGCATAAAATAAACTTATCATTTGAAAAAAAACATTTGAGTAAAATAAAGCATTTTTTTAACATTCTATCCTGGTGGGGACTGCAACATGATAAAATAATGCAAAATATCAGCTTTAATCAAACACAACTGTGTTATAGTGGAGAAAAAACTATAAAAAATTTCTAATCCTTTGGCAAATATTTACACAGATTGCTTTGCCATTTGCATCCAGTTATCCCCATCTGGAGTGTGGTATTTTTTCTAGTTCATATTGCTAGGTGGAAAATTTGATTATTCTGGCAGTAGGAACCCAGCAATATCCTCATTTCCTGCAAACGTGATTCAGAGGGAGGCAAAAAAGACTCTACCAACATTTATTGAGGGGAAAAAATTCCTTCCTGTCACTCCAAGTGGCAACTCTACCTTTATCATAATCGACCAGTAAAATGCAACATTCCTTGTTTGCAGAAACTCATCCAGCTGTTTTTTTTAAACTGACCCATGAACCTGCCACCTGAACTGTCCACTGGAAGACAGTTCCATAGGTTTTACCGTTCTCACAGTGAAAAACCTTGCGAACTTGAAGACTAAACCTTTTTTCTTCAAGTCCTAAGGGATGTCCATGTGTCTGTCCCTCTGACATGTTCTATTTGGTGACCAATGCCCCAGATAGTTTATTGTAGGGCCTGTTAATGTATTATGCACAGTAATAATATCCTCCACGCATTGCCTTTTTCTCAGCGTCCATAATTGCTTTTTTCCAACTCTTTCTTCATATTCAAGCTCCCCAATCCCCTTTAATTTAGTTGCCCTTCTTAACCTTTTCCATTTCAAGATGTCCTTTTTGTACACAGATTCCAAAATTTGCGATGCATATTCCAAATGAGCCTACATGCTTTGTAAAGAGGGAGAAAACATTTCCTCCCTTGATCCATACCTCTCTTTATACAGGACACATACCATGCTGGCTCTGGTGTTGCCGCTTGGCCACTGCTTGTTCTTCAAGGTTTGTTCCACCAAAACTCCAAGACCCTTTCCAACAGGGATTCACGTCAAATACATAGCCATTTTATAATATAAGCAGCACAATGGATGTTTTTAAGTCAAATGCATCACATTACATTTATCACATTGAATCTCTCTGCCCACTTAGCAGCCCAATGTGAACAATCTTCTTAGATCCCCCCTGCAACAATTGCACATCTCCTCTGAGTAATGGTCAACAAATTTTGTGTCGTCAGCAAACCACAGAAACCTTGCTGACAAATACCCATATTCTTCACACATCATTAATAAACTAGATTAATAACTACATCTACTGCTCTGCCAGAGTCTAAACTAAACAAGTCTTTATTTTTAGGACGCAATGGGGATAGGAGATCCCAGGAACCCCCTGGGGGCGAGCTAAGTGAACTGCAAACACTTTATCCAAGATGCAAGAAACTTCACTAGAGCACAGGTAGGCTCAGAAGGGACCCAAAAGGAAGAAAAGGGAGAATGGTTAGTTAAAGCTAACTACCGTTTTTCCTATTACACTTAATTTGTTTTTTACGTGTACTCATACTTTAAAAAAATATATATATCGCGGAAAAAAGGGTACAGAGGCATTTTAAAAAGGTTGCCTAGCTTTTTCAGTCCCTTAAACATATGTATAATAATTTCACATGAAAATTGTCCAAGCCATTTGGAGTTTTGGGACATACAAACATGCATACAAATGATGATTAGATTTATATATGTAGACTGTTATTATATAGCCAGTGATGCACTGTGCAGTTTGTTAGGTTTTAGTCTAAATTTCCAAGATTATTTAATTTTGTATTTATGAGATTCATGATTTAGTATATAATTATGAATAAAGTGTGAAATTACATTGCCATTCTTTGGCCATGATCTGGAAACATTAAATAAAACTGGACACTTCATTTTGAATATTTTTGATATTTATTATAGGATATATGCAATTGTGAGTTCTTTTTGTATCCATAGTATAAACCTGGTTTTTGGAATTCTGCCACTGTTTTCATATATTATCTATATTTATTTATATCAGATGTGGGAGCACCCTTCACTGTGTGTTCTTCTTCTCATACGTTAGTCTTGATTATTTACAAATATCTGATACAATGTAAAAGCCAGTATGAGAAACAATCCTTATTTCGCCCTTTTTTGAATAGGAGTTTTGTAACAAGAAGCCTCGGGCTTACGGGAAGTTGTGTGCTCATACAAACATATGTCAAGTCAGAGAATAATAAAAGGAAGACCGAGTTGCTTTAATTATTAAATTTACAAAAAAAAAAAAAGCTTGGCAAAACATAATTAAAATAATATATCTAATACAAAATGAATGCAAAACACTTAAAATAACACAAGGCCATGCAAAATTCAATGAAGTGCAATACAAAAGCGGTATCTTCATATTAACAAAATCAATGCACGATTGGCCTTTGGGTGTGCAACATATGCAGTATATGGAGGGTATGTTGCACTAGGATGGGTGCTTATGTAAATAATTTTTCAAAAAATATATAGTATAATAGTTGGGGAAAAAGGCTAAATTATTCCATATTAGTGGTTCTAATTTTAAATTACTGGACTTCTAATAAATTCAAACAGTGTGTTCTACTAATGCTGGGAGACATACAAAGTTAAGATCTTGCTGACTTGCTCTCTGAAACCTCTTAGGCAGTTGGATGGCCCACCTGTCGCCCGGCAAAAGGTTTTGGGGTGGTCAGAGGTGGGTGGGGCATGGGTATAAGTGTTGTTCCAGGGAGCAATGTTTCATCCCGGGGCCCAAGAGCAATGCAGCACTGGCCAGGTGTGGTCACCACTGATTTAGGGACGCCTAATTCAAAAACAAAGCAACATGGATTTAAAAGGGTATGTCCCACCCGAAAAATCAATTTTGGGATATATGATTCCTACTTCCCCCCAGCCGCAGACCCCGCGCCTCTATTTATACCTTAGAAAGTGCGCCCAAACTTTACTTCCCGCCCTTTGGCCTCCGCCCAACGCTGCTTCCCTCTAATTGCAGAAAATGCATCAGAGGAGGGAGGGGACTGGCAGTCGGTCTGTATAGCCTGTCGGGAGGCCAATCAGGACTGGACGGCTGTGGGGGATTTTCTCATTTCGGCGTGGGAAGAGGAAGGAAGTAAGTTTGGGGAGCTTGCTAATATACAAAGTGGAGCAGTTGGGGCTGGGGTGACAGGGGGAATACTATATCTAAGGTGTGTTTACGCTAGGGGGGGAAGGAGAATGCCTGAGGAGGGAGGGAGAGGGAGGGGTTAGGGGCGGGGCTGCAGTAGATGCCAAACTTCTCCCAGAGGTCTAGTGCAAATCGCACTCCGACACCATTCAAATACACCCACTCAATAGAAATCCGGGAATAATGCAGTACAAAGTTATTAAAATAGGATACCAGCACTTTCTCATTCTCGTTTCCACATAATCTTGATTGGTTTGTAGGGTGTCCATTAATGTCTTTAGTGTTGTCAGCATTGCCACGTTCCGACTGGAAGTCCAGGTTAACTGCCTAGAATGGGATCACACCGCAATGCATCAATTCATCCGCCATGTCCACAATTGCAGGAAACAATCCTGCAGATCACTTCACAGGATGGATGGAGGAGGAAACGACACCCCTCCCAGGACAATGTGGATGCTGAAATTCCCGTCAGTCGGAGGAAGCTAGTGGTGGAGCAGGACAGCATTTTTCTGTTGAGCTGAGCCATAGATACCAGAGAATAAAGTCAACCTTCGACCCCTCCTCTACTGTTGTATGAACCGCAGTCAAGGCAATCAGAGAGGCCAAAAGGGAAGAAAGAAGACATTGCTACTTATAAGACATCCCCCATAGGAGACGTCTCTTCTGGATGGGGCGTGTAATCACCAATCGTGGTGTTGGGTGTTTTGCGATGAGGGTAGGCACGTTCGGGGTTGCCCTACTTGGCCTATTGCCTACTGAAAGAGGTTTCGGGCCCGGATTAGGAAATACCCGCAGTGCGTGGGCGGTGGGCTATGTGTATGGGTGCCCCAACAGACGCTGCGGCTCCGGCTGACGACAGCAGGAGACGAGGCAAAGAAGAACAACAGGGGACAAAAGATCTACAGAGATTTGAAAGCCTGGGACCTGCAATGCCCATCTGGGGGAAGGGGTCAGGACACAACTTATGTACCTTCCCGCCTGAAGGTTGATAGTTGGCCTGTTTTCTAAACAACCCCAAATAGACATTGTTTATTTAACATTACTTAGGTGGGTGCTGTCACTGTTACGCGGTCTTAGGTACGACTATATATCGCCCATACTGTGCCATGTCTGGGGTGTTTGGCGTTTGGGGGGCTGTCTGTAGCGGAGGACCTACTTGTGTGTGTCAGTCGCGTGCTCCGTGTTGGTTGTATCTGTGTGGGGTCAGTGGTATGTGTATCAGTATACCAGGGCCTGTGGTGTATTGTCTATCAGTCTTGTGGTGTCCAAGGTGGGAAACAAGCTGGATGTGTGTCAGAGAGAGAATAATGATATTACACAGTCAGATGACGGTAATGATACCATAGACAGATGAATACCGTTAATGAAAGAGATAGGATGGATAGAACAAGGTATATAGAAAATTACAGCTAGACGCGAATACAGGGGTGAGTTAGACCGAAGGAGGGGGAGATAACAGTGGGTAGACAGGTGATCAAGAAAGACTCGATCGAATGTAGGTAGGTATAGCAAGATAGATGATGCGTGCAGGTGATAATAAGGGGGGGGAGAAACAGTACTAAGAATAATAGTTAGAAAGTGATAAAAGATGGAGTGGTCCAGGTCGGACATCCCTTAAGACTTGAAGAAAAGAAGTTTAGTCTTCAAGTTTTGGAACTACGGAACGGTCTTCCATTGGGCGTTGTTATGGCAGGTTCATTGGACAGTTTCAAAAGAAACCTTGATGAGTTTCTGAATACACAGAATGTTAAAGATTACTGGTATCGATACATAAAATAGAGCTGATCCAGGGAAATTTCCGATTGCCACTTGGAGTCAGGAAGGAATTTCTTTCCCCTTCATAGTTCTGGATCAACAGTTAGGCGGGAAATGTGAGTATTGCTGAGTAGGTTGGACTGGATGTATGTATGTCTTTATTTAACCTCAACACTATACTATACTAGGAACTCTGGTGATCTTTACTTACCTTACCTCTTTTCTCCACCGCATTGTCCCGTCCCTCTGCTTGCAAGGAATGGCAAGCAGGGGGCGGGACCGGCAGCCGTGTCTGTGATTGGCTGAAAGGACTTTGGGGTGGGACTACTGGAGAACCATTTGGAGCTGGGTAAGGATGTAAGGTAAGGATTTTACTACACTACAGAATGGGGCCAGTAGTGGGAGGATTATAGTTTTGGGGGTGGACATGCCCTATAATACAGAGAACAAACATACAGAGAAAACAGAGAGAATAAATGGTATTACCAGAACCGCTGCCACTAATTTGTACCAGATGACTGCTTTATGGAAAGATTATGGGTAGCATGGCACACAGTGGGTTACTCTGGTGGTCTGGCACAAGAGACAGGCACATAAACAGGTTCCCACATAACGTAGTCAGTAATCAGGGGTGCCCCTGTCTATGGTGCACCACTTTGAATATTGACCAGGCCTGTATATTGTGTGTCTTGTAAGTTGGTGTACACTTATCTGTTGCCTCAGAGTTTGTATCCAATAAGGTAAATTGTCCAATGATCTGTCCTCCCAACAGGTGGTAACAGGATCTTATACACAGGATCTTGTGTTGCAGTCAATATCACTCCAAACACACACCACAATCCACTTTCACTTCCTCTCCTCCTACCATAGAGAGCAGGGATGTCTTGTATTTTATTACTCACTGACACCACCTGCAGGCTGGAGGTGGTATATGAAGAGCTTTGGTGTATATGTTCATTACAATACACATTGCATCCTGTGTAGCAGACAGAAACATTTTTTGGATTATACTTATTTTCACATGGAGCAGACCCAGGGGTGTGGTTTAAGCTGCCATTTGACCATTCCATTTTAAAATAGGGATCTCAGCTCTGTAAGTAAGTATGTATTTTGTATATTTTGTGTTGTACCTAATATAAGTCATTGCTAAATTTTATATACATTTACTGATGGTCATTTAAATGGTAACAGTGAGATAGTACACACATACATATACACCTTCCTATGTGTAATATCCTATACCCCCCACCTCATTGGTAGCTCCTAAAACCTCAATGCAATCTGCTATGAAGATACAGTCAGGGGTGCCCCTACCATGAAGCAAACTGAAACATTTGCTCAGGGCACATCCCTGCAGAACACTTAAAAGGCGGCAGTTTAAAAAAAAATCTTCTTTCCTGCATTTCAGCACCAATCAGTGTTAAGTCAGCCTACCACATCCACCTCCACAGGTCACGCCTATGTTCCCTGATAAAGCCATGCCGCTTCACATGCCGCCACTGGTCTAACGATAGGCGGCATTTAAAAGTTGTTTCAGGTGTCAAAAACCCTAGGAACACCCCTGGATACAGTATGTATATAGTAAGACAAATTTGAGCCGCACACCCGTTTTCTGAAGAATATAAAGGCTTTTTATCAATAAACATTGCTGTTATATATGTGAGCATTTATTAATAAAAGCCTTTATATTCTTCAGAAAACTGTGTACGGCTCAAATTTGTGTGTTGGGACATTGGGCGCCCCTTTATGAGATTCACACCCATGTCTTTACAGGAACATGATTACAGGGGGTCATATTTATAAAGACATGGTATCCCCCTTTCTTAAGTACCTTTACGGCTGCCTTGTGATTTACGGATATGCTGCCGCTTATATACTATAAATATATTATATATATATATATATATATATATTATATTATATACAGAGAGATACAAGATTATCTGGTCAATGAAGGACACAACAGCTTGTTCAAGCAGGGGCAGCATTTATTGCAGACGGAGGCTTTTACACCTGCATATCAGACTCAGCTTTGCTGCATGTGTGTCTGATAACCGTTGATTCCCATGCGTTCTGCTACCTGGTTTGGCCAATCATCTCTCGATTGTTCTATACTGGACATTATCTCTGGTAAAACATATTGGAACCAAGATATTTCATACATCAATAGCTCTGTTACTCCTGTCAATAGTTAGTTGTGGCATAGCCAATCAAACTTTTGCTAGAATTTTTTTAATCTTAGATATAGAAAACCAAATACTGAGAACTAAACCAAGAACCATCTAAAGTAAGGGCTGCCCATCAAGCTACCCAGCCAGAATCACTCATAAGCTTATAATAGTAAAAAGACATAACACACCTTCAGATGAAATGCAGAACTAAAAACTCGCTCCTTCCCTGACACTTCCACTATTTAGTGACTCCTCCTAAACCCACCCCCAAAACTGAAGCTCAGTTTCTAATCAGCAGTCAAACTAGCAGCGCTCCTTGTTTAATAGGCCGTATGTCCACCTAAAATTGATTTTTTCATATAAGATCCCCCCTGGCTGGAAAAACCCGCCAACAAACCTTTCCTTGATTACTTATTGAACTATACATACTTAAATAGCACAGTCTAAACCCCCTCAAACTCTATTAAGCAGGAGGACCGAGGTGAAACTTCATCCTTCATCCACCGCCGGCGCCTCCCGGCCCCACACAAATGCACAAATAGAATTTGCAATCATAGGGTTCGGGGCCCGCAGCCGCGCCTGGCACTAGATTGCAGGACCAAATCAACAAATCTTAACACAACTCTTCTCGTAACACCATAACAAAGTAACCGGTACTGCTAGAATCGCCGGAAAAAGAAGGTAATAAGAGTTTGGGGAGCTTTCTAAAAAAAAAAATATCGGTGGCGGGGACGGACAGAATATTTACAGGCGGAGCCGGCTTTAGAGATGAAGATTCGATAGGGGAGAGAGTGAACGGGAGGGGAGAAGGGCTGCAGTACCAGGCAAAATGTCGAACCTGAGGCCAGCTAGCAGCTCCTATTGACCTGCTTACCCTCCGTGGCATTTTTTGGACTTTGGGGGGACACAGGAGACCCTATGCGCTGGATGAGGTAGATTAAATAAACTACAACTACACTACAATTGTGGGGCCATTATTGGGGGATTATAGTTTTTGGGTGTTGACATGCCCTTTAATTAGAAATTTGCAAGTAGATCGCTGGGTTGTTTTTTGGTTGGACTGCAGAAATCAATATTTTATAGCTACTGGGTTTCTTATCTAGGTTGTCATAAGGTTCGTACACGTGTGATTGCAGTTGCCATATTTGAGCAATAATCGTCCCTTGTATGGGCACTTTATCGACCAATATGGCCGCTCATTCGGAGATCCGCCCGGCGGATCGGGCAATGATCCCTGAATAAACGGCCGTTTTGCCCGATAAAGTGCCCAGATATGAGACCATTATCAGCTGAAACGAACGTTCGTACACATCATGTGTCGCGGGTCGACATCTGTGATCTCTCCTATAGTGTAGTAATCCATAAACAGCACATATGTGTTGATATAACAAGCATATCTTCCCATACATGCCTTAGTACAAAGAAATAACATTTCACATGAAATGCAAAACTGAAACTAGCTCTCCTTACTGAACATTTACCATTTGTAGTGACTCCTAAACCCACCCCAATATCTGATTGGTCGAAGATACAATCAGATTTAAGATTGTATCTAGACCAATCGGATTTTGGGGGTGTGTTAATGAGACACTATAAAATGCTATGAACTCTTCAGAGAAGCTCAGTTTCTGATCAGCAGTCAGGGTGAGGCCACACTGCAACGCACAGGAATCGTGTTCGCGTTTTGCGCATGCGTTTTGGCATTTTTGCCTTATGGAAGCGCATGCGTTACCGCACCTAAAATGGTGAACGCATACGTTACCAAAATGTGAATGGACGCGCAATCGCATGCGCATCGGAAATCGCGGGAATTTTCGCGTTGCCACGATTTTCCATTTTAGTGCAAATCGCGGGCGCAAACACGTGCGCAAATGCGCGAAAAACGCGCTAGTGTGGCCTAGCCCTCCAAATAGCAGGATTTGTGTTTAGGTTAGAGATTTGCAAGTAGATGGCTGGTTGTTTGGTTAGACTGCAGAAATGAATATTTTTTTTAGTTCCTGGGTTGCTTGGTGTCATTGTGTAGCAGTACATAAACCGCACATACATGTTGATGTAACAGATAAATAATAATATATTTTTGATTACAGAGCCTGAAATTGCTTTACTTTAGCCAAATAGCCTGCAATACTGTGAGAAATCCTAGTGCATATGTAGTTGCACTACTTCCACCATTTCCTGACAAGCACTCCCAAACACACACTATATAGAAAATTGGGCTGTTGTACATCCATATTAAAGTGCAACTAAAGACCAAAAATATAATACATACAAAAAACAGAACAGGTAGCCAATATGCAATTAGAATTGTTTGTGCTCTAGAATTCTGTTTTTTGTAAGCACTCTCAAACAGCAGAGGGCAGATAGGGAATGTATAGGGATACAACCAGGTTGCGTTGTAATGAATGCAGCCCTGCTACTTTTAGTATAAGCATCCCCAATAATAAGATGATCTGATAACTAAATATAACTAAATATATGTGGTTAGCAGGGAAATGATTTCTCTATTGCCCCAGAGCACTGCATAGCCAGGAAAACCCAACTTGGACACCTCATTATACAGAAAGTGAATGGATGGATAATCCACTGGAATGGATTACATAGTTAATGTGTGATCACGGTAGTAAATGTACAGCCGCGATCGTACATTTATGACCGAACATTTGTTAATTACCGAATGTTCGCTCGTAGATTACCATGCGGTAGTAAACTACTGCAATGGTTTTCAATGGGGATCTTAAATCTACAATTTCATTGTTGTAGAATTATGATCAATATCAGTAATTTATGAACGTTAAATTGATCGGAAGTTAACTATTTGTTTAACGTTTGTTTTACCCATCGTTGAAGGCACTGTATCGCTAAAAAGTGATACCGTTCATTTATAAATATGAGCCAAATATGAGTTGATCTTCTGGATCAACTGTTAGGTAGGGTTAAAAATGAGGATGAAAAGATTGGACTTGATGGACGTATGTCTTTATTCAACCTCAATTACTATGTTATTATGATATTCTTATCCTTCCACTGCAGTTCTGCATCATGTTGTTTCTATACGGTCTTCCTCACCAACCTTGGTCGTCTTCAGGCAGATCAGGAAGCAGCTGTCAGTCATGACCACGGCAGTGACGTCTTAGTTGTGACCTTATGGCCAATGACTTATGGCTGCTTTCTGAGCTGCCTCCTTTTCAGGACACTGTGGGATTAGGCAGCAGCACTATGTAATGTTCCAGCGTTTTGCTAGGATTGAAACACCTAAACCCAGACGTAACAATAAATTGCATTCAGAATTCATGCCCAAAAGTCATAGAAACCATTTATCCATAATGTGATTTATAGCGCCTTTGTCACAAAAATAGTTATTACTAACGCCAGTCGAACATTTGAATATATCTGATATGTTTGTTTGTTGATCTTTGTAGAAACTGTAGTTTGATTCATAAATATAATAAATAAGTCGAAATTAAATGTTTTTTATTCAAAACACAGCCAAGCTTATCTTTTTTGTGTGGTGAATTGCTGGCAAATTTGTAGAATCAGAAAAGTCTCATGATTTAGAACAATGGAACTGTGTGTTAGATTTTTTAACAAATTTGTCCCAATTTCACTAAACTGTTTACATAATAGCCAGGAAGAATAGCGTCTGTCAGCGCAGAAGTCCTCTGCTCGTTTTTGCATGAAACAAACTTGTAACAGGAGCAGGGGGCAGCACCCAGGCGGCAAGGGACCAGGTTAGGTAAGTCATTAAATCTTTGGATAATGTGAAACATAGATTTGGGGGAGTGGTGTTAAACATTTCTATGCAAACTTTATTTTAGGCTGGACATGCCCATTAATACAGCTGTTGCCCACAGCACTGCCTGTTGATCTTACCCAACTATGCATACAAGGACAGAAAGGAACGACAATTCTGATGGCAATCAAAATGTTTTTACTATAATGAGGTTTCCATCTGGAAGGGTAGCACCTACAAGGATAGAAACATTTTTATATTTTGAGATACCATATACATTCCTATGCCTTATTCTTCTATGTCATGAAACTCTGACAACTTTAATATCTTTAAATTTCATGCAGCAAAAAATGGTAATGTAAAAATAACAAAGGTATACTTTAACATTGAAATGGTCTTTAAAACTGAGTGTGACTTAAATGTTTGTAATATTTGTAGATGATCAGGTTACCTTTTATGCACATTGTGCATGTTATGATCCAAATATAATTAATAAAAGAGGCAACATGCAGTAAACAGCAGGTTGAACTGCATCTGTCAAATTTATCACATAGTTAGTCGCGCCGCTCCAGGCAAGCATCAAGCACCGCAGGTAACCAATCAGGAGCCGGAGTGCACGTCCACGCAGACTTCACACCCCCATAACACAGAAAAGCAAGCAGGCAGCACTTGTGGAACTGAAAAAAGTTTTTTACACAGACAAGTCTCATAGCATCAGCTACATGTTTCGGGACCACCCCCTCATTCATGAATGACACCTGCATAGCTCCACTGTCTTTTATAGGGGGGGAGCAACAGAAAACATAAACCTATTATTTGACAGTAATTTAAATTTGACATTTAAAAACAGTTAAAACCAATAAAGGTAAAATTTACAGACAATTTTCAATATAATTCTATGACACAAAATCGGTAAAATGCCATCTAAAATTTAACCCCTGGGGGCATCTGGCCTGTATTTGGAATATCCAATATACTTCCCTTTTACTTATAGTTTTTAAGAAATCACCACCCTCTGAAGGAGGACACAGTCTTTCAACAGCTTTAACACTTAAATATCTACTATCAGCGTTATTACAATCAAAATGCTTTCCAATCAGGGAAGAAATATCTCCATTTTTAATATATGAGACGTGTTCCCTAATTCTATTTTCTAAACATTGCCATGTCCAATATATTGTTTATGACAGAGTGTACATTCTAATAAATAAATGACTCCTTTTGTGTTCCAATTTATGTAACACAAAGTACTCCTATTCTCATATATTGTGCCAGTCACTGTCAAAGAAAAGGATTTCCCTTTCATTATGAATTAGCATGTTATGCATTTTTTGCTGCGACATCTGTATGTTCCAAGGTATTTAAACCACATAGATACTTTTGCCTCTACATCTCTCCTAATTAGGCTTGGGGACAGAATATTTTTAAGATTTCTTGGATGCATACTTGTAAGAATATTAAATCAACTCATATAAAATGGGTTGATTTTTTTTTTAAATGATTTGGCATATTTAATGGAACTCCACACCATAGTTGGATATAAAATAAATAGGGCTATATACTGAGAGCCGGTATGGCTCTCTATTGCCTCCTCTAGGCAATGCAATGAGCCAATAACGGCTCTCAGTGCATAGAGTATGGGGTTTTTCCATCCCGAAACTTTAACACCAACTATCTGCTGGCATTAAAGTTTAATTTATTGGCTCGGTACATAGCTTGCACAACACAGTTTTTGCTTACTGCCGCAACCACCATACGTTATGCCTTGGTTGCCTTTGTATATGGGTTAACGTGACTTTAAGACAAAAAAAGACAATAACGGCTCTCCATACATAGCCCTGAATGTGGTTTCTCTTATTACATCTGTGACCTGTTATTATATAGGAAATGGTTTCTATCACCTGATCTAGCCCTTTTAAGTGCCTTATCTAGGAGTGACTCAGAGTAACCTTTAATAAACATTTATTTTAACTCTGATACTATACATCTAAGTGTTAAAGCTACTGAAAGTGTGCCCTCCTTTAAGGGGTGGTGATTTCTTAAAACTTATAAGAGGGAAGTATATTGGATATTCACAGACCAGTATTTGATGTTCGACTCCCACCACCCTTTAGATCACAAGCTGGGTGTCATCAGAACCCTGCAACACAGAGCAGAGAACATCCCCACTAGCACAGATGTTCAAGACTTAAAGGGGCCACACCATAGCAGAGAGGTGAAACTTCAAAAACTGCTAATGGACGTTTTCTGCAAGGTTTTTTAGTGCTTTTTATTGTTTGTAATTGCTATAATAAAGTTTGTTGGCAACCTTATTCCTGTGTGCAGAGGTTTTTGGGAACTATACAGACCAAGCAAGCATCAGAACAGCACAGAGTGAAGCCTGCATTACCCCTAGTGGTGGATAGACATAAGTGAGTGGTTGAATTTTAATTTTAATATATGGAAGTGTCATTTTAAACTGTTTTTTTACAGAGATCTTGATCTTAACCTATTTATTTTTTACTTCTTGTTTCAACCCTTCCCCTACCCATACCCCCAAGCAAGATACTTTTAAAGATTTTATAAACAATTCAGTGGACAACTTGCAGTGCAGCCACCCTACTTAAGGAGACATTCCCTACCACACCATAGCGCGGAAGTAACCCAATCTACTATTATTTCTAACTTTGTCAAAAGAAGTAGAAGCAAAGAACACTTATACCAACAGTGAAGGGGAAAAGCAAGACAGGAGGAAGAACATGGTCATCCCATATGTAGCAAGGGTCTCCAAGAAATTAAGAAGAATTTTCAAAAAACACCATATCCCTGTCTGCTTTAAACCAAACAACACACTGAGGCAGCAATTTGTACATCCGAAAGACCCAATACCGAAACACAAGAAAAGCGATATTATATACGCAGTGCAGTACACTGAACAGTGCTCTGATTTGTATGTGGCTGAGACCAAACAGCAGCTGCACAAATGTATGGCCCAGCACAGAAGAGTCAAGTCCTCGGGTCAGGACCTGCATCTTAAGGATAAAGTACATACCTTTGAAGATTGTAACATTAACATATTGGTAAATGAACAGTACTGGGTCAAGAGAGTTGTCAATGAGGCCATTTATGTGTGTGAGTGTGTGTGTGGGGGGGTTTCAACACCAACTGTTTGCCATGTACAATGATGTTTTGCCGCCTTACCCTGCAGTTTCGATAACACCCTTAGGGCCCTATTTATAAAAGATCGGTATCGTTATCGTAAAATACCGATCGTTATCGTAAAATAACGACCGGGTTTTTACCGATAACGACCGTTATTTACCGATAACGACCGTTATTTACCGATATGGTAAATAACGGACCGTTGTATCGGGTAAATAACGGTCGTTATCGGTAAAACCCCGGTCGTTATTTTACGATAACGATCGGTATTTTACGATAACGATTTTTTATAAATAGGGCCCTTAGCCTCAATGCATCCACACCTTGCATTCAGAAGGTCCCTAGCACCTGGCTGTTATATGCTAATTGGGACTTTCCAAGGTACATAATTGCCAGCAGATTCTTGTACAAACTGTAGCAGATTAGGGCATCCAAGTACAGAAACTATCAGTTCCAGAAGACTACACCCCTCCAGTCACCACCACTAACTCGGTAAACAAAATATTCAGTGTAGCATATGACAACACAGAACTGCAGCTGTGTGAAATAAAAGAAATAAAATTGGTGTGTGCTACTGAACATTTTGTTTACTGAGATTTTTGTACAAGTCATTCTGAATTGAGAAAGCCAGTTGGAGGACTAGCGAAACATCTTCAAGAACTAAACTTTAAAGGACAATTATACTCACCTTCCCTCCGCTCCTCTTCTTTGTTAATTAGCTTTTACCCAGGGCGAGGACCTGAACCGCTAGGTCCTCACCCCTGGGTTCGCGTAACCTACAGCAGAGTCTTAGAGCAACGCTGCTCTGGTAGGCTCCGCCCCCTCCTTCCCGTCGGCGACGAGGCCAATAGGAAGGCACGCCCTGCCACAAGCCTCGTCACCGACGGGGAGGAGCCTACCAGAGCACGTTGCTCTAAGACTCTGCAGTAAGTTACGCGAACCCAGGGGTGAGGACCTAGCGGTTCAGGTCCTTGCCCTGGGTAAAAGCTAATGAACGAAGAAGAGGAGCGGAGGGAAGGTGAGTATAATTGTCCTTTAAGTCCAGTTAATCCAACTGAATATAACAGATATACCATGACCAGGATAAATGAGAACTTTTACATGCATATTTCCCTTTATTTTAACCGTTTTTAAATGTCAAATTGAGCTATGATGAAGTCATCCTTGACTAAGGGGGCAGTCCCCGAAGCGTGTCAGATGCTACAAGACTTGTTTGTGTATATAACGTTTTTTCAGTCCTGGAAGTGTTGTCTGCTTGCTTTTCCAACTTTAGTACATACACAACCTGCTGTTTCCTGCATGTTACCTCTTTTATTGCTGTCTTGTGGAAAACCCTGCTCTGGTTAATAGGTAGTTTATTGGCACATTATTATTTAAATACCACTAGTCCTATAATGTCAAGTCTTATTCCAGGTCCTTATCTTCACTTGCTTCCCACTAAAGTTCCGTACAGACATGCGTTTGTGGGGCCGACCTGTGTCACACAACTGTAGGACAAACAACTGTTTTGGCCAAGTAATGGTAAGTCTACGGTTGCTAGGTCAGGCCTTTTCACCGTTCGGTAGAGCAAACCAGCGGATCATCAAAGATGCCCAACCAAACATCCATAGACACACCAACACTTGGCTGAAATGTGTGTTTGCCTTACAGTAGTTATTGCAGTTAAAAGACCACTGTGTTGTCCAAGTTCCACCATAAGTACCACTTTTTAAAGAGCATCATATCATACTAATATATGCTGAGGGAGTCTATTTGGCTCTTGCTATGCAGGAGGTTTCCAAAACCAGGGCTAGGAAAAACTATTCTCAGCCCAATAGTGTTGAAGAAATGCAATGACATAGGAGACGTCCCTTCAATGTTATTTGCCATAAGGTTATAATGTCATAGGAGGTTTCAGAATTCTTTGCCCAACACTGATGAAGTGATGAATTGACATAGGACAAGCGTTAGTCTGTTTAAACACTGTTAAAGCAATGCAATGTTATAATCTTTATCAAGTCCCTACTTGACCCCTAACCCCATAAAAAAACCAACAAGCATGTAAATAGGGGTTTCATTCAGTAGGTGAACAGTAAGGCCAATGAGGAGTTTAACTAATAGTTATACCTGAAAATGCAGATCACACGTGCTTACCATCCATTTATAAAAATATATTCAGTCTCCCCTGCTTGTTCCATTATGAAGATAAAACGATTTAAGAAAAACACAATACAAACAAGAATAAAAAATATATATTTTAATTTATGTACAGTATTTCCAAACTGTGCTAGTTCTTTAAAAAAAACACATGGTAAAATGGTATTCTATCTATATACACATTAAATAAAGATGGGTCAACATAGCTACTATGCATTTTTAATATATCATTATATAAATCTCACTGTAAAAAAGGAATACATAAACAGTGCTGCTCCACTACTGCTACATATATCATGTGTATTATTAAGACTTCTGCATGCTTTCTTCGTGGAATTTTGTAGCTCTGCATGATGAGGTAATGATGATACAGTTGCGTGCGTATAAGATATCAAATACTTAAAAAGAAAAGTTACAGAAATATTACAGAACATAAGGCAACAATCCAGTATCCTAGATTTGCCTCATTTCAAATTTTTACCTTTAGTTATCCTTTAAGTGTCAGAGTATTTTTTTCTAGCTCCTCACTGAAACATGCTGCAGCTGCCATAGTGACAAGTATAGGACATGTTATTGCAGCATAAATGCAAATTGTAAGTCAGTTTGTTATACATTTTTAAACATGAACCCTTAACACACTAAATCAGGTGTACCTCAATGCAGCCTATTTGCCAGTGGTAGAACGGAATGTGCCAGTAGCACAGCAAGTTGGTGGATTAGGAAGGACTGGAAGTTCTTGGGGCAGACTCAGGCTAGGGTTAATTGTATCCTCTTATGTGGCCAATTTTGTGGTTAACCCCTTGAAGGGGTTAAGATTTAAGATTAACCCCTTGTTAGCGTCATAAGATTTTTGTAGAGTATGTGTAGATTAGTAGAAAGGACTTTACAAAATATTCCAGCTTGATAAGTTTTACATTTCTAAGAATAGAATCATTAAAGCAGAATATAATCAGTAATAAGCTATTCGCATAGATAGCTGGCGTTAGAGACTCAATATGGGTTAACCCATTCACAATGTATGTATAGAGAGGCACAAACACTCTATACATTGCAATACACAGACGAAGGAGAGTGATAGCTGCTTTCCACACATCGCCCTATTCTTAGTGAATATGACAGAAATTAAAACCATCAAATTGCAATGATTTTAAACCACTTGCATTTAAATAAAAAGCAGTCAACAGTATTGCTTTTATGTTACTTGCGGCCCTATTTGTAAACGCGCAGTATCACAATTTAGTGGTTGTACATTTACACCGAACGTTCGGAAATAAACTACCGCAATGGTATTCTATGGAGATCATAAATCTACGATCGCATTATCATAGATTAATGATCGTTATCGTTAATTTACAATCGTTATTCAAAATTTACAATAATGATCATAAATTAACGATTGCTAAACTGATCGGAAATTAACAATCGTTAAAAAAGTGGTATCAAAATCAGTAAAGTATGTAAATATGCTACTGACAACCATTAGGTGGAGGGGGGGGCTATATAACCTTTACAAAGTAATGATGAATTACTGGGAATTTAGTAATCCAATGATTTAGCAATCCTAAAAAATAAAATGATTGTTATTATACTCTCTGCACATTAGGTAATATATGTGCAGTGACAAATTTCTGGAACATTGGTGCACAACTTTATATGGTTAAGCATGAAAAAGGAAAAGAAGAGGACCACACAATAAACGACATTTATATTTGTTCTCATTCCTTCTTGATGTGACCAGATCTCAAGATTATAGTAGAAGTTGAGCGGCTAGCGTTTATAGTTCCATGTTTAAAAAAAAGAAAGTTTTCTCATGTCGCATATGCATCTCAGGTACAAAATGTCAATTCCAAAAATAACTTTCTTATGTGGTTAAGCAGCCAAAATGTGTTAGTCAGTCATAGGATTGTACAAAATATACTACCATTGCTACGACAACGGCCTTCTACTCTTGCAGCTATTCTGGTCGTCACTGTTGCAACTCTTTGGCTGCTTTGTGTGCTGGAGACGCCTCTTGTACATCCTTCAATGTACGGACGTGCAGGTGGATTTTCTAATGTCCAGGTTACATCAGACCTGTAAACGTTGAAAGCATAATGGTGTTCTGAACAAAGCACTAAAAAATCTTTAAGACACCATGATAAATGGCGTACAGCAGCATAAACTAAAAACTACTAAACCAATTAAGCTAGTCAATCATGGGCAGATATATTGTACAATTAAATCACCCTATTGATCAGTATGCATGGCAGCTTTCAAAGATGAGGATCCGTTGCAGGCTGCAAAGCATCTCAGCTCATTTAGTGAAAGGAGAAAGAAAGTGTGCTTTGCAGCCTTTGTCTTTGAGGGCAAAGACAAAAGACAGACAATTGCAAACCTAGTATTAAAGTACAATGAGGTGTCACATAGCTTATCCCTTTAAAGGAAAACAAAATGCAGCAAGCATGAATGTTGGCTTTGTGCTGGATGTCTACTTGCACTGCAATCTGTGCTATATTGCACAAACGGATCGCATGCAAATTGATTGCATGCGCTCCGAAAAACAGATTGCAGTGAACGCAATATTGCCACCCCCAATGACATGCACTGCTTTGCAATTCTCACGTGATAAAGAATTGCAATTGTTAGCATGTGAGAAAAAGCAGTGTGGCCTTTGCCTAAGGCTTCTTTACACTAGAGGAGTTTTATCGCATTTGCGGCAACACATGCATTGGAGGAACAAGCAAGGACATTAATTTCATGTAGGAATGCCATAATAGCGTTCACACTACTGCCTTTTTACACCTTGTGTTGCAGTGCAGTAATCGTGCCTGACCCGAAGTACTTGAGATTTGGGGGGTTGAAAAACTGCTGAAAATTAAGCTTTGTGATAAATTGAGAAACAAAAAATGCTATGACAGTGGGGAGAGGTTGCCTAGCAATTTTAAGCCATTACTGCCTTTTCACAGTGGATGGTTCAAAATGTATAATCAATTAAAAATTAATCAATTGGAAAACGGAGCTTACTTTTTCTTAAAGGTAAGTAGTTTGTTATGCTGGACAATACAGTCTTCAGCATTGGAAACCTGTTGCAGAATGTTGTTTCCAGATTTCCCTTGAAAAATCATATTTTCCTGAACAAGTCCCTTGGCCTGGTCACGGAGTGCTATGCCAAAGTCATGAATAGACTGAATCCTGTTCCTCGTCACCTATTTCAACAAGAAGATCAATGGATATGGACAATCACACAGTGCAAGTATGAAACTATATGGCAGATTTTTAGCCACTCTTGCTACAAAATGATATTAAAGGACAACAATATAAAAAAAAAACATCATCACCCTATTACATGTCCACACTTCCAGCAGCTGAAATCACTTACTCACATTTGCAACCATGCTGCCCTCCCTTAGATATCACACATCAAAGATGAGCGCTAAAAGCCCGCCTCCTAGAGGGCCCAGGGCCTTGATTAACATAACACTTGTCATTGGCTGGTGGGAATGCCTGTTACAACCTCTCTCCTCCTCCTCTACCAGTTAAACAAACTTGAAATGTCCGGTTGCTAGGATACAGCCTACATAATCAAGCTGATCAAGGATGGGTGGAGAAGTGTTTTCTCGCATGCTAACTCTGAGTGACAGTTAGTGGCAGACAGAATTGTTAAACCACCTTCACAGCAAGGCTAATTGAAGGCAGAGAGGCTCGAAATCAGGAAAAAAATGTATGGGGAGGGCTGCATACCTTTACTCTTTTTAAAGCAATTTAAAACAAATGCATTGAGGCAATACAGTTATCCTTTAAATCAACATGTTAAACTTAAGAAACTGTCTGCTACAAGTAAACAGACAAAATTTAACAGATTATCTCTCTATATCTATGCCTAACTCCCTTTTAATTATCTAATGCAAATAAATTATATTTTTAGTATAGTTCTTCTTTAATCAATTGTGAATTTGCCTTTTAAACATTAATTAAAAACATATGGACACAGTTCTATTTTTGCAGTAGAACCAGGCTCCTTGTTTTGGGGGCTTGATAACATTGTTATTAGGCAAGACCACCCTGCAAATAAAAAACTGTATATAAGTAAATTTCCCCTGAAACTTGCAATATTTAGAAACCTAAGAGATGTAAGACTAACCTGAAATCGGTCAGCTACATGTGTCTGTTTACAACTATTGTGGTTTTGGGGATTGTGGGGTGATTTTCATTTGTGGGGTGAACATGCCCTTTATTACAGATAATTTAACAATTGGTCCAAAAATCTGAATACATAAACAGGTTTCACATCAGTTTAATCTATGTAGAGGAAAGGTAGTGTGTCTGGGAGACCCCCTGCAGCTCCCCAACAGGATGAAACATTAAACATTGTTTGGGGGGGGACATCATTACTATTATATTGCTGGCTTCAGTCATGCGGAAGCCAGCAATATGCTAGTGTGCAAAAATAATTAGGTGATGGAGTGACAGTCTGATTCTACATTAGGAATGGTAATGGAAAGGTCCTTTAAGGCTAATACATTACATCTTAATGAATCCCTTTCTTGTAGCTTATGCACTAGTAATCAAACTTAACCTAATTTGAAAATGCTTTCCCCCTACCTACTATTAAACATGTAATCCATAAAAACAATGCTGTTTGTATTAAGCACAGGACATTTTTGTACCTTCATGTCAGCAGTCTGTATCAGCTGTAGCCCACATCCACGGTTTCCAATAATATCATTTTCTAATACAATCCCATCACCTTTGGAGGTGATGCCATGGCTTCTGTTATCATAAATACCATTTCCCCGCAACTCCACTCTGCACACTGACTCAACTTGTACACCACTTAGTCTGTTGCAAGAAATGCTGTTGTTCGCAATTCGTGTTAACTGAGTGCTCTGAAATACAGCAACTCCATTGTCCTGGTTGGCATGTATTGCATTGGCCATGATGTTCAGAGCTTCACTGCTCTTAATGTATAATCCAGCAGCTGGGTAAATAATAGAACTTACTTTTAGTATACGGCTGTGTTCACTACCCTTTCTATGCTTTCCAACATTAGGCACAGAAAACAATAAAACAAAAACAAATTTCAATACTTTTGAAGCATTTTGTACTGTAGTTGTTGAAAGGGGCACTAAGTGCTAAGCCACTCCAGCGCGTTTTAACACAAAATCCATTCGGCCCAATTGTGGTGGCCACACCAGTGCAATACTGTACGTCTGCGATACGATCCTTTAATCGGAGAGCCTGCAATCGGCAGTTTTTTGCTCAATCGCTTGCGCCCCAATTGCGCAATTACAGCACACGGCAACGTGATCTCCGGGAAAGCCTGTACAATATTTGGCCCGTTTTACCTGTTTCCAAAGTGCTCATAAGCGCTACAGCGTGGCCTCGTAATTTCATGTAGCTTGCATCTACATCTATTAATCACGGGTATGTTTGATCGCTTATTCATACCTTCCTTTGAATAATAGAGCACCTGGGTGATAAAGATAGGAGCAAGATCTGGACAGTGTGCTGGTCATCTCTTGAAAAGCCACTAGTGGAGCGCGGGAGGAAAGTTTAAAACCGTAATCCAGGTGTTCTATTATTCACAGGTGGGTGGGAACAAGGCATCTCACCTCCCTGTGAACAGCAGATGCAAGCTAAATGAAATTGCCAGTTTAGTGTCCCTTTAAAGAGTTGTTCAAATTATTTTCAAAGACACCATGCTGTGTGCATCTCAGTATGGCTTAGATATAGGTCTAAAATTGAATGATAGTTATAATCTGTTAACGGCAGGACAATATGTATGTAGTAACATTCAGTTACAACTGAAATGTAACTGCAAAGGTCAAATTTTAACACTACAGATTCTATTCACTAGGTGGCGTGGGTAGTGTTGGTGAGTCTCCCCCTTATTCATTTGTTGTATAAGGGAAAATGCACCCCTTTACAGCATAATAAAATTATATTACACCCTGTATATGCTTTTATACAGGGTAGGGAACTCTGAGGTGTGGTAATGTCCTTATATTATAATGTGAAGGGTGCAATATTTCTTATAATACATAAGATTCTATATACATACAATACATAAAGTTCTTCCCCCTCTAGTTCTTTTTAAATTCTACCTAAATGTTAAACCCCCCCTCAAGCTACCTGTATACTACCTAAACTGTAAATTAAAACCAGTAGAAAGGAACACCCCAGCCCAGCAGCTATCCATTTAAACCAATCTTTGTGGAGGAGAGAGACAATGGTTATGAAGTGACATGAAGCAGCTCCAGCAGGTCCCGTTGAAGTCAAAATTCAGTGCAAGTCATTGACACTGGAATGTTAGGGGTAGTGGGATATAAGAAAAGAGTCATAGTGACATAGCTAAGTGATTTATATAAGGATATAATATATAAGGCTAGGCACTTTGAATGAGGAATAACAGTTGAATATATTGTTATGAAAACCTCTCGGCTATGTAGCTAAGAATTTTTTTTATAAGAATATATTCCACTGTTGCTCCCCGTTCACTTTAAACACCCATGCCTGCCTACAGAAATGATTTAAAACGAACAGAATACTTGATATTTTACACAAACGAAGAAAGCAGAGCAAACCTGTCACTCTCAGGTATTTACATCGGTTAAAAGCCAGTATAAATCCTCCTCTGCGTAAAGCACGGTCACTTTAGATGAGTTCTTCATTAAGCAGATAGTGAGCGACTTCCTCATAGAGTAGAACCCGTCTGAAGTGACTTGCTTCACACTGAGAATTTATACCGGCTTTTAACCCCTGTAAAAATACTGGAGACGGACAGGTTTGCTCTGCTTTCTTTTTTATTCAAAATCTCAAGTAATCCTCAAGTAATCTGTAGGCAGGCAGGGTGCATACCACACTGTAGCAGGGTTAAATTAGTAGTTAAATTGTCAGTGGAGTGATAGTAATAGGTAGGTCTTTAGGAAAAAATTTAAAACAAGCACGCAATCTGATCCAATGTATACTAATTTGTTTAACTTAGTTTTAATTAAGAGGAGAAACTCCAGTTTGCATCAGTTATCAAGCTTTAGAATCTATCCTACATTATAAAATCCAAACTGCTGACTATGTGCTGGCGTGCATGTGTGTGTGTCACTGCAATCACTCCCCTGGCCTCTAGATGTCCCCACTCCTCCCTAACAGTGTAACTGCTGTGGATGGTCGTTTCTTTCCTTCTTACAGAGGGGGGGAAACTCGGGGACAGAGGGGGACGGACGGGACTGACTCTGGAACAGAGGAGGGATGAGGGGGGGGACTGGGGCAACTCTGGGACAGAGGGGGCAGAGGTAGGGAACTCTGGGACAGAGGGGGGAAAACTCTGAAACAGAGGGGGGGAAACTCTGGGACAGAGAGGGGGGAAACTCTGGAACAGAGAGGGGAAAACTGGGACAGAGGGGGGAAGCTCTGGGACAGAGGGGGGAAGCTCTGGGACGGGGGGGGGGAAACTCTGGGATAGAGGGGGCAGAGGTGGGGAACTCTGGGACAGAGGGGGGAAAACTCTGGAACAGAGGGGGAAACTCTGGGACAGAGAGGGGGGAACCCTGGGACAAAGGGGGGGCTGCGACAGGGGGGCCCTGCGACAGAGGGGGCCTCTGCGATGGAGGGGGGGATCTGCGACGGAGGGGGAGGGACTCTGCAATGGAGGGGGGGGGCTCTAGGCTTCGAACACTGAGGGGGGTCTCTTGGCTTCTAGCGATGTTAATGTAACGGGCTTAATGTCTGGTATATATATAAAAGGCAATGTATGTATGTTTGTATGTTCCAGAAAAACTTCCAAACGGCTGGGACAATTTTCCTGAGACTTGGTATACTTATGTTTAAGGGACTGGAAAAAAGCATAGGCTACTTTAAAACTTTTTAAAAAGCCTCTGTACCCCCTTTCCCCCGACATTTTTTAGTTAATTAACCAGTGTGCTGCCATCTGGTGGTGAATCAAGTAATCACCTAAGTTAATTGCACACCTTCTAATTGTTACAGATTGTTCAGGGAAGTACAATGCTTTACTTCATTTTGTTCTGTTGTTGCTAATCAGAGTGCAGAGCTCTGCACCCTCCCGCCCTTTGTCTGAACATGGAGCTCTTCTGTGCTGTGATCCTACATAGCAGAACTGGAGGGAGTAACTATTAAGTTATACTGAACCCATTTCTGCTTGTGAGAGTCCATGGGGGGACGACAACAACATTTTTACCCTCTGTCTCACTGCTGTGTACAGGTACTGACAGGGACTGATAAAATTCCTCTATGGGGCTGCTGGTGCCAGAACCTTTATAGCAGTGATGGAAAACTTTGTAAGTTCAGATGTTAAACTACAACTCACAGCATGCCTTGGTTGCATTCTCCCACTAAGGCATGCTGGGAGTTGTAGTTTCCAAAACATGGTCCTTAAAATGGGTGTAACCTATTTGCTATCGCATACACCGTGTCTCTTCTCCTGATGTGTCCCTCTTTTGCATTTTAAAATGTTGTGAGGTCTGAATTAATTAGGGATCCTGCATTGTCAGGCACCCCAATGTTTACTAAATTTGCAACTCAGCTAACCTCCAGTATGTATGTATATATAATTTTGCTTACAAAACATAAGGCTATGCGTTTTCAATGGGGAGGTACACTGACGAGAATCTATATTGCAGTCACTTAGTGACTTCCTGTATTCCATTATTCCATTGCCCCTCCCCGATCTCTCCCCTCCCACTTTTAGTCATTTATATAGGAAACCCTGGGGGTTATTCAATAAAAGTTGTTATCGTTTAAAATGGTGATAATTTTGCCCCAAACAATCAGATGTTAGCTTTCAAATGTTACATAAATTCTGATTGGTTGGGGCAAAATTAGCACCATTTTAAACCATAATAACTTTTATTGAATCTCCCTGCCTGTTTATTGTTGACAGACCATGTTCGGTCCTTCTTTCTCTTTTCAATAGGAACCGTAATTAACTATTTATACACTAAAAAGGGATTCTTATATAAATGAGACACAGAGACAACTTAGAAATGAGATCCCTGCCCCGAAGAGCTTACAATCTAAGTTGGAGGACAACATACAGATACAAGGGTTTTTTTTTTTTTTACAAAGTTCTTGAGGTGGCTAACAATTATTTGTTGTGCTGGTGCTCAAAAAGGTAGGATAACAGTCTAGATTTGAAAGTATTAATGAATGTCACCTGGCGAAGCATGAGAGAGAGAGTGTTTCAAAGGTAGGGAGCAGCATAAGAAAATGGTTTAAGGCGGGAGGAAGCAGTGTTCTTGGGGGTTTGTAGAGAAGATTTCACCTTCAAGGAACGGCCAGGAACAAGAGAGAAGTAGGGAGGTGCAGTAGAGTGAAGGGATTTAAAGGTTAAAAGAAGGGTATTGGTTTGATGGGAAGCCACCCTATGGACTGAAGTTGTGGGTTCTCTTATGAAGGAGAGTGAGATGATCCGAGCTGCCGAGTTTAAGACTGGAGAAGAGAGAGATAACAGGCCGGGAGTCCAAGTAGCATAATGTTACAATAGTCAAGACAGGAGATTATAAGGGCATGCATGAGCATTGTAATAGTGGAGCGAGAGAGGAAAGGGCAGATCTTGGCGGATCAGTGAGTTTGATCAGAGAGTTTGAATGGGTCAAGTATGATTAGAAAGGGTGTGGCTTTGGATGCAAGTTCGGGTCGGATCTTTACAAAAACCGGGCAACGGCGGGCACTCTGCTAGTTTTTAATAAATGTCCAGGATGGCGGGGCAAACTGCCTTATATGTTCATTTTTCCTTCTTCTTTGCAATAAATATAAATCACAGTGATAGAATTAGGCAATCTAAAAAACTTACCAGTGTGAAAACACCATACACAGATTTACTTAGAAATATAATAACAGAGTAGTGGTTGATTAAAGACATATATCTATCTTATTACAAGGGTTTAAAGGGCATGTCCACTAAAAAAAAAAAAACTTTTTTTAAAATGTAGATTACCCCCCAAACCTCACTTTTGCATTATTAACAGTTTCCAAAGATGTTCCTGAACTTCCTTACCTGAGCATGTCCTTCACCGCTCCTACTCTGCTGCTGCTGACAGCCGCTCCACTTCCTGGTTGCGGCTGTCAGTTAAGGCTTGATGTGACGTCACACCTAATCGCCTGACAACCATAACCAGGAAGTAAAAGCAGAAGTCCCCTGCTCCTGTTTTTGCTCGAAACAGGAGCAGGGGCGATGCCTAGACGAGGGACCGGGTCAGATATGGAAGTTCAGGAGCATATTTGGAAACTGTAAATATTGGGAAAGTGGGGTTTGGGGGGTAATCTACATTTTAGAACAAAGGTTTTTTGTTTTGTTTTTTGAGTGGACTTGCCTTTTAAAGGGTATCTCCACTCGTTTTTATAAGTTTTGTGAATCCAGTTCTATTGAAGAACGGGAGGTAAAAGGGCTGTGCCTTACCTTCCGTTCTTCAATAGAACACACAGGAACCAGGAGAAAAGGTAAGAAACTTACCCGCTCGCTCGCTCCCCCGGCGCGTAGTCTGAAGGTCCGACGGCCTTGTCTTCTGTGTGCAGGCGCGATCTATGCGCATAGAAGACAAGGTCCGTCGGGACCTGTCAGACCAAGCCCGGGGGAGCGAGCGAGCGGGTAAGTTTTTACCTTCTCTCTTGGCTCCTGTGTTCTATTGGAACGGAAGTAAGGCACAGCTCCTTTACCTCCCGTTCTTCAATAGAACTGATTCACAAACTTATAAAAACGAGTGGAGATACCCTTTAACATTACACATTTACCATTTCAGAGCCTGAAATCAAACTTTCTTCTAATCCTAATTCTATAAGGAATGCCCGCATGTCTTCTGATATGATCTACTTGTCAAGTTTATTGTACAGCCATTAAATAGTAACGGTGGTCTCCAAACAAGTTAGGGTTAAAAGGCCATATTCACCCAAAAAGATACTATTGCAAAATCACAATGGGTTAAATTAAAATGATCTTCTTCACCTTTCTATGTGCTCTGCTTCTCGAGATATCTGCAGAAAAGTGCACAATTTATAATGATAATCATGCCTCTTTACACTGCTGGCCACCCACACTTAAGAACTAATTGCATATTCATTAGTGAAAAAGGACATATTAAAAAAATCTTTAAATACTATTTCAATCAGTAAATCACACTGCAAAACTTAATCTGTACCAGCACCCCTACCAGGCTGTCATATTTGCTGGGCTTTAGAATGTGTTTCACTGCTGGGAAAAGAATTAGAAAAAAACATCTGGCCCGATGGGCAAAGGGGCCTTAACAAAACACAGCATTTTCCGTAAGAGACATGAAGAACCACAGCTCACAGAAACATGAAGCAAACTTAAAAATAACTCAATTTAATTAACTATTCATGGTCTTAAATAGGATTGAAGTTGTTTTTTTCCGTGAACCCTTCCTTTAAAGTAAAAGCCTGCTGTCTTACCTTCAGCTTACTTACAGCTCTAAGGAGGAGATGCAATAAATTTCCCCATTGCAATTTATATGCACTTGTTCCCACGATGTACTAACTACTTTGCGACCATTATTACATTGTGTGCACCCCAAAACCTAGAGTTTGCGAGGTTCTTACCTTTCTATTATGCTGGTAACGCTACTTACCAACCTTCGTTACCTCTGCGTTTTTCTGCTTGCTTCTGTGCCTTTTCTGTGCACGGAAGCACAACCATAAGCAGCAAAGGAGAAAGGTAAGGATTTTTTAAAACTATACAGTGGGGCCAGCATGGGGTTCAATTGTAGTTTTGGGGTGGACATGCCCTTTAAATTTTTTAATGCTCCTTTCTCCCCTTTCTGTGTAAATACAACAAAAACAATAAAATACAACTTATCATTTATCTTATTCTTAGCTCAACAGAAACCAAAGTGCTTCAGTGTGCCTTTACACTTTACCCTCACCTCCATTATGGTTAATGTTGTTGGACTCAATTAGGGCAACACTGATTGGCCTTCTGGAGGAGAAGCGATCGTCTTCACTATCCAGATCATTCTCCCAGTTTGCTGCCTCTCCGTCATCATTAAAGTTCTCATTTCCAGCCTGGTTAGCAAGGTAATCACTGGCATCATCTTTGCGACAGAAAACAGCAACTCCGTAGATACTGTTGTGGCCAATCTGGTTGCTTGTTATATGTGGAAGGCTGGATGACATGATCCATATGCCACACCCTTTGTTACCTAGAAAAAATAATCTTGTTTAAAATTTTTAGCAGTATTAAATCAATCAAATCAATTGATTAAAATCAGTACATCAAGAGAAATGTTCCATAACGAAATGCTATTTTACTACTGTATCATTAATTTGGCTGGAAAAAGCCAAATTACTGTACTTTCTATTTCTTCTTCTTCTTTTTCTTCTTCCGTTTTATTCTTCTGCTTTTTTGGACCGTATCACCTCCCACAGTTTTTGAGCTAGAGACATGAAATTCTGTATAGACGTGCAGGGCATATAGGAGAAGTGTGCTATCTTCTAGCTAAGGAATCCGCGGAAGCGTTACGGCATTATCGGCGAATTTCCGGACATTTTTTCCCATAGACTATAATGGTAACAATCCTCAAATGTGGAGATATTTCAAAACAGTTTTTTTCATGGTCATAAATACAAATGGTGATACCCCCAACCCCCCACACAGTCCCAGGTACACCCACCTACTGACCTACCTTTCCATTCCCATGGATATTTAAAGGGTAACTAAAGTCAAAAAAACTAATTTAGATTTATCCTCAATAAAAGATAGTTTTATGGTTATAAACACAAAAAAGACATACCCCCTCAACCAGACCCAGGTGCACACACCTACTAATCTACTTATCCATTACTGTGGCAGCCATACTTAAAGGATAACTAAAGTAAAAAAAACTCATTTAGATTTATTCTCAATAAAAGATAGTTTTATGGTTGTAAACACAAAAAAGACATACACCCTCAACCAGACCCAGGTACACACGCCTACTGATTTACTTATCCATTACTGTGGCAGCCATACTTAAAGGGTAACTAAAGTCAAAAAAATTAATTTTGATTAATAATAAAAAAGGTTTGTTTTTTTAACCCCCCATGTGGCACAGTTATATACACCTACTGACCTACCCCTCCATTATTGTTGCAGCCATACCTAAAGGGTAACTAAAGTTAAAAAAAAGTTTGTTTTTTTTATTGGCCGCACGCCTCCCGGAGATCATGGTCTAATTGGGAGTATTTTTCCCTGTGGGCTTTTTTTTGACCAATCATCAAACCCAATTTGATATGAATACACACACACCAACTGACCTACCTTTAATGCATGTGACATATTTAAAGGGTAAGTAAAAAACAACAATGTCCTCTTCATTGACATTATTGAGTTTTAAAATCTGCAGCACAAACACACAAATTCCATTCCAAAATGCAGTCTTTCAAGCCAAATTCAAAGTTTATACTTAAACTTTCCCTTTCTAGTTTACTTTATTGTCTTACTTGCTTACTACTTTGAATTAAAACATTATCCATAGTAGTTTCCAGGGCTCTGGGAGCATGGAGAAAATTTACAATGTCGAGGAATGGTAAGAAGCATAAATGTGATTAGGTTGTAGGCTGTATTGCACAAATGAACTCTAGATCAAAATTGCACCTTCCTGATTTTTTAATAGATTGTGAATTGTACTGCGCAGCTCTGTTTTGTTTATTTTTACTTGGTAACGGAAATCCAGAAAAAAACGGAAGCTGAGTAGCTCATTATGCTGTTCTATACATTATGAGCACCACACACTTTTTTTTATTTCTAGTGAAAGTAATTTTTTGTTTTGGACACAAAACTGAAAGGGAATATACACATAACACATAAGGCAGTGTAAAATGTCAAGATTGACACTTGGCGTCCATTTTTAAAAAAAGAAAACACATTTCTTAAAAGCAGGGTTTATTTCCTCCAACATTATTACCAAATGCCTTTTTGGCAGTACAAAAGGGGAGCGGACAGATGTGCAGTCAAATCTAAGCTGGGTGAGGTTGAAGCTTTTAAAGGTAGTGAAGCAACCTTTCTGTTTTCTTATACGGAACTGAATAACTATATCTATATCCATGGCTGAACAGCCTGGATATATCATTGGTTATAAATAATGATGCAGTAGCTTAAGTAGAAGGGTTATTGTGTTCAATTACATATTAAGTATGCAAATCCTTTTTTTTGTTGTACTTCAAGATGGTATGTTACTAACAAATGTTGAATGATTTGCATAGGTTATTTTATTTTCAGTTCAATCTATAAAAATGCAAAGTCTGCCTATTTAAGCACACCTTACAGTCATTAACCTCAGTGGATTTGCAAGTAGATGTTTAGTAAGCAAGATGTGTCTAGCAAAACCAATAACCACTTGGAAAGATTGTCCTTAAATGAAGTCAGTTAATCATGAATAAATCAAAAAAACAGACCTCAACATGGCCCAGATACATAGTATTCAAATTCCTGTGATTCCTTATCCTTGCAAATCAGGCTTTAGATGAATTTCAAATACTTTTAATATTATTCCCTGGGTAGCGAACCATAAATAAAACACCTTTAATGCGTGTTCACAGTTCACTTATTACAAGATGCAGACCTCAGGGGAAAATTACTAGCAAAACAAGCTACAGCTAATCGTCTGTCTTCTAGTCTAATTAATCTGTACACAGGGATCGCAATGGTAGAAGACTCTTCTTTAATAACCACTGCAACAAACACAAAGCCTGTAGTTCACTAAAGATAAATGTAGAAAAGTTTTCCAAACTTCATAATAAGCTAATGAGAGAGATATCATCCTTGCCTCCTTTTGGGTACCAGTGGAATGCTCAAACAATTAATTTTTCCTTATGATTTTCTTTGCAATGATCAAGCTATCTAAAATAGATCTTTAGGTTGGCAAGAGCCACTGGGTCTTGGAGTAATGAATCTTAGGAGGAACCAACATTTAATTTGATTAGGTAATCTAATGCTATCACCAAAGGGGCCCATACATCATAATTTACCTTCCGATGGTCTTTTGACATTTGTGAGGCATCCAAAAACCGCCTGGTACTTTCTTTTTTCGCAATCGGAAAAGTAAAAACTGCCTGCCGGTATGGCAAGCATTACAGTAAATAGTTTTTTGGTAGGCCGGCTCCCACAATTAAACAAGACGCCACTAATACATTAATTAGGATAGGGAGAGAATTCAGGCTTTGAAACTCCCTTTTCAGCAATATGCAAATAAGGAACAAAGACTTCTGGGAATTTACCATGTTTCCATGGAAGCTCTTAGGAACGCTATATCTTTAAAAAGACTTTTACAGCATTCCACAAGCTAAATGCAAAACCAGAGCGCCAACTACAGACTGGTTTCAGCCTTATTGAGCCATCATCAGTGTAATGCAGGCCTCTGGTTTTGCAGTGTAAAGCACCTATGGACAGACGTCACTAATACATTAAATAGGATTGGGAGAGAATTCAGGCTTTGAAACTCCCTTTTCAGCAATATGTAAATAAGGAACAAAGACTTCTGGGAATTTACCATGTTTCCATGGAAGCTCTTAGGAATGCTATATCTTTAAAAAGACTTTTACAGCATTCTGCAAGTTTAATGCAGAACCAGAATTAAACAAGAAAATTTGAAAGATGCTCCATCTTGAGCAGAAAAACTGTTTGACTTACCATAAGACCATGACAAGATTTTGTGGTTTAAAGGAATAGTTCACTGCAATAGTGAACTATTCCTTTACTACACTGATTGAAGCCCGGCAGGTTAAAGAGAAAGTTCGGTGGAAAATAACATTATTTTTATTTCTTATCGTTTAAAATGGTGCTAATTTTGCCCCAACTAATCAGAAATTATTTAACATTTGAAAGCTAACATCTGGGTTGGGACAATATTAGCACCATTTTTAACGATATGAACTTTTATTGAATAACCCTGTTAGTTTCTATTAAACACACCTAGTTATTCTACATATTCTCTTCCATTTTGAAAAATCAATTGAATTTATACCCCTTGCTATTCCCTGCTGTTGACTTTGGTGAGCTGACATTTTTGGTTCTGTAATGGTCCTTCTTCTTCCCAGGATGCACACTTCCTTGGAATGTTCCTAACAGTAATTTCTACTGATTGGCTGTTGGATGGGTCAAACATACTCAGATCTCTACTGAGCAACTGAATTAACCCAGGCACTGGGCCATGGGCAAGACCATAATGGTCTCTATTAGGGGTCCTACAAACAGGGTGTCAATATTTCGTATGCAATTATTTATACACAGATAAAATTCCTGAAAGGACAGGTTAAGATCACTGGGATGGCATTACGACAATGGTGGAAAGGGTTTTTCCAAACTTCATATAGCTAATGAGAGAGAGATATCATCCTGCCTCCTTTTGGGTCCAGTGGATTCAAACAACAATATTTTCCTTATGTTTTCTTGCATGAATGATCAAGCTATCTAAAATGATCTTTAGGTTGGCAAGAGCCACTGGGTCTTGGAGTAATGAATCTTAAGGAGACCAACATTTAATTTGATTAGGTAATCTAATGCTACACCAAAGGGGCCCATACATCAAATTTACCTTCCGATGGTCTTTTGACATTTGTGAGGCATCCAAAAACCGCCTGGTACTTTCTTTTTTCGCAATCGGAAAAGTAAAAACTGCCTGCCGGTATGGCAAGCATTCAGTAAATAGTTTTTTGGTGCCGGCCTCCACAATTAAACAAGACGCCACTAATACATTAATTAGGATAGGGAAAGAATTCAGGCTTTGAAACTCCCTTTTCAGCAATATGCAAATAAGGAACAAAGACTTCTGGGAATTTACCATGTTTCCATGAAGCTCTTAGGAACGCTATATCTTTAAAAAGACTTTTACAGCATTCCACAAGCTAAATGCAAACCAGAGCGCACTACAACTGGTTTCAGCCTTATTGAGCCATCATCAGTGTAATGCAGGCCTCTGGTTTTGCAGTGTAAAGCACCTATGGACAGACCGTCACTAATACATTAAATAGGATTGGGAGAGAATTCAGGCTTTGAACCTCCCTTTTCACAATTGTAATAGAACAAAGACTTCTGGGAATTTACCATGTTTCCATGAAGCTCTTAGGAATGCTATATCTTTAAAAGAACTTTTACAGCATTCTGCAAGTTTAATGCAGAACCAGAATTAAACAAGAAAATTTGAAAGATGCTCCATCTTGAGCAGAAAAACTGTTGACTTACCATAGACCATGACAAGATTTTGTGGTTTAAAGGAATAGTTCACTGCAATAGTGAACTATTCCTTTACTACACTGATTGAAGCCCGGCAGGTTAAAGAGAATTGCGGTGGAAAATAACATTTTTTATTTCTTATCGTTTAAAATGGTGCTAATTTTGCCCCAACTAATCAGAAATTATTTAACATTTGAAAGCTAACATCTGGGTTGGGACAATATTGCACCATTTTTAACGATATGAACTTTTATTGAATAACCCTGTTTTTTCTATAACACACCTAGTTATTCTACATATTCTCTTCCATTTTGAAAAATAATTGAATTTATACCCCTTGCTATTCCCTGCTTTGTTGACTTTGGTGAGCTGAATTTTGGTTCTGTAATGGTCCTTCTTCTTCCCAGGATGCACACTATTCCTTGGAATGTTTCTAACAGTAATTTTCTAATGATTGGTGTGGATGGGTCAAACATACTCAGATCTCTACTGAGCAACTGAATTAACCCAGGCACTGGGCCATGGGCAAGACCATAATGGTCTCTATTGGGGTCACAAACAGGGTGTCAATATTTGTATGCAATTTTTATACACAGATAAAATTCCTGAAAGGACCGGTTAAGATCCAGGGATGGGTCAAACATACTCAGATCTCTACTGAGCAACTGAAAACCCAGGCACTGGGCCATGGGCAAGACCATAATGGTCTCTATTAGGGGTCCTACAAACAGGGTGTCAATATTTCTAAGCAATTATTTATACACAGATAAAATTCCGAAAGGACAGGTAAGATCACTGGGATGGAAAATGCTGCCTTTTTTATTAAAAGCATATGTATTTGCACTGAACTTCCCCTTAAAGAGCTATGCCTTACCTCCCGTTCTTCAATCAATTGTTGCAGAGCCAGAACGAAGATGCCAAAAGCTTACCTTTTGCGCGATCCAGCGTGGCCGCTCTGAAATTCCCAACCGCTTCCTGCTTCTGTTCCGCTATAGCGCACATTATCGGGCATGCGCGTTATAGTGAAACAGAAGCAGGAGGCGGTCGGGACCTGTCAGTGAGGCCACGCTGGATCGCGTAAAAGGTAATCTTATCATCTTCATTCCAACTCTCCAACAATTGATTGAAGAACGGGAGGTAAGGCATAGCTCCTTAACCTCCCGGGCTTATCAATGTATTAAAGGAATAGTTCACTATTGCAGTGAACTATTCCTTTAATATATATTAAGAATACTTTTCACCAGCACTATTGCATTGCCTTAGGGCTAGGCCACACTAGCATGTTTGTCATGTGCTTTCGATCCATTAGCACATGAGAATCACATGTTGGCATTAAATGCATAAAAGGGAATTGGGTAGAGAAGTCCTAAACACCTGCTACAAGTGGTGCTGGGGCACCATTGTTACTTTGTAGCAGTTCTTTTAGCCATTATTATTTCACAGATGCAGATATACCCCCTTGAAGTACACTATTAGAATGCTGGAACAGATGGCTGAATGATTTTCCTGTGTTTTTTCAAACTGCTGCCACTCCATTAGATGAAATTGAACATTTTGTCTCAGAGAACACTGGCAACTTAAAGCTTCTGTTTTGTTTTGATCACTGCAGGCTGCCATACTACACAATGTGATGTTTCTCCTCTCGCTGCAATTAAGCTTATTCAGTTTAATAGGGATAAATGCAATCATTGAATCGAGCTGGAGATAAACTAACCTGGACAAAAACAACTTTGACATTGCATTTTCCCAGTCTGGCTGCTGGTAATGTACCAGTCTAGAAACCTACTAATACAGTAGCTGAATGCCTACTGATTTCCCAAAGACAGTAACAGAATAGAATTAAATGACAGCTCCACAAAATCTTTGTTTTCCTATTTTTTTTAATAATAGGGTGTAGTGAACTTGTGAGATGTACATGTAAAAAATTAAAGCTGTAGTCCTGACACTGCCATAAAGTGTTAGATTCTTCTACTTTGTTACAAAATGTGTTGCTTAGGCATTTAAAAAATTACATGAAATGTGGCAGTCTGAATAATGTCATATAATTGTGTCTTTTTTACTGAACTGGAACATGGAATTAGTGACTGACATAATTGGGGATGTCTGTAGTAAAGCAATTCAACAAGCAAAGACTTGTAACAAACAGTGTGTAACTAGTATTTAAACTATTCTTTCAGCAGAATTTATATGCAGAAAAAAACAGTCCATTATCCATGGACCCAAATTTGCCAAAACCTTTTCTTTTTATATAGATTTTATATAGATGAAATGTGCACTCCAGGGACTTATTGTAAACATTTTAATTGTGTCACAAACTAACAAACAGCTATATATAACGTGTTGTGTTAGCAAATTTACCATAAATCGTATTTCCTTCAATGAGACCCTTTCCTCTTTCTCCCCACAACAACTCCATCAGAATATCCACAGCATATGAGATTGCTTCTTAGAACTGGGTCTCCACCTCTCCGGATATCAACTCCCCCCCACTGATTTTCACGAATTACTTTCTGTTGTAGGGAGGAGAAAAACAATTTAGTAATAAAGCAATAATGACATTCTGAAGCTATTAAATATAATTTTCTAAAAGTATATTAAAAGAAATAAAAATTCTCCTTGCGTTACCATACAGGCACCTGTTATCTCCCCATGTTATATGCAAGAAGTAAACAAAGCACTGTTAACTTTGACAAGATACCTCATGTACATCATTAAAAAAGCATCCTGTTTAATCCTCTGACTGGATTCAAATGTAGAGATTTGGTTATATCTCTTGAAGATTTTCAAAGCCAGTGACTCTCTAGTAGAGTAGAGGAAATACCCACAAGGATACTTAATAGCTAGGAACAGAGGCCATTTATTTACCCACTTACCTGTAACACACGGTAGTCACGCACCACTCAACAACTGGTCAGGTGTTAAAGGTCTTTATATCAGTTGTGACTACATTAGAATAGAAAGCAACAGTGATTTCCCCCTGTTCACACTCCACACTGGTTCGGATCATACTAGGCACATTAACATGAGACATCACTCCACCTTTATTCATAGGCCACCCTATAATATGTAAGATGGATGCTGCCCAAAACACGTAGTTGCTCATCTGTAATGTCTCTGTTAATGTTTTGAGTATGAAGGCTAATAAAATACTGTTTTACTTATTGCTAAGGTAGTATGTATTATTTGTGACATCAATTATACAAAGCAGATAATTCATATTATGAAATCAATATTTTTTCAACCAGTGTAACATTCAGGAATCCTCTCCACAGGACTGTGAAAAGACTCAATTAACGATTTTGCTAAGATAGCAATAGTTATTACCTAACACCTACCTAATATGTCTATACTGCACATCACTCTTATTTATATTTTTGCAACCTTTTAAAGGGGAAGTTGACCTTAAAATTAGCTTTTAGCTAATTTACCATCTTTCTGTTTAAGGCATTATACTAACTGACTGCTCTATGGTTCTTTCCCCAGCAAGAGACAATAAATCTTCTCCAATTCTCTGACACTGGAAAGCATATGTCAATGACAAGCCAGTCACTCACAAGCATAGTGTTCCTTTAAATAACTGGATACCTGGATTAGCTATAGCAACCAGTGGTTTAAATATCTAGCAACATAAACAATTATATTATATAAGGAGAACTAAAGATCAAAATTTTATTTTGGTTAAAGGGCATGTCCACCCCCAAAACTATAATCCCCCCCACTACTGGCCCCATCATGTAGTGTAGTTTAATCCTTACCTCACATCCCAGCTCCATAAGGTTCTCCTGTAGCCCCCCCCCCAAAACTGCCCACCAGGAGGATAGCAGAGTCCATATAGGACTCTGCCTCCTACCTGGCCTCCGGGAAGTTTGGCATGCGTACTGCAGCCCTTCTCCCCCTCCCTCTCCCTCCCGATTAGATTCCCTCCCCCTAGTGTAAAACCCTTTTCACCAAAGATTCCCCCTGTCCCCCAGCCCCAACCGCTGTTAGCATTATTAGAAAATGTCCGAAACATTACTTACCTTCCCTCTTGCCTCCGCTGCACTGAACTACTCCCGGCAGCCCCGTCCGTGATTGGCTGCCGCTCCCAATCACAGACACGACTGCCGGTCCCGCCCTCTGCTTGCATTTACTCACAGCAGAGGGCATGGGCAGCGCAGCGGAGGCAAGTAAGTAAAATTTGGGGCATTTTCTAATAATACTAACATAGCGGTTGGGGCTGGGGGACAGGGGGTATCTTTGGTAAAAAACATTTTTAAGGGTGGACATCCACTTTAAGTCGATTCACTTTGATTAAGCTGGGAACACACACATTTTATTCTTTTTCGGCTGACCGTATGCCACTAGCATGCGGCCGTGCGGGATGAAACACTGTCTTTCGCAGCAAAGGTGATATATCAGTTTGCCTTCCCGACATGCCATCCACGATTGGCCGTGGCTTTCAGACGTGTTTGATCATTCATTCAGCTAATTTGGACGGACGGTCGGTCCAGCTGAAAACCCATGCGATTATTTCGGCCAAATCGACCGATATCGATCATGAACTACATTGTTAAAAATGTTAAATTTAATTTGCTGCCCTATTTCAATTCCAGATATCCCTCGCTTCAAAAACATCCATCTGCTACCTGTCTATTCAGAGTGTAACTAACAGATACTCGTAATGGAACAATTACAAGCAATTTTGTGCTTCTTGTCCATCTTTAAAAATCTACTTGTGTATGGCTCTGCTACAATTGTCTAATTCTTATAAGAAAAGCTTTGTTGGGCACTAGGAGCTAGATTGTAAGCAATGCACATAATCACAGGCCTGTGGTACACCCCCACTCACAAATAATCATGAAACCACAAGAAACATGCAGTGGGTAAAAAAGTGGCAACACAGCGGTATGTGAAAAACAATCCAATACTTTTCAATAACATCCCATATACTAATCATCCCAATAAAGTGCATGTATAAATTGATAAAAACACATCACCCTGACAGACAGACCGTGCATAAAGTTAATCATGGTTTCAGGATTTATCTATTACCACCATCTGATTTTAAAGGGAACTAAAGTCTCAAGACAGTCTCCCAATAGAAAGAGCACATTCACTTTTCTTCTAGCCTTACAATTATTTTTTTCTTTATTGTTTTAAATTATTAAAGGATCACATGGGTTTGGAAATTTATTATAATAAATATATATTATAATACATATAATAAAGCCAATAAACCAAATTCTGTTTTATAATTTAATGATACCTAAAACATTCTCACCTGTAATCTGACCTCTTCCATTTTCATTTACTGCAATACCAGCAGCCGCCCCTGAAAAATATGGTTTCCGCTAAAAAAAGAAAATGATAGCTAAAGAACGTGTAAAAAAAGAGGGAGAGAGACTAGAGTAGAACAGAGAGACAACAACAATGGCACTTAATAGAAACATGTATGGATGAAACAGATGTACAATATTATATTTATAACATTATCAGGGTTATTCAATAAAAGTTCTTATTGTTAAATGTGCTAAATTTGCCCCAACCAATCAGATGTTATTTAACATTTGAAAAACTAACATCTGATTGGTTGGGGCAAAATTAGCACCATTTTAAAGATAAAACTTTTATTAAATCTCCCTGTAATTTATAAGTGCAAAGCCATGCAATATTTAGAGTTCTACATAAATATTTTATATATATTTTTTATAAAAATATAATTTTTGCTTTCACATAGATTTGGTCAAGTAATGCTTGACATCAAAAATTATTGCACAGTATTTACTTATAGAGCACCGTATACCATATATTAAATGTTTATCCATTCCCAACAGTTTCAGTCCCAACTTAAACAGTGTACATATGGGCCAATATTGCAACATGATTGACAGCAATTTTCACTATGAAATAAGAGGACATTTTTCACCCGATCTTGTGGTCTTTAACTGGCAGTGCAATCGGTACCACTTTAATTACCATTAGTCAGATTACCAATTGGTTCTCTGGTCAGAAGCGTGTCTGAAAGGACACGAGGTTAGGCCCATTGTGTGCACACCTAAGAAGTTTTGCATGAACTAGTAACAACATCTTTACAACAGGGCGCCCATATAAAAAGTGATAGTTGTCAGGAAGGACTGTTTGGAACTCACTCGTGCGTTTTGGGTTGAGCCTGCATCACACGTGTGAGGATACAAAGTTGGTCTTTGATAAGTGTGAGCAAAAAATCTTTTTTGCTTTGAACAGTCATCTTAGATGAATAATCTGCCTGTGTGAACTAATCCTTAAAACAAGTCTACAAAAACATGATCACTACATCAGGAGTGCCCAACACATGGCTTTTTTGTGACCCATGTGAGATGTCAAGGTGGGTAGGGTATGAAAAGGGTTGAGACGAATCAACAGCACAATTTTGGAATCCTGTGTACAAAAAGGACATCTTTGAAATGGAAAGGGGTCAGATTAGGGCAACTAAATTAATAAGGGGTTGGGGAGCTTGGATATGAAGAAGACTGGATAAATTACAATTATGTACGCTAGAGAAAAGGCGCTTGCGTGGGGATATGATTACTGTGTTAAATACATTAACGGGCCATACAATAAACTATCTGGGGCTTGTTCACCAAAAACATGTCAGAGGACACGCGGACATCCCTTAAGACTTGAAGAAAAGAAGTTTAGTCTTCAAGTTTTGGAACTACGGAACGGTCTTCCATTGGGCGTTGTTATGGCGGTTCATTGGACAGTTTCAAAAAAACCTTGATGAGTTTCTGAATACACAGAATGTTAAAGATCTGGTACTATACAATAAACAGAGCTATCCAGGAAATTTCCGATGCCCACTTGGAGTCAGGAAGGATTTTCTTTCCCCTTCAAGTTTCTGGATCAACAGTTAGGCGGGAAATGTGAGTATTGCTGAGTTAGGTTGACTGGATGTATGTATGTCTTTATTTAACCTCAACACTATACTATACTAGAACTCTGGTGAACAAGGTCAATATTGCTTTCTTAGGGTTTGGGGGTTCTGATCCTTAAAGTAGCATTACTTGTGGGGTGGACCGTGGCATGCCCATTAAGGCTACATTCACTTTATGCAAAGCAACTGGTTTCCTGGCAGCCACCACTGGTCAAAAGCTGCATGCGTTTTTCTCCATCTCTACATCTGAAACTGCTCAGAAATTGCTAGGTAACTACATGTGAACCACTAAAAACCACTTATGAATGCAGCCTTCAGCTGTGCTTCTTTTCTGATTTAGACATAGAAAACCTAGTTGCAAACTAGATAAAAGAACAGAATATTTATCACAGTTACAGAAGCATGACTGAGAGAGAAAACACCCTAGAGGCAAAAGTAATTTGGCTGAAGTAGAAATTAACATTTATTCCGAACATATTTTAAATAATAATTAGCATTAACTTCAGTGAAAAAAATAAGCTCTGCATTAAATATGCCCAAGGCATTTTATTAAGTTCAATAAATCCTGTTCCTCTGATCACAGTGTCAAATGTTATGTTAAGCACATTTATTCAGTATTAGGCAAAATGTAACATTACTTCCCTCAATATCTACTATAACACAGCTATTCTAAATCTAAAGCAATGTATAACCGTGCAATATTGATCAACTAAAGTAATTGACGTAGGCAAATAATGAGGCTGCTTCGACCAATAATTGCATATTTATAAGGGCATTAGAATGGGTTTCAGACTCTCCACAAGGGATAGCAATATTAGGAACATGTAGTGATGTTAATAACGACAAAGGGGTGATGCAATAACAGGGTAAACGTTTGCCTGTGCTATTAATCACCAGCTATCAGATGTTATCTGTGTTATCTAACTGCAGTAAAAACAACATCTGATTGGTTGCTGCATTACCCACTATAATCTATCTAGAATCCATTGATTTCACTACTTTAAACAAACCAATGATACCTTCCTAATGTTGGGCTAAACTAAAAAATGTATATCCCTACATTACCCAAAGTTTGGACTACCACCATGTCCGACCATTTTGTTAAGCCAAGAGATATCCGTCCAATAATGGTTTGCAACTGGATTACACCGGTACTCATCCCGTGCAGTCTTCCAAGTGTCGGGGTAAATCTGATAGAGTATGGGCATCTTTTGTCTGTGATACTCGCATGGTTTTTAAATTCTCTATACAAGAAAATACGGGATCTTTTTGAACAAATTTAAGAAGTATCTCTTTTTGCTTCATTTGTCTGCTCCACATTATTACCGGCTCTAAAGTGTACAGTTTTGTATATATCATTAAGGCAATTAATCTATGAAGACATCTACTTAAGATATTTTAGTTTTAGCCTATATTTCCATTTACATGTCTTTATGACATCTAACACATACTGCATTTGCTATTTGCTCTTTTAATTTAGTCCCCAGACTTGGAGGCAAACCCACATGATCATGACAACCACAGAGGACCAGATTAACTCTCCCTATCAGGGGTTAATACCTGAACAGTGGGACAACCTCTTGGCTTCGGCAGTGAGCTCTGAGCTAGTGGAATGCACCACAGGGTTGTGCCGTTTGTTTATTGGCATTGGCGTTTTACATTTCTATAGAAATCACATCACATCTGGGAAATGCTGCAAGCATCATTCTCCAAAGAGGGTCTCCCATACACTTTGGTTATTACCTTAGCACCAAACACTGCTATATACAGCAGTTTTTTATTTTCCACCAACACAAGCCTTAAATTTAGCACCAGCAAAAAATGTTTATCTATAAAAGAAATTAAAAAAAAACCCAAAAAGCCACATATTTAACACAACAAACAGAATGGGGTTAATTGGAAGGCACCCACAGAAAAGCATTGTTGCCTTGGAGATGATAAAAGTAGATAACAAAAGGAAGCCACAATCAGCTTACTAAACATTGATTTTAAGTCACGCACAACATAATAACCATAAACCTTTCAGGTAAAGCTGAATTAAAAATAGGCATTATGATTAAAAAAAACCTCTATAACTTCACCTAACAATGGGTTTTCCCATTGTACAAAATATAAATGCCAGCTTCTTTATTTCCAAGAATCTGATTGCTGCGGATGTTACCTTTTCCGTTGCCTAGGACGACATGCCCGAGCTTAGGCCAGTGTATCCTGTTGCACTGCAGTCATATTATGTGCACAAAGGCAGAAGAAAAAAAAGAACGAGACAATCACTTATTTACAATGTTTATTGGCAATTGCAGACTACATGTACTTAAATTTAAATCTACAAAACAAATGCTTTAATATTTTGTGGTACTGATTCTCAGAATGTTTATGGCCATATTGATTTAAGGAAACTATGGTCAAAAATGCATTTCTCCTGCTTTATAGGTCCCCTTGCTAAGGTGACGAAAAGGAAAGTAACTGAATGGCTGATAAAGAGAAAGATTTACTGACCTTAACTTAAAGCATTTTTTTGGTAATAAAATACATAAGATAAGAGATACCATTTTAACTGGTGGTAGTGGCTATAATTGGGAAAATGTGTTTCATCCGGCAGGTTTTATTAACATATAACTATAAATATCAGTTTAAAATTGAAAAGCCTATGATGTGTTTTAGAATTCATGAAACTACTGTAAATATCTTGTATAACTTCCAAGGCATGCCAATTACTCCACTTGTGATTGTGCCAGTTAGTGTTAGAGATGGGATCCGGGTCCGACACCAAAACTCCTCGGTTCCGAAATCCGAATGATCCGTCCGCACACATTTTTGATTCTTTTCGAATGTGCAGGGCTATTTTTCGATAATTTTTTAAAAATAGCATCAAACGTTCGAAAATCCTCGAAATATGATCGGAAACTCAAATGGTCTCCAATCGTATTTTCGCGAATTTTCGTAAAATTATCAAAAATTCGAAAACGGAACTAAACTAGGAGATTCGTCCATCTCTAGTTAGTGTAATACAAATTCAATTATTTTCAACAACTAATAAACTCTGTAATCTGCTGCCACAGAAAGCATTTACTAAGTAAATGTATCCTACTAAGACTTTGTTACTCATACCTTGAAAAAGATCATATATTATGTTGAATTGCAAATTTCTGATTTGCAACATAAAGAGAGACACTGTTTGTAACTGGGTAGAGATGAGCTACAAATGTTATTGTACAGAATGAAATCCTCCACTTCATACTTTGAAAAGAAGAAGCACCTGTAGAGCCTGAATTGGTAGCATGAATTATATTATTGGGCTTACAAGACTGTATCAGTAATTGGGTGGAACTGAAAATAAGTGAACAGCATGAAGTTTGATTTAAAAATTAGAAGAGATTATGATCAAACAATCTGCTAATTACAACTATATATCACTTTTTTCCCAATTGCTAACCACGAGTAATGACGATTACTGACATGTGTGTACCTATATAGTTTTAATTACAGTCTCACACATCTTAAATTAATCTCTTATTGTTCTCTAAATATATTCTTAGCTAGGATTACATACCAGCACTACAGGATTGGCTCCTTTGCGTATATCCACCTCCTGCTTCTGTGTTTGAATGAATGTTTATTTGCAATAGGCCTCCTGCTGCAAGACGCAAAAAAAACCCCTGATGTTTTGCAGTGATAAATATCATTCTTCAACATTATGACCTAAAATGAAGCAATAAAATTGTAAATAAAGGTTTAACTTACATTAACTTTTGTAGACCCACGCATGCATCCCTCCTGGATCCCTCCTGGTAATCCTGTGCTTGCCTCTGCAGTCATTTTTTATCTTTAAAATCCCTTCTCTGCTCAGATATTTTATCTGTTAAAAAAGGTAAAACGTAACCTACCTTGCTATTTTGTATGCATCTCACTGCATAGGTGAGATCCCTGAAGATGCTCTCTTCTACTTTTGCTTGCCCTTGAGAACATATAATACTCCCCTTTACCATCACGAAAAAGGCACTTTCGTATGAGACTCCATGAATTGTGTAGCTAGAGTCTGCAGTTCCTTGTCTTCCTGCAACTCATGTTTGTAAGCTTTTCAAAGACTTTCACCCTGCAATGCGATTCCATTAGCCATTGGCCTACCTTGTAAAGTCTTGGCTAGTATGTGGCTTAGACCATGCGATTGATAGGACAGTTTGTATACCGATTGATCTTCATCTTCATTTCACTGATTGTGCTCACATCACTATCACTGTAGTCTGTATCGATAGTCATCACTTCACCTTCTTTGCACTTGTAAAGGTTTCCATTAATTCATTTTCCTTATCACTGCCTTTATCTCAAGCATTTGGAATTTTGCATGAGAAAGCAAGTGGTATTGGTCACTATTCATCATTGTCTCACTAGTCCTCACATTTACACCAGATGATTCAATACCAAAATAATCTGTGCTGCCCATCCACACGTGATACCTCAGGTGCATTAAACAAAATATTTCTTGATTTGGCACAAGCTGATAGGTGTTGTTGCATGCCCAGTTTTTGTCAGAGGTAGGAAGCGCCTTCAACAGTATAGATGCATTTTCACTGCCAACAAATTCACAGTTCTCAAGCACACTTAGGGCCACATTGTGGAATGTATGCTGGACTGGTTGAATGTGCAAATTTTACCTGGCATGTTCCTGGTGCATGGATCTGTATTTGCCCATTTTCAAGGTTGCAGTTGTCAAACTGAACATGGCCTATAGACGTCTGATAAAAAACAAATAAAGTCATAGTGTAAAAAAAATGATACATATGCCCACCATCATCCACACATTGAATCTGTACTGTACCCACACATATAGCTCAAGGATCCTCTAACAACTTTTCATGGAGCCCTAGGGTTTCCCTTCTTCCTAAATATTAGTAGTAGGTAGTAAAATAATATTTAGGGATAGATCAACAAAAGAAAAAATAAAAAGAAAGCAAAGCAATGTCATTATTGTATAGACATGTTAACTTTTGCTGCACAAAGGTGAACAGAGAGTTCTCCAATAAAATATATTGTGTATTCTGTGCTAAATGTTGATGATGTGACTAGATATAGTGAATAGTTATTTATTTATAAAGCAGCGTAAAATATGCCCTTGCGCCCTTATCCTGCTGTGCCCCCTTGCCTGATGCACCCCTGCAGCTCCTTCCTCATCTTCATCCCAATTTTTCAATTTATTTATAATCATGTCAGACATGATAATAGGCACAGTACTAGCACAACTTTTTTCTGGTGCCGCTGCATTATAATTTGTGTTACACAGCATTAGCAGCAGCAATATCTTTCTGATGGTAAAACTGCTGGTTTATAAATAGCAGTAGTTCAATAAATTGCAAAAAAAGTTGTATACCCGCTGGTAAGTTAACAATTCTGTATTGTAAGGGGGCCCATACATGCACTGATCCCGGTTGACAATTTTAGGATATTTTTCGATATCATACGATTGTTGGACGATGTGTGGCCCTTCATACTACAATCTTACGATTTTCATATGAATTTCTGGCCTATGGATATGTTTAAAAATTTTTATCTGACCATCTATCTGTAATAATGCGTGTATGGGCCTCTTTATTTGTGAAATACTGTAGTGACATGTTTAGATGGCAGTTTCTAGGTTTTTAAGACAGGATATAAGCTTTAACCTAAACATTTTAAATCATGTCCACCCTCTAAAGTATAAAGTCACAACTCCTGACCATTCCCAAATGCTCCAGTTTCTCTTACTAAGAGAATTTCTGTAGCATCAAAATGTAACTCTCCCTCGTAAATGTTAATGCCCTCCCATGTGCTGCCTGAGCTTCATAAGTTTGGGCATGTCCAGAACGGGCATACAGAAATCCCATTCATCACTGTCTGTGATGTCAGCTTTAACATCTATGATTGATAAGTGAGTGGACAAAGACTTAATCTTTAAAAGAAGAGCAGACACTTTGCTGATGTGTGCAGGCTACAGAAATTCTTTCAGAAGTGAAAATGAAATGGTTGGGGAAGGTGTCAATGTAACTAATATGTACATTTTGTCATTAAGTGGAACAGCTCTTTCAAGTTAATATCATCTCCATATCCCTAAATTCAAACATTTTAACAGCCCTAAGGCTGTTAATCTCACATTTGAATCTGTAAAAATGGCAGATTTATCAGCATTGTTTCCTCTAATGGTTGTATGTACGCCACCTCTGATTGGCAAATGACGGCATGCTTTGCATATAGATAGCTAGGAAAGTAGACAGACCCCTGCACTGAGACCCATGCAGATGGAATATTGTTGCTCTTCATCCATTTCAAGCATATACCAAACTAAGAGATTGGTGTATAATCAAAAAATTATTCTTAAGAACGCCAAACTTTGTGAGTTTTATTTATAGCCACTTTAATGAGGTCAGGTGTATACTAACTACTATCTAAGATAGAACAAAATAAGATTATTTCATTCTGAATGCAGCCAAATCCTTGATTATTAAAGGGTATGCAAACTAATACGCTAACTTTTGTTATTATTTCTTTTTCCCCACAATACTTTTTCTAAACATTTTTAACTTTTAACTTCTTTGTACAGTTGGCAATTTTGCAATACGGTAAATAAGTTCCGGCATCTTCTCATGTTTTTTCAGTTATCCACTGAATTCACTGCATTGTTTTTGTGAATCCAGCAACAGCTAGAACTAGCAATATATTGTCTTGTATAAAGACAAAAAAATTTTACATTTGCTCCTCCCCCATTTAAATTTGAAGATTTCGCAGTGATATTGTTGGTTTCAAATCTATGTCGCACCCGCTTCTGACTGCTGCAAAGCACCCTCACTGAGCTTCCTCATTGGCCATGACGTTATCCGGGCTACATATGACTGTAGAGGATACCCAGAAAGAAAGAGGGATGCGTTAACGCGAATGGCAGAATGCTTGGGGAGAAATTATTGTATGAAAACAATTCCCTGCTGTATGAGTATTACAGAGTTGAGAGTTTGGGGGGTGCTCTTTCTACATACAAAAGTCTTTTTGGGGTGGACATACTCTTTAACATCACAGTAGACTTTTTTTGGTGATGTTGTTCCTGCTTCAGTTATCTATAACTTAAAACCAACCTGAATTGAATCACAACAGTTATTTTATTAAGGAAACCAATCCATTTTACTCATCTCACAAATAAAAAATATTTAAAAAAGCGTGAAAAGAAGAGAAACTCACCTTAAACAAGACGGAGTAACCATGCAGCATGAAAACCAAATTCATAGCCGAGTAGTAGGGCACTGCTGATCAATGCAGACAAGTAAAGCCCATCACCAAGTTTTCCCTGTCCAATTATTTCTACGGGAATCTTTAAGGTTATTTCATTTTGTTCTTCATAGACACCTGGCAAAAGCAAATACGGTCATAAACATTAGCAGAGGCCAGGGCTGTCCTTAGATTTTCATACTCGCAGCCATAGCCCACATAGAGTGTCCTGCGGTCCTTTTTCCTCCGAAATAAGTACAAACGTTTGAAGACTCCAGATCTTGAGCATTTTTTGTCCATGTCCTTGATGCAACATAGTGCTGCTTAAATGCCTCTCTCCACGACTTAGGCTCTACATCGGCTTATTGGCCAGTTTGGGTGCCTGCATTCCACACACCCAAGACAGAGCTGTCGCCATCGCGTGTTGTCTAGGCTTATGATTAGTCATACCAAGAATGACAGCCATGCCACACGACCCAGGTCACCAGAGGAAGATATGCCAGATCAAGACGCCACAATTCCAGAGGGAGGCCGCCATCTCCATATATCTTTTAGGGGAAAAAAAAGAAGAGGGGGGAAGCTTAATAATAAATTAAAATGTATTGCCTCTTATATTCTTTCCAACATTTATATTTTATCAAATCACAGTTTCAAAGGTAACCTCATAGTTCATTCATAGATAGGGGTTAGTTTCTAAAAGGCACAACTAAAGCCTCAGCACAACACTGAACTATTTAAAATGACACTTTTATATCCTTTAAACCACATACTTGAGTGCACATAGGTAGCAATGCCATTGGATGGGTCAACAGAATTTTTTTCAACCAGTAAGGAATAAATATCCAAGATAGTCCATACACTGGCCAATGAGTATGGCCCCTAAATCTTATATGTTGCTTATTGACTAAACTACAGCTCCCTCACATCTGGTAGAAAGCATGATCTAGTTGTAATTTGTAATATAAAATGGATGTTTACATTAAAGGGCATGTCCACCCCCAAAACTATTTTTTGCTGTAGTGTAGGGAGCGCTATCCTGTGTACTTTTGCCATATACTTTCATTGTTTTTTTGGAACAGTATCAGTTATTTTGATTTTGTGTTTCTTATGGGTGTAGCAATTGATTTCTCTCTCCTATAGTGGCAGTGTGCTTGTAGTCTATGATATATCCACCAATCGAATGGTTTTGCATAATAGTTAAAATAGCACTTGCTCCATTTATATTAAACATGCAGAAACAACTGATTTGCAAGTTCCACCTGGTATGGGATTTACATTAACCCATTCCCTTCTTCTATAGTCATCAGAACTACATGATTGTTTGAGTGCAAGTAGCATGTTGATGCATGTTGTACAGTATATACAGTATACAGAGAGATACAACATTTATCTTGTGTATGAAGGATACAATTGTTTTTACAAGCAGGGCTGCATTTATTGCAAACTGGTTGCATTTACACTTTGCAATTATTCAGACTCAGCTTTGCTGCATGTGATTCCGATATCCCTTTAATTACCATGTTGCTCTCTAGACTGGTTTGCAATTATCTCCCTATGCTCTATTACTGAAAGAGCATTTCCACCCCCAAACCAAATCTACCCCACTGCTGGCCCCACTGTGTAGTGTTTAAAAATCCTTACCTTACCTCTCTGCTCCAAATGGTTCTCCTTTAATGTATGCCCAAAGTCCTAGAAGGTAAAGAGTAGGAGCCGGCTGGAGGAAAACATTTCCGCCTCTGAGGTGTCCTCTACCACCCCCAACCACTATATTAGCTTGTAAAAGCTTGCCTCTCAGCAATCATGGACGTGGCTGCCAGTCTGGACCCTGCTTGCAAGCAGAGGGCATGTCTAAACACCACAGGAAAGAGTAAAGTTATTCGGTAAATCTGTTGTATTTTAATTAGATCAACTGGACTTGAAGTTTAGTTCTTAAAGGGGGTGGGTTTTGGAGTCACTACAATAGTGAATGTTCAGTAAGGACTGGAGAGCTAGTTTCAGTTTTACATTTCCTCTGAAATGTTGTCTTTTTAAGGGCAAGTACTGAATATAAACTTATTGATGTGATCTGACTGATAAGTGTAAATGGGCACCCTAGCTCAGATGGCTCACAGTTTAGTTTCTGTATTTGGCTATCAGTATCTAAGATAAAAACTTTGTAGCAAAAGTTTGGTTCTTTATCCCACAAAGTACTCAACAGGAGCTCTGATAACAGCGCTATTGATGTTTTGGAATATCTGTTTCAATATTTCACCAGAAATAATCTTCTAGAGCATGTCCACCTCTTTTTAGAAATTTGCTGTAGTGTAGGGCTCCCTCTCCCACCCCCACCCGCTATATTAGCTTGTAAAAAAACTTACCCGAAATAAGCTTGTGAAGGTTCTCATTCATCCAGGTCACGGTATATCTGTTTGTATTCAATTAGATCAACTGGACTTGAAGTTTAGTTCTTGAAGACGTTTCACTAGTCATCCGACTGGCTTTCTCAATTCAGAATGACTTGTACAAGAATGTGGTGGCAATTATGTACCCTGGAAAATCCCAATTAGCATATCAGCCCAAGTGTTAAGGGCGTGATTGGATAGTGCTAAGATTTGTTATAGGAACGCCCAGAGTAAGGTGTCAACAGCATTGTACATGGCAGACAGTTGTGTCGAAGAATCCCTCAAAAACGGTCATCTAGGGATTCCATTATTAGATCCCTATCAAAATTTCGCCTAGCAACTAGTTTTGCTTTAGAATCCTCTGCAAATTTAGTCAAGCTTTCTGCTAGAGAGATGGTGTTGTCCGTATCTTCTAGAAGAGCCCTATGGCTCAGACATGGTTGGCAGACACCCCTTCCAAGAACACTTGTGTGTAACCTACCCTTTGAGGTGAAAGACCTTTGGTAAAGATCTTGATGATTTATTTCAAAAACCACAGGAGTAAGATAGGTTTTCTTCCCCAAGGTAAAAGAGGTTTCGAGAACAGAGGAAGTCGACAGAGAGATCATCCGGCAAAGAAGAGGGGCAAAATCATACCGTCCTGGTAAAGAATATTCCAAACAACTTTGGAAGGAGGAAAATTCAGTCTTTTTTGATCCCAAACCTCCTCCACCAAGATCTCCTAAATCATCCAAACCTTTATAAGGGGCTACTGTCCATATTCCTCCTGTAGGTGCCAGGCTCCAGATTTCAGGAAATATGGGCAGACAACATTCAAGATGCCTGGTTGTGACAGCAGTACAGAGGGTCATCGACTGAGTCGAGGCCAACAAAATTATTTTTTTTCTTCAAAGTTGCCTGTGCTGTAAGAAAAAGCTCAGGCCCTAAGAATTTACGTTCAAGACCTGTTCAGGAAACAGGCAATTATAAAAGTTCGTTTTTCAACACCCAAAAGGGTTTTTACCCAACTTTTTCTAGTAACGAAAGCAACAGGGGACTTAACTCCAATCCTAGATGTAAGACGCCTGAATCCGTTCATCAGGGTACCATATTCAGAATGAGACCCTGCAAAGTTCGTTCGGCTATAACTCCGGCGATTGGCTTGTACAATAGACCTAAAGGATGCCTACCTTCATGTCCCTATAGCAAAGGAACATCAGAATTCCTAAGGTTCACCCTGGAGGGACGCCACTTTCAATTCTGCTGCCTTCCTTCGGTCTATCAACCTCACCCAGACCCTTTTCAAAGATCTTATTTGTACTGATGTAAAGCTAAGAGAAAAGGTTAGAGATCTACGCCTACCTAACATCTCTTAATAGTTGCAAGATCCAAAGACACAATGATCAACAACAGAGATCAAGTTCTAATTTTTCTTCAGAAGTTCGGATGGGTAGTAAATTTCAAAAAGAGCCAGCTAGTGCCTTCTCAAACCATTGTCTATCTGGGAGCAACTATCACACAACATTAGACCTGGTATACTTACCACAGAAAAGAATTCAAACCATTGTGCATCAGGCAGAGAAGATGCTGAATCTTACATCCATATCAGCAAAAGAATTTATGAGATTTTTAGGAACTATTTCCTCAACAATAGGGTTATCCAATGGGCGGCTTTGGGATGAGAACGATCAGAATGTTTTTCCTAAGACAAATGGGACAATCTGAAGCAGAATTGGTTCCAGAAAATCTCTTAACTCCCCATCTCAAATCCTATGTACATGGGGTACAAAATTCAGCACCTGAGACAAGGAACTCCTCTTCTAGAGCCGAGATTGATAGAGCATATACGAATGCCTCAGCCAGAGGCGGGGAGCACATATCTCCAGTATACAGCCCAGGGAATATGGAAAAAGGATGTATCGTTCCTTCCTTCGGGCATCCTAGAATTGAGGGGAATTTTCCCAAGCTCTCCTAACATTTCATCCATAATCAGAGGTGCCTCAATTTTGTACGAACGGACATCAGCGCCGGCAGTCTATATAAGAAAAGGGAGGAACAGAGGAGAATAGGGATGATGACCGATATTGAAGAACATATGGATTTCGCCAAGACAATCTATTGTTCATCACAGCCCATATATTCCAGGGAAGGAGAACTCTCTAGCCGACTCTCTAACCGTAAGGGGATAGATCAGGGTAATGGTCTCTCCATCCCCGTATATTTCAAATCTGAAACCAGTGGGTCTTCCACAGATCGATTTGTGCTTCAAATTACACAACAAACTTCAACTTTCTTTTCCAGGTATCCTCACAGGAAAGCCTTAGCAGCCGATGCTCGAGCCAGGAATGGGCAAGGGAGGTTTGTTTATGTGTTTCCCCCACTACCGTTAATTTTCAAGTCCTCAAAAGATCCTAGAGTCCTGATAGAGTAATTGCAGTCCTGCCCAATTGGCCAAGACGTCCGTGGTAACCCGTTACTCAGGAGACTCTTGGTTGATGGGCCATATCCCCTCCTCGTGGAAAAATCTCCTATCCAAGGCGATTCCTGCATCCAGACCCAGCAGGATTAAGTCTAGCAGCATGGAGATGAGGATGCTCTTCTAGAGTAGTGTCACTACTAAGTGCCAAGAGAAAATCTACTATCTCAAGATCATGGAATTGGAGTATCTATTCTTCCTGGGCCTCTTCTCGTGAATTAGATCCTATGAAAGCATCAGTTCCTCAAATATTGGAATTCCTTCAGTCGGGTCTGGAAGAGGATTAGCATTTAATACGATAAGCTTCAAATTCAGCAATATCCCTATCTCAGAAGGGTCTTAGCCTCAGAAAATTTAATCAAAAAATTCCTACAAGGGGTTTTAAGAATAAATCCTCCAAGGAGTACGTTTCTCCGCAATGGGATCTTCCACTTGTGTGGAGGATGGGTCAAACATACTCAGATCTCTACTGAGCAACTGAATTAACCCAGGCACTGGGCCATGGGCAAGACCATAATGGTCTCTATTAGGGGTCCTACAAACAGGGTGTCAATATTTCGTAAGCAATTATTTATACACAGATAAAATTCCTGAAAGGACAGGTTAAGATCACTGGGATGGTACACAGATAAAATTCCTGAAAGGACAGGTTAAGATCACTGGGATGGAAAAATGCTGCCTTTTTTATTAAAAGCATATGTATTTGCACTGAACTTCCCCTTTAAAGAGCTATGCCTTACCTCCCGTTCTTCAATCAATTGTTGCAGAGCCAGGAACGAAGATGCCAAAAGCTTACCTTTTGCGCGATCCAGCGTGGCCGCTCTGAAATTCCCAACCGCTTCCTGCTTCTGTTCCGCTATAGCGCACATTATCGGGCATGCGCGTTATAGTGAAACAGAAGCAGGAGGCGGTCGGGACCTGTCAGTGAGGCCACGCTGGATCGCGTAAAAGGTAAGCTTTATCATCTTCATTCCTAACTCTCCAACAATTGATTGAAGAACGGGAGGTAAGGCATAGCTCCTTAACCTCCCGGGCTTTAATCAATGTATTAAAGGAATAGTTCACTATTGCAGTGAACTATTCCTTTAATATATATTAAGAATAAAGCTTTTCACCAGCACTATTGCATTGCCTTAGGGCTAGGCCACACTAGCATGTTTGTCATGTGCTTTCGATCCATTAGCACATGAGAATCACATGTTGGCATTAAATGCATAAAAGGGAATTGGGTAGAGAAGTCCTAAAACTACCTGCTACAAGTGGTGCTGGAGCACCATTGTTACTTTGTAGCAGTTCTTTTAGCCATTATTATTTCACAGATGCAGAATTATACCCCTTGAAGTACACTATTAGAATTGCTGGAACACAGATGGCTGAATGATTTTCCTGTGTTTTTTCAAACTGCTGCCACTCCATTAGATGAAATTGAACATTTTGTCTCAGAGAACACTGGCAACTTAAAGCTTCTGTTTTGTTTTGATCACTGCAGGCTAGCCATACTACACAATGTGATGTTTCTCCTCTCGCTGCAATTAAGCTTATTCAGTTTAATAGAGGATAAATAATGCAATCATTGAATCGAGCTGGAGATTAAACTAACCTGGACAAAAACAACTCTTGACATTGCATTTTCCCAGTCTGGCTGCTGGTAATGTACCAGTCTAGAAACCTACTAATACAGTTAGCTGAATGCCTACTGATTTCCCAAAGACAGTAACAGAATAGAATTAAATGAACAGCTCCACAAAATCTTTGTTTTTCCTATTTTTTTTTAATAATAGGGGTGTAGTGAACTTGTGAGATGTACATGTAGAAAATTAAAGCTGTAGTCCTGACACTGCCATAAAGTGTTAGATTCTTCTACTTTGTTACAAAATGTGTTGCTTAGGCATTTAAAAAATTACATGAAATGTGGCAGTCTGAATAATGTCATATAAGTGTGTCTTTGTTTACTGAACTGGAACATGGAATTAGTGACTGACATAATTGGGGCATGTCTGTAGTAAAGCAAATTCAACAAGCAAAGACTTGTATACAACAGTGTGTAACTAGTATTTAAAACTGTATTCTTTCAGCAGAATTTATATGCAGAAAAAAACAGTCCATTATCCATGGACCCAAATTTGCCAAAACCTTTTCTTTTTATATAGATTTTATATAGATGAAAATGGTGCACTCCAGGGACTTATTGTAAACATTTTAATTGTGTCACAAACATAACAAACAGCTATATATAACGTGTTGTGTTAGCAAATTTACCATAAATCGTATTTCCTTCAATGAGACCCTTTCCTCTTTCTCCCACAACAACTCCATCAGAATATCCACAGCATATGAGATTGCTTCTTAGAACTGGGTCTCCACCTCTCCGGATATCAACTCCCCCCCACTGATTTTCACGAATTACATTTTCTGTTGTAGGGAGAGGAGAAAAACAATTTAGTAATAAAGCAATAATGACATTCTGAAGCTTTATTAAATATATATTTTCTAAAAGTATATTAAAAGAAATAAAAATTCTCCTTGCGTTACCATACAGGCACCTGTATCTCCCCCATGTTATATGCAAGAAGTAAAGTACAAAGCACTGTTAACTTTGACAAGATACCTCATGTACATCATTAAAAAAGCATCCTGTTTAATCCTCTGACTGGATTCAAATGTAGAGATTTGGTTGATATCTCTTGAAGGATTTTCAAAGCCAGTGACTCTCTAGTAGAGTAGAGGGAATACCCACAAAGGATACTTAAATAGCTAGGAAGCAGAGGCCATTTATTTACCCACTTACCTGTAACACACGGTAGTCACGGCACCACTCAACAACTGGTCAGGTGTTAAAGGTCTTTATATTACAGTTGTGACTACATTTAGAATAGAAAGCAACAGTGATTTCCCCCTGTTCACACTCCACACTGGTCTGATCATACTAGGCACATTAACATGAGACATCACTCCACCTTTATTCATAGGCCACCCTATAATATGTAAGATGGATTGCTGCCCAAAACACGTAAGTTGCTCATCTGTAATGTCTCATGTTAATGTTTTGAGTATGAAGGCTTAATAAAATACTGTTTTACTTATTGCTAAGGTAGTATGTATTATTTGTGACATCAATTATACAAATGCAGATAATTCATTATTATGAAATGCAATATATTTTTCAACCAGTGTAACATTCAGGAATCCTCTCCACAGGACTGTGAAAAGACTCAATTAACAGATTTTGCTAAGATAGCAATAGTTATTACCTAACACCTACCTAATATGTCTATACTGCACATCACTCTTAATTTTATATTTTGCAACCTTTTAAAGGGGAAGTTGACCTTAAAATTAGCTTTTAGCTAATTTACCATCTTTCTGTTTAAGGGACATTATACTAACTGACTGCTCTATGGTTCTTTCCCCAGCAAGAGACAATAAATCTATTCTCCAATTCTCTGACACTGGAAAGCATATGTCAATGACAAGCCAGTCACTTCACAAGCATAGTGTTCCTTTAAATAACTGGATACCTGGATTAGCTATAGCAACCAGTGGTTTAAATATCTAGCAACATAAACAAATTATATTATATAAGGAGAACTAAAGATCAAAATTTTATTTTGGTTAAAGGGCATGTCCACCCCCAAAACTATCAGAGAGAGGGAATACCCACAAAGGATACTTAAATAGCTAGGAAGCAGAGGCCATTTATTTACCACTTACCTGTAAACACGGTAGTCACGGCACCACTCAACAACTGGTCAGGTGTTAAAGGTCTTTATATTACAGTTGTGACTACATTTAGAATAGAAAGCAACAGTGATTTCCCCCTGTTCACACTCCACAATGGTCTGATCATACTAGGCACATTAACATGAGACATCAATCCACCTTTTAATAGGCCACCCTATAATATGTAAGATGGATTGCTGCCCAAAACACGTAAGTTGCTCATCTGTAATGTCTCATGTTAATGTTGAGTATGAAGGTTAATAAAATACTGTTTTACTTATTGCTAAGGTAGTATGTATTATTTGTGACATCAATTATACAAATGCAGATAATTCATTATTATGAAATGCAATATATTTTCACACCAGTGTAACATTCAGGAATCCTCTCACAGGACTGTGAAAGACTCAATTAACAGATTTTGCTAAGATAGCAATAGTTATTACCTAACACCTACCTAATATGTCTATACTGCACATCACTCTTAATTTTATATTTTGCAACCCTTTAAAGGGGAAGTTGAATTAAAATTAGCTTTTAGCTAATTTACCATCTTTCTGTTTAAGGGACATTATACTAACTGACTGCTCTATGGTTCTTTCCCCAGCAGAGACAATAAATCTATTCTCCAATTCTCTGACACTGGAAAGCATATGTCAATGACAAGCCAGTCACTTCACAAGCATAGTGTTCCTTTAAATAACTGGATACCTGGATTAGCTATAGCAAACAGTGGTTTAAATATCTAGCAACATAAACAAATTATATATATAAGGAGAACTAAAGATCAAAATTTTATTTTGGTTAAGGGCATGTCCACCCCCAAAACTATAATCCCCCCCACTACTGGCCCATCATGTAGTGTAGTTTAATCCTTACCTCACATCCAGCTCCATAAGGTTCTCCTGTAGCCCCCCCCCCAAAACTGCCCACCAGGAGGATAGCAGAGTCCATATAGGACTCTGCCTCCTACCTGGCCTCCGGGAGAAGTTTGGCATGCGTACTGCAGCCTTTCCCCCTCCCTCTCCTCCCGATTAGGATTCCTCCCCCTAGTGTATAAACCCTTTCACCAAGATTCCCCCTGTCCCCCCAGCCCCAACCGCTATGTTAGCATTATTAGAAAATGTCCGAAACATTACTACCTTCCCTCTTGCTCCGCTGCACTGAACTCCCGGCAGCCACGTCCGTGATTGGCTGCCGCTCAGCCATCACAGACAAGACTGCCGGTCCCGCCTCTGCTTGCATTTACCACAAGCAGAGGGCATGGCAGCCGAGCGGAGGCAAGTAAGTAAAATTTGGGGCATTTTCTAATATACTAACATAGCGGTTGGGGCGGGGGGACAGGGGTATCTTTGTAAAAAAACATTTTTAAGGGTGGACATACACTTTAAGTCGATTACTTTGAGTTAAGCTGGGAACACACATTTTATTCTTTGTTTCGGGCTGACCGTATGCCACTAGCATGCGGCCGTGCGGGATGAAACACTGTCGTTCGCAGCAAAAGGTGAATATCAGTTTGCCTTGACGCGATGCCATCCACGATTGGCCGTGGCTTTCAGACGTGTTTGATCATTCATTCAGCTAATTTGGACGGACGGTCGGTGCAGCTGAAAACCCATGCGATTATTTCGGCCCAATCGACCGATATCGACATGAACACATTGTTAAAAATGTTAAATTTAATTTGCTGCCCTATTTCAATTCCAGATATCCTCTGCTTCAAAAACATCCAATCTGCTACCTGTCTATTCAGAGGTGTAACTACAGATACTCGTAATGGAACAATTACAAAGCAAATTGTGCTTCTTGTCCATCTTTAAAAATCTACTGTGTAGTATGGCTCTGCTACAATTGATCTAATTCTTATAAGAAAAGCTTTGTTGGGGCACTAGGAGCTAGATTGTAAGCAATGCACAATAATCACAGGCCTGTGTACACCCCACTCACAAATAATCATGAAACCAACAGAGAAACATGCAGTGGGTAAAAAAGTGGCAACACAGCAGGTATGTGAAAAACAATCCAATACTTTTCAATAACATCCCAATATACTAATCATCCCAATAAAGTGCATAGTATAAAATTGATAAAAACACATCACCCTGACAGACAGACCGTGCATAAGTTAATCATGGTTTCAGGATTTATCTAATTACCACCAACTGAGTTTAAAGGGGAACTAAAGTCCAAGACAGTCTCCCAATAGAAAGAGCACATTCACTTTTCTTCTAGCCTTCAATTTTTTTTTTCTATTGTATTTAAATTATTAAAGGATCACATAGGGTTGGAAATATTATTATAATAATATAAATTATAATACATAAATAAAGCCAATAAACCAAATTCGTTTTATAATTTAATGATACCTAAAAAATTCTCACCTGTAATCTGACCTCTTCCATTTTCATTTACTGCAATACCAGAGCCAGCCCCTGAAAAATATGGTTTCCGCTAAAAAAAGAAAATGATAGCTAAAGGAAAGTGTAAAAAAAGGAGGAGAGAGACTAGAGTAGAACAGAGGGACAAAAACAATGGCACTTAATAAGAAACATGTATGGATGAAACAGATGTACATATTATATTTATAACATTATCAGGGTTATTCAATAAAAGTTCTTATTGTTTAAAAATGTTGCTAAATTTGCCCCAACCAATCAGATGTTATTTAACATTTGAAAAACTAACATCTGATTGGTTGGGGCAAAATTAGCACCATTTTAAAAGATAAGAACTTTTATTAAATCTCCCTGTATATTTATAAGTGCAAAGCCATGCAATATTTAGAGTTCTACAATAAATATTTTATATATATTTTTTATAAAAAATAATTTTTGCTTTCACATAGATTTGGTCAAGTAATGCTTGACATCAAAAACATATTGCACAGTATTTACTATAGAGCACCGTATACCATATATTAAATGTTTATCCATTCCCAACAGGTTCAGTCCCAACTTAACAGTGTACATATGGGCCAATATTGCAACATGATTGACAGCAATTTTCACTATGAATATAGAGGACATATTTTCACCCGATCTTGTGGTTTTAACTGGCAGTGCAATCGGTACCACTTTAATTACCATTAGTCAGATTACCAATTGGTTTCTGGGTAGAAGCGTGTCTGAAAGGAACATGAGGTTAGGCCCATGTGTGCACAGCCTAAGAAGTTTGCATAGACTAGTAACATACATCTTTACAACAGGGCGCCCATATACAAAGTGATAGTGTCAGGAAGGACTGTTTGGAATCCACTCGTGCGTTTTGGGTTGAGCTGCGATCACCAGTGTGTAGGATACAAAAAGTTGGTCTTTGATAAGTGTGAGGCAAAAAATCTTTTTTGCTTTGAACAGTCATCTTAGATGAATAATCTGCCTGTGTGAACTAATCCTTAAAACAAGTCTACAAAAACATGATCATCTACATCAGGAGTGCCCAACACATGGCTTTTTTTGTGACCCATGTGAGAGTCAAGGTGGGTAGGGTATGAAAAGGGTTGAGACAGAATCAACAGCACAATTTTGGAATCCTGTGTACAAAAAGGACATCTTTGAAATGGAAAGGGGTCAGATTAGGGCAACTAAATTAATAAGGGGATTGGGGAGCTTGGATATGAAGAGAGACTGGATAAATTACAATATGTACGCTAGAGAAAAGGCGCTTGCGTGGGGATATGTTACTGTGTATAAATACATTAACGGGCCATACAATAAACTATCTGGGGCATTGTTCCACAAAAGAACATGTCAGAGGACACGCGGACATCCCTTAAGACTTGAAGAAAAGAAGTTTAGTCTTCAAGTTTTGGAACTACGGAACGGTCTTCCATTGGGCGTTGTTATGGCAGGTTCATTGGACAGTTTCAAAAGAAACCTTGATGAGTTTCTGAATACACAGAATGTTAAAGATTACTGGTATCGATACATAAATAGAGCTGATCCAGGGAAATTTCCGATTGCCACTTGTGAGTCAGGAAGGAATTTCTTTCCCCTTCATAGTTCTGGATCAACAGTTAGGCGGGAAATGTGAGTATTGCTGAGTAGGTTGGACTGGATGTATATATGTCTTTATTTAACCTCAACACTATACTATACTAGGAACTCTGGTGAACAAGGTCAATATTGCTTTCTTAGGGTTTGGGGGGTTCTGATCCTTAAAGTAGCATTTACTGTGGGGGTGGACCGTGGACATGCCCATTAAGGCTACATTCACTTTAATGCAAAGCAACTGGTTTCCTGGCAGCCACCACTGGTCAAAAGCTGCATGCGTTTTTCTCCATCTCTACATCTGAAACTGCTCAGAAATTGCTAGGTAACTACATGTGAACCACTAAAAACCACTTATGAATGCAGCCTTCAGCTGTGCTTCTTTTCTGATTTAGACATAGAAAACCTAGTTGCAAACTAGATATAAAGAACAGAATATTTATCACAGTTACAGAAGCATGACTGAGAGAGAAAAACACCCTAGGAAGCAAAAGTAATTTGGCTGAAGTAGAAATTAACATTTATTCCGAACATATTTTAAATAATAATTAGCATTAACTTCAGTGAAAAAAATAAGCTCTGCATTAAATATGCCCAAGGCATTATCATTAAGTTCAATAAATCACTGTATCCTCTGATCACAGTGTCAAAATGTTATGTTAAGCAATTTATTCTAGTATGTAAGGCAAAATGTAACATTACTTTCCCTCAATATCATACTATAACACAGCTATTGCTATAATCTAAAGCAATGTATAACGTGCAATATTGATCAACTAAAGTAATTGACGTAGGACAAATAAATGGCTGCTTCGACCAATAATTGCATATTTATAAGGGCATTAAGATGGGTTTCAGACTCTCCACAAAGGGATAGCAGAATATTAGGAACATAGTAGTGATGTTAATAACGACAAAGGGGTGATGCAATAACAGGGGTAAACGTTTGCCTGTGCTATTAATCACCAGCTATCAGATGTTATCTGTGTTATCTAACTGCAGTAAAAAAGCCAACATCTGATTGGTTGCTGCATTACCCACTATAATCTATCTAGAATCCATTGATTTCACTACTTTAAATCAAACCAATGATACCTTCCTAATGTTGGGCATAAACTAAAAAATGTATATCCCTACATTACCCCAAAGTTTGGACTACCACCATGTCCGACCATTTTGTGATAAGCCAAGAAGATATCCGTCCAAATAATGGTTTGCAACTGGCATTACACCGGTACTCATCCCGTGCAGTCTTCCAGAGTGTCGGGGGTAAATCTGATAAGAGTATGGGCATCTTTTGTCTGTGATACTCGCATGGTTTTTAAATTCTCTATACATAGAAATACGGGATCTTTTTTGAACAAATTTTATAGAAAAGTAGTCTCTTTTTGCTTCATTTGTCTGCTCCACATTATTACCGGCTCTAAAGTGTACAGTTTTTGTATATATCATTAAGGCAATTAATCTATGAAGACATCTACTTGAAGATATTTAAGTATTTAGCCTATATTTCCATTTACATGTCTTTTATGACATCTAAACACATACTGCATTTGCTATTTGCTCTTTTAATTTAGTCCGCAGACTTGGAGGCAGAACCCACATGATCATAGGACAACCACAGAGGACCAGATTAACTCTCCCTATCAGGGGTTAGATACCTGAACAGTGGGACAACCTCTTGGCTTCGGCAGTGAGCTCTGAGCTAGTGGAATGCACCACAGGGTTGTGCCGTTTTGTTATTGGCATTGGCTGTTTACATTTCTATAGAAATCAGCATCACTGGGGAAATGCTGCAAGCATCATTCTCCAAAGAGGGTCTCCCATGACACTTTGGTTATTACCTTAGCACCAAACACTGCTATATACAGCAGTTTTTTATTTTCCACCAACACAAGCCTTAAAATTTAGCAACAGCAAAAAAGTGTTTATCTATAAAAGAAAATTAAAAAAAAACCCAAAAAGCCACATATTTAACACAACAAACAGAATGGGGTTAATTGGAAGGCACCCACAGAAAAGCATTGTTGCCTTGGAGATGATAAGAAAGTAGATAACAAAAGGAAGCCACAGATCAGCTTACTAAAACTATTGATTTTAAGTCACGCACAACATAATAAACCATAAACCTTTCAAGGTAAAGCTGAATTAAAAATAGGCATTATGATTAAAAAAAACCTCTATAACTTACCTAACAATGGGGTTCCCATTGTACAAAATATAAATGCCAGCTTCTTTATTTCCAAAGATCTGATTGCTGCGGATGTTACCTTTTCCGTTGCCTAGGACGACAATGCCCGAGCGTAGGCCACTGTGTATCCTGTTGCACTGCAAGTCATATTATGTGCACAAAGGCAGAAGAAAAAAAAAGAACGAGACAATCACTTATTTACAATAGTTTATTGGCAATTGCAGACTACATGTACTTGAAATTTAAATCTACAAAACATGAAATGCTTTAATATTTTGTGGTACTGATTCTTCAGAATGTTTATGGCCATATTGATTTAAGGAAAACTATGGTCAAAAATGCATTTCTCCTGCTTTATAGGTCCCCTTGCTAAGGTGACAGAAAAGGGAAAGTAACTGAATGGCTTGATAAAGAGAAAGATTTACTGACCTTAAACTTAAAGCATTTGTTTGGTAATAAAATACATAAAGATAAGAGATACACAGTTTGAACTGGTGGTAGTGGCTATAATTGGGAAAATGTGTTTCATCCTGCAGGTTTTATTAACATATAACTATAAATATCAGTTTAAAATTGAAAAGCCTATGATGTGTTTAGAATTCATGAAACTACTGTAAATATCTTGTATAACTTACAAGGCATGCCACATTACTCCACTTGTGATTGTGCCAGTTAGTGTTAGAGATGGGATCCGGGTCCGACACAAAACTCCTCGGTTCCGAAATCCGAATGATCCGTCCGCAACACATTTTTGATTCTTTTCGAATGTGCAGGGCTATTTTTCGATAATTTTTTAAAAATAGCATCAAACGTTCGAAAATCCTCGAAAATATGATCGGAAACTCAAAAATGGTCTCCAATCGTATTTTCGCGAATTTTCGAAAAATTATCAAAAATTCGAAAACGGAACTAAACTAGGGAGATTCGTCCATCTCTAGTTAGTGTTAATACAAATTCAATTATTTTCAACAACTAATAAACTCTGTAATCTGCTGCCACAGAAAAAGCATTTACTAAGTAAATGTATCCTACTAAGACTTTGTTACTCATACCTTAGAAAAGATCATATATTATGTTGAATTGCAAATTTCTGATTTGCAACATAAAGAGAGACACTGTTTGTAACTGGGTAGAGATGAGCTAGACAAATGTTATGATAACAGAATAGAAATCCTCCACTTCATACTTTGAAAAGAAGAAGCAACTGTAGAGCCTGAGATTGGTAGCATGAATTATATTATTGGGCTTACAAGACTGTATCAGTAATTGGGTGGAACTGAAAATAAGTGAACAGCATGAAGTTTGATTTAAAAATTAGAAGAGAATTATGATCCAAAACAATCTGCTAATTACAACTATATATCACTTTTTTCCCAATTGCTAACCACGAGTAATGACGATTACTGACATGTGTGTACCTATATAGTTTTAATTACAGTCTCACACATCTTAAATTAATCTCTTATTGTTCTCTAAAATATATTCTTAGCTAGGATTACATACCAGCACTACAGGATTGGCTCCTTTGCGTATATCCACTCCTGCTTCTGTGTTTGAATGAATGTTATTATCTGCAATAAGGCCTCCTGCTGCAAGACGCAAGAAAACCCCTGATGTTTTGCAGTGATAAATATCATTCTTCAACATTATGACCTAAAATGAAGCAATAAAAAATGTAAATAAAGGTTTAACTTACATTAACTTTTGTAGACCCACAGCATGCATCCCTCCTGGATCCCTCCTGGTAATCCTGTGCTTGCCTCTGCAGTCATTTTTTATCTTTAAAATCCCTTCTCTGCTCAGATATTTTATCTGTTAAAAAAGGTAAAACGTAACCTACCTTGCTATTTTGTATGCATCTCACTGCATAGGTGAGATCCCTGAAGATGCTCTCTTCTACTTTTGCTTGCCCTTGAGAACATATAAATACTCCTCCTTTACCATCACGAAAAAGGCACTTTCGTATGAGACATCCATGAATTGTGTTAGCTAGAGTCTGCAGTTCCTTGTCTTTCTGCAACTCATGTTGTAAGCTTTTCAAAGACATGTCACCCTGCAATGCGATTCCATTAGCCATTGGCCTACCTTGTAAAGTCTTGGCTAGTATGTGGCTTAGACCATGCGATTGATAGGACAGTTTGTATACCGATTGATCTTCATCTTCATTTTCACTGATTGTGCTCACATCACTATCACTGTAGTCTGTATCGATAGTCATCACTTCACCTTCTTTGCACTTGTAAAGGTTTCCATTAAATTCATTTTCCTTATCACTGGCTTTATCATCAAGCAGTTGGAATTTTGCATGAGAAAGCAAGTGGTATTGGTCACTATTCATCATTGTCTCACTAGTCCTCACATTTACACCAGATGATTCAATACCAAAATAATCTGTGCTGCCCAATCCACACTGTGATACCTCAGGTGCATTAAACAAAATATTTCTTGATTTGGCACAAGCTGATAGGTGTTTGCATGCCCAGTTTTTGTCAGAGGTAGGAGAGCCTTCAACAGTTATAGATGCATTTTCACTGCCAACAAATTCACAGTTCTCAAGCACACTTAGGGCCACATTGTGGAAATGTATGCTGGACTGGTTGAATGTGCAAAATTTTACCTGGCATGTTCCTGGTGCATGGATCTGTATTTGCCCATTTTCAAGGTTGCAGTTGTCAAACTGAACATGGCCTATAGACGTCTGGATAAAAAACAAATAAAGTCATAGTGTAATAAAAAAATGATATACATATTTGCCCAAATGCATCACAACATTGAATCTGTACTGTACCCAACACTATAGCTCAAGGATCCTCTAACAACTTTTCATGGAGCCCTAGGGTTTCCCTTCTTCCTAAAATATTAGTAGTAGGTAGTAAAATAATGATTTTAGGGATAGATCAACAAAAGAAAAAATAAAAAGGAAAGCAAAGCAATGTCATTATTGTATAGACATGTTAACTTTTGCTGCACAAAGGTGAACAGAGAGTTCTCCAATAAAATATATTGTGTATTCTGTGCTAAGATGTGTTGATGATGTGACTAGATATAGTGAATGATTATTATATTTATAAAGCAGCGGTAAAATATGCCCTTGCGCCCTTATCCTGCTGTGCCCCCTTGCCTGATGCACCCCTGCAATGCCTCCTTCCTCATCTTCATCCCAATTTTTCAATTTATTTATAATCATGTCAGACATGATAATAGGCAGCAGTACTAGCACAACTTTTTTCTGGTGCCGCTGCATTATAAATTGTGTTACACAGCATTAGCAGCAGCAATATCTTTCTGATGGTAAAACTGCTGGTTTATAAATAGCAGTAGTTCAATAAATTGCAAAAAAAGTTGTATCACCGCTGGTAAGTTAACAATTCTGTATTGTACGGGGCCCATACATGCACTGATCCCGGTCGCACAATTTTAGGATATTTTTCGATATCATACGATTGTTGGACGATGTGTGGCCCTTCATACTACAATCTTACGATTTTCATATGAATTTCTGGCCTATCGGATATGTTTAAAAATTTTTATCTGACCAATCTATCTGTAATAATGCGTGTATGGGCCTCTTTATTTGTGAAATACTGTAAGTGACATGTTTAGATGGCAGTTTCTAGGTTTTAAGACAGGATAATAAGCTTTAACCTAAACATTTTAAATCAGGTCCACCCTCTAAAGTATAAAGTCACAACTCCTGACCATTCCCAAATGCTCCAGTTTCTCTTACTAAGAGAATTTCTGTAGCATACAAAATGTAATCTCACCTCGTAAATGTTAATGCCTCCCCATGTGCTGCCTGAGCTAATCATAAGTTTGGGCATGTGCAGAACGGGGCATACAGAAATCCCATTCAATCACTGTCTGTGATGTCAGCTTTAACATCTATGATTGATAAGTGAGTGGACAAAGACATTAATCTTTAAAAAGAAGAGCAGACACTTTGCTGATGTGTGCAGGCTACAGAAATTCTTTCAGAAAGTGAAAATGAAATGGTTGGGGAAGGTGTCAATGTAACTAAATGGTACATTTTTGCATTAAGGATGGACAAGCTCTTTCAAGTTAAATATACATCTCCATATCCCTAAATTCAAACATTTTTAACAGCCCTAAGGCTGTTAATCTCACATTTGAATCTGTAAAAATGGCAGATTTATCAGCATTGTTTCCTCAATGGGTTGTATGTACGCCACCTCTGATTGGCCAAATGACGGCATGCTTTGCATATGATAGCTGAGGAAAGTAGACAGACCCCTGCACTGAGACCCATGCAGATGGAATATTGTTGCTCTTCATCCATTTCAAGCATATACCAAACTAAGAGATTGGTGTATATATCAAAAAATTATTCTTAAGGAACAGCCAAACTTTGTGAGCTTATTTATAGCCACTTTAATGAGGTCAGGTGTATACTAACTACTATCTAAGATAAGACAAAATAAGATTATTTCATTCTGAATGCAGCCAAATCCTTGATTATTAAAGGGTATGCAAACTAATACAGCTAACTTTTGTTATTATTTCTTTTTTCCCCACAATACTTTTTCTAACAATTTTTAACTTCTTTGTACAGTTGGCAATTTTGCAATACGGTAAAATAAGTTTCGGCATCTTCTCATGTTTTTTCAGTTATCCACTGAATTCACTGCATTGTTTTTGTGAATCCAGCAACAGCTAGAACTAGCAATATATTGTCTTGTATAAAGACAAAAAAATTCTACATTTGCTCCTCCCCCATTTAAATTTGAAGATTTCGCAGGTGATATTGTTGGTTTCAAATCTATGTCGCACCCGCTTCTGACTGCTGCAAAAGCACCCTCACTGAGCTTCCTCATTGGCCATGACGTTATCCGGGCTACTATGACTGTAGAGGATACCCAGAAAAGAAGGAGGGATGCGTTAACGCAGAATGGCAGAATCGATTGGGGAGGATAATTATGTATGAAAACAATTCCCTGCTGTATGAGTATTACAGAGTTGAGAGTTTGGGGGGTGCTCTTTCTACATACAAAAGTTCTTTTTGGGGTGGACATACTCTTTAACATCACAGTAGACTTTTTTTGGGTGATGTTGTTCCTGCTTCAGTTATCTATAACTTAAACCAACCTGAATTGAATCACAACAGTTATTTTATTAAGGAAACCAATCTATTTTACTCATCTCACAAATAAAAAATATTTTAAAAAAGCGTGAAAAGAAGAGAAACTCACCTTAAACAAGACTGGAGTAAACCATGCAGGCATGAAAACCAAATTGCATAGCCGAGTAGTAGGGCACTGCTGATCAATGCAGACAAGTAAAGCCACATCACCAAGTTTTCCCTGTCCAATTATTTCTACGGGAATCTTTAAGGTTATTTCATTTTGTTCTTCATAGACACCTGGCAAAAGCATAATACGGTCATAAACATTAGCAGAGGCCAGGGCTGTCCTTAGATTTTCATACTCGCAGCCATAGCCCACATAGAGTGTCCTGCGGTCCTTTTTCCTCCGAAATAAGTACAAACAGTTTGAAGACTCCAGATCTTGAGCATTTTTTGTCCATGTCCTTGATGCAACATAGTGCTGCTTAAATGCCTCTCTCCACGACTTAGGCTCTACATCAGGCTTAATTGGCCAGTTTGGGTGCCTGCATTCCACACACCCAAGACAGAGCTGTCGCCATCGCGTGTTGTCTAGGCTTATGATTAGGTCATACCAAGAATGACAGACCATGCCACAACGACCCAGGTCACGCAGAGGAAGATATGCCAGGATCAGACGCCACAATTCCAGAGGGAGGCCGCCAATCTCCATAATATCTTTTAGGGGGGAAAAAAAGAAGAGGGGGGAAGCTTAATAATAAATTAAAAATGTATTGCCTCTTATATTCTTTCCAACATTTATATTTTATCAAATCACAGTTTCAAAGGTAACCTCATAGTTCATTCATAGATAGGGGTTAGTTCTAAAAGGACAACTAAAGCCTCAGCACAACACTGAACTATTTTAAAATGACACTTTTTATATCCTTTAAAACCACATACTTGAGTGCACATAGGTGCAGCAATGCCATTGGATGGGTCAACAGAATTTTTTTTCCCAACCAGGTAATAGGAATAAATATCCAAGATAGTCCATACACTGGCCAATGAGTATGGCCCCCATAAATCTTATATGTTGCTTATTGACTAAACTACAGCTCCCTCAACATCTGGTAGAAAGCATGATCTAGTTGTAATTTGTAATATAAAATGGATGTTTACATTAAAGGGCATGTCCACCCCCAAAACTATTTTTTGCTGTAGTGTAGGGAGCGCTATCCTGTGTACTTTTGCCATATACTTTCATTGTTTTTTTGGAACAGTTATCAAGTTATTTTGATTTTTGTGTTTCTTATGGGTGTAGCAATTGATTTCTCTCCTCCTATAGTGGGCAGTGTGCTTGTAGTCTATGGAGATATATCCACCAATCAGAATGGTTTTGCATAATAGTTAAAATAGCACTTGCTCCATTTATTAATTAAACATGCAGAAACAACTGATTTGCAAGTTCCACCTGGTATGGGATTTTACATTAACCCATTCCCTTCTTCTATAGTCATCAGAACTACATGATTGTTGAGTGCAAGTAGCATGTTGATGCATGTTGTACAGTATATACAGTATACAGAGAGATACAACATTATCTTGTGTATGAAGGATACAATTGTTGTTACAAGCAGGGCTGCATTTATTGCAAACTGGTTGCATTTACACTGCAATTATTCAGACTCAGCTTTGCTGCATGTGATTCCGATATCCCTTTAATTACCATGTTGCTCTCTAGACTGGTTTGCAATTATCTCCCTATGCTCTATTACTGAAAGAGCATGTCCACCCCCAAAACCAAATTCTACCCCACTGCTGGCCCCACTGTGCAGTGTTTAAAAATCCTTACCTTACCTCTCTGCTCCAAATGGTTCTCCTGTAATGTATGCCCAAAGTCCTAGAAGGTAAAGAGTAGGAGCCTGGCTGGAGGGAAAACATTTCCGCCTCTGAGGTGTCCTCTACCACCCCCAACCACTATATTAGCTTGTAAAAAGCTTGCCTCTCAGCCAATCATGGACGTGGCTGCCAGTCTGGACCCTGCTTGCAGTTTCATGCAAGCAGAGGGCATGTCTAAACACCACAGGAAAGAGTAAAGTTATTTCGGTAAATCTGTTGTATTTAATTAGATCAACTGGACTTGAAGTTTAGTTCTTAAAGGGGGTGGGTTTTGGAGTCACTACAAATAGTGAATGTTCAGTAAGGACTAGGAGAGCTAGTTTCAGTTTTACATTTCCTCTGAAATGTTGTCTTTTTACTAAGGCAAGTACTGGAATATAAACTTATTGAGTGATTCTGACTGATAAGTGTAAATGGGCAGCCCTTAGCTCAGATGGCTCACAGTTTAGTTTTCTGTATTTGGCTATCAGTATCTAAGATAAAAACTTTGTAGCAAAAGTTTGGTTCTTTATCCCAACAAAGTACTCAACAGGAGCTCTGAGTAACAGCGCTATTGATGTTTTGGAATATCTGTTTCAATATTTCACCAGAAATAATCTTCTAGAGCATGTCCACCTCTTTTTAGAAAATTTGCTGTAGTGTAGGGCTCCCTCTCCCACCCCCAACCGCTATATTAGCTTGTAAAAAAACTTACCCGAAATAAGGTGAAGGTTCTCATTCATCCAGGTCATGGTATATCTGTTGTATTCAATTAGATCAACTGGACTTGAAGTTTAGTTCTTGAAGACGTTTCACTAGTCATCCGACTGGCTTTCTCAATTCAGAATGACTTGTACAAGAATGTGTGGCAATTATGTACCCTGGAAAATCCCAATTAGCATATCACATCCAAGTGTTAAGGGCGTGATTGGATAGTGGCTAAGATGTGTTATAGGAACGCCCAGAGTAAGGTGTCAAAACAGCATTGTACATGGCAGACAGTTGGTGTCGAAGAATCCCTCAAAAACGGGTCATCTAGGGATTCCATTATTAGATCCCTATCAAAATTTCGCCTAGCAACTAGTTTTGCTTTAGAATCCTCTGCAAATTTAGTCAAGCTTTCTGCTAGAGAGATGGTGTTGTCCGTATCTTCTAGAAGAGCCCTATGGCTCAGAACATGGTTGGCAGACACCCCTTCCAAGAACACTTTGTGTAACCTACCCTTTGAAGGTGAAAGACTCTTTGGTAAAGATCTTGATGATATTATTTCAAAAACCACAGGAGGTAAGATAGGTTTTCTTCCCCAAGGTAAAAAGAGGTTTCGAGAACAGAGGAAGTCGACAGAGAGATCATCCGGCAAAAGAAGAGAGGAGGCAAAATCATACCGTCCTGGTAAAGAATATTCCAGAACAACTAATTGGAAGGGAGGAAAATTCAGTCTTTTTTGATCCCAAAGACCTCCTCCACCAAGATCTCCTAAATCATCCAAACCTTTATGAAGGGGCTACTGTCCATATTCCTCCTGTAGGTGCCAGGCTCCAGGAATTTCAGGAAATATGGGCAGACAACATTCAAGATGCCTGGGTTGTGACAGCAGTAAGCAGAGGGTATCGACTGGAGTCGAGGCCAACAAAAAATTATTATTTTTCTTCAAAGTTGCCTGTGCTGTAAGAAAAAGCTCAGGCCCTAAGAATTTACGTTCAAGACCTGTTCAGGAAACAGGCAATTATAAAAGTTCCGTTTTCACAACACCAAAAGGGTTTTTATTCCCAACTTTTTCTAGTAACGAAAGCAACAGGGGACTTAACGTCCAATCCTAGATGTAAGACGCCTGAATCCGTTCATCAAGGTTACCAGATTCAGAATGGAGACCCTGCAAAGAGTTAGTTCGGCTATAACTCCAGGCGATTGGCTATGTACAATAGACCTAAAGGATGCCTACCTTCATGTCCCTATAGCAAAGGAACATCAGAAATTCCTAAGGTTCACCCTGGAGGGACGCCACTTTCAATTCTGCTGCCTTCCTTTCGGTCTATCAACCTCACCCAGAACCTTTTTAAAGATCTTATTTGTACTGATTGTAAAGCTAAGAGAAAAAGGTATAGAGATCTACGCCTACCTAGACAATCTCTTAATAGTTGCAAGATCCAAAGAACAAATGATCAACAACAGAGATCAAGTTCTAATTTTTCTTCAGAAGTTCGGATGGGTAGTAAATTTCAAAAAGAGCCAGCTAGTGCCTTCTCAAACCATTGTCTATCTGCGAGCAACTATAAACACAACATTAGACCTGGTATACTTACCACAGAAAAGAATTCAAACCATTGTGCATCAGGCAGAGAAGATGCTGAATCTTACATCCATATCAGCAAAAGAATTTATGAGATTTTTAGGAACTATTTCCTCAACAATAGGGTTAGTCAAATGGGCGGCTTTGCGGATGAGAACGATCCAGATGTTTTTCCTAGACAAATGGGACAATCTGAAGCAGAATTGGTTCCAGAAAATCTCCTTAACTCCCCATCTCAAATCCTATGTAACATGGTGGACAAAATTCAGCAACCTGAGACAAGGAACTCCCCTTCTAGAGCCGAGATTGATAGAGCTATATACAGATGCCTCAGCCAGAGGCTGGGGAGCACATATTCTCCAGTATACAGCCCAGGGAATATGGAAAAAGGATGTATTGTTCCTTCCTTCGGGCATCCTAGAATTGAGGGGAATTTTCCAAGCTCTCCTAACATTTCATCCTATAATCAGAGGTGCCTCAATTTGTGTACGAACGGACAATCAAGCGCCGGCAGTCTATATAAGAAAACAGGGAGGAACAAGGAGAATAGGGATGATGACCGAATTGAAGAACATAATGGAGTTCGCCCAAGACAATCTATTGTTCATCACAGCCCAATATATTCCAGGGAAGGAGAATCTTCTAGCCGACTCTCTATACCGTAAGGGGATAGATCAAGGGTAATGGTCTCTCCATCCCCGTATATTTCAAAATCTAGAAACCAGGTGGGGTCTTCCACAGATCGATTTGATGGCTTCAAATTACAACAACAAACTTCCAACTTTCTTTTCCAGGTATCCTCACAGGAAAGCCTTAGCAGCCGATGCTCTGAGCCAGGAATGGCAAGGGAGGTTTGTTTATGTGTTTCCCCCACTACCGTTAATTTTCAGAGTCCTCAAAAAGATCCTAGAGTCCTGAGTAGAGGTAATTGCAGTCCTGCCCAATTGGCCAAGACGTCCGTGGTACCCGTTACTCAGGAGACTCTTGGTGGATGGGCCATATCCCCTTCATCGGTGGAAAAATCTCCTATCCCAAGGCGAATTCCTGCATCCAGACCCAGCAGGATTAAGTCTAGCAGCATGGAGATTGAGGATGCTCTTCTAGAGTAGTGTCTACATTACTAAGTGCCAAGAGAAAATCTACTATCTCAAGATACGATGGAATTTGGAGTATCTATTCTTCCTGGGCCTCTTCTCGTGAATTAGATCCTATGAAAGCATCAGTTCCTCAAATATTGGAATTCCTTCAGTCGGGTCTGGAAAGAGGATTAGCATTTAATACGATAAAGCTTCAAATTTCAGCAATATCCGCTATCTCAGGAAGGGTCTTAGCCTCAGAAAATTTAATCAAAAAATTCCTACAAGGGGTTTTAAGAATAAATCCTCCAAGGAAGTACGTTTCTCCGCAATGGGATCTTCCACTTGTGTTGAAGGCATTAACCTTACCACCCTTTGAGCCATTAGAGGAAGTTTCCCTAATGAATATGTCCTTAAAGATTTTACTCTTAATAGCATTGACTTCTGGAAGAAGAGTTTGTGAACTGCAAGCACTATCCTCCAAAGAGGAGAATCTTATATTTCATCCTAATTTAGAAACTCTCTATCCTGTAAAAGAATTCTTACCTAAAGTGATATCAAGCTTTCATTTAAATCAACCCATTATCCTTCCAACAGTATCAGAGTTAGAAGGGCAAGAGTTAAAAAGTCTTGATGTGTCTAATTGTTTAAATATTTATCTTCATAGAACTTTATCTTTCAGAAGGTCTGAAAGATTATTTCTCATCCCAGAAGGAAAGAGCAAAGGGGAAGCTGCATCTATCGTAACTTTAAGAAGATGGATAATTAAGGCTATCCAGAAATCCTATGTAGCCCAGAAATTGACACCCCCTGAAGGGATTTGTGCACATTAAACCAGAGGTATTGCGAACACTTGGGCAGCAGAAGCCGGAGCATCCGCTGAAGAAATTTGTAGGGCAGCCAATTGGTCTACTCCTAACACGTTCATTAAGCCTAGTAATTTATTTTTGGTAGACAACTGTTATTTTTTCCCTCCCATGACTATTGCTTAGGTATTTACCCATAAGTCTTTGCTGCCCAGGGATGGCCAGGAAAATGGAAACTCATATCAACTTAACGAGAGTTTCTTTTCCTGGCCATCCCTCTGGGCAGCAACCCTTCCCGTTTTACTGTGTTTTTTCTTTAAAGCTTTGAAACCCACTACAAGCAAGATAAGGAGGAGGGGCCTTTTAAGCTTGGAGTCTGTTTCTTCTGATTGGTGGACAGGAATGTACCCATGAGTCTTTGCTGCCCAGAGGGATGGCCAGGAAAAGAAACTCTCGGTAAGTTGATATGAGTTTCCGTTGTCTATAATAAGAGGAATGCTAGGGAGAGAGAGCCATATCAACGCCTTGGATTAAATCAGTTCACACAGCTGTGTGCAAATGATGAATAGCTATCTAGTTCAGAAACACTTTAGTCATTAACCAATGTTTCACAGGTATATTATCCAATTTGGAAAAGTACGTATCCACCATATGAAACTGTACCAAACTTGGTGTCCAGGACACTACTCATGATACCCAGTCCATTGCTAAATTAAATAGAGTTAGGAAGACTGTGCATCTTCCCCACATATATTCACCTGCACACTCGGCAGGACCTCGATTCTAGGGTCGCTTCGACATCACAGCTCCCACTCACAGACAGACTCCACTGAGTCTAACGAGCTAGACTGGTACCGGCATTCAGCTACATAAGTGTCCTATTGATCCAATGGTGTCCCCAGGAAACTCACTCTCCTCCTCACCATTAGCCAACATGTGTTTCTCCTGGAAACACTGGGCTTCATCAGGGCTACATTGGATCAATATTCTTTAGGTGAGTTTAAAAACTATTTTCATAATTAGAATTATTTTCATAATTAATGCTACATGTTTTAATGCTTTAATGTTCCCAAGTTCAAATGCCCTTTTATTATTTTTTTTGACTTACCGGTATCATTACTTTACATTACTTTTTAACATTATGATATAATTTTATAATATGGTTATGTGTTCTTAAGTGCCGTTTTTTAGCAATGGTATATTTTGAGCCACATTTTTAACCCAGACATAATGTTTTACATTCTTACATTTTTAGTCTTAGCCTTATTGTTGCCTTGAATCCAAGAGAAATATCCCAGTATTAAAGAACCAGTAGAGAGCATGATGTACCTCACAATTATAAAACCACTTTATATTTAAAAACCATCACATTGAAAAACCACCCTATTAGCAATTTCCAACTATACTAAAGAAAAGGGCAAAGCCCCACCACTAAGAAACATGAAAAAACACCATGTAAATTGAGCCATTGGAGCCACAATAAGCATTAGAATGCATTTAGTATTTCCAAGAAGGCGGTCGCGAGATTATGAGTTCCACCTCTGGAACGCATTCTGGTACTTCCAGCTAAGTGAGATTTTTGCAGCAAAATTAGCCTGTAAAAGGCAATTAACTAATAAAACTAAAATATACAAGCAAAAATCCTGATCCTAATGAAGCTACTGCTTTAGCGAAATATGTAGATCAAACCCTGTCTGTGCAGATTACAAGATACCAGCTATAGATACTGCCTTTATTTTTTATTAATATTTTTAAAGTGATATCACTATTTTATTCATATACCTTAAACAAATGCCTTTTTAATACTGAATTGTGAACCAGACCTTGTCTTTGAAAAAGTGGAATAAGGGAAGTCTGGGCCAGCTACTATTGACCTAATAGGAATAATAGGAACACACTGAGATGTAAGTTAAAGGGCATGTCCACCCTAAAAAAAATAAAATTATATAATGTAGGGAACCCCCTGCTCACCCCCAACCGCAGTGTCAGAATGTTAAAAAAAGTTTTAGAATGTTACTTATAGCCCCTCGGTCATCCGGCGCATTGATCCAGCTCTCTTCTTGCCAGAACTTGCAAGGAGGGGACCAGACCAGCAGCCGCATTTATGATTGGCTGAGAGGTAGCCAATCACAGACATGACTAACATCAATTGAGAATGCAGCGGGAACAAAGGGCTGTAAGTAGTGTTCTAAATCTTTTTTTAAAAAAATAACATGGAGGTTGGGGCGGACAGGGATGCCCTACACTACAGAAAAGGGATTAAATGTTAGGCGTATGGCAAGCCATAGATGGATCCGGATGAAGGGAGGGGGGAAGGGCTCCCATGTGCTTGCCACTGTCCTCTCAGAGGAAAACATTTTGAACAGGAAGACAGCTACTACTTTTCAGTTTCCTGGACTTTGGACAAGCACTGCAGGAGAATCATAAGGAGCAGAGATGTAAGCTAAGGGTTTTTTTAAACTATTACTAGTGGAGCCAGTAAAGGGTTAAAGTTTAGTTTGAGCGTGGACATGCCCTTTAAAGGCTAAAATACACATTTTAATATAAATATTAATTGTATTTTTTATTAGTCTGATTTTAACCTTTTATCTCCCAAACCCTGCAAAACCTACCTAAAACTCAAACAAACACAGAATACCAAACCACTGGCTCTTAGAGATCAAAATAAATCAAAAATAAATATGCACTACCTTATTTGCCAGATTTAGTTTAGCTCAGAATAGGTCACAAACATTATTACACAATGGGAAATGGACTATATAGACAAGGTTTAATGTATTTACTGTATTCTTTTTTTTAACCTATGTTATGTTTTACCTTCTTAATGTGCATTGTATGCCTTTGTTTCAATTACATGTTTATTCTCTCTCTTAGTCCTTAAATGTTACGGTACTCTAAGCAAAAAATGCACTACTGCAGTATAAGGAAATTGGTTGATGGAAAGAGTTTTGTACCTGTGAGAACATACAGGGTTATTCAATAAATGTTAGCTTTCAAATGTTAAATAATATCTGATTGGTTGGGGCAAAATTAGCACAATTTTTAACGATAAGAACTTTTATTGAATCTCTCTAGAAGAGATTTGTTAAATAGAATTTAACAATAATTATCAAGCACTGAAAAACAGCTGTTGTCTTTTACAAGACCAGCTTCCCCTGCCAGATGGACATTTCTATAATTCAGAAATAAATGGTAAAAAAGGGTTTATACAAAAATGTTGAAAACTGAAAAATAGCAATATTAAGTTTGAAAAATTATTAGCTGTTAGAAAACCCCATCCTAGAAATGTCCATGGCAACCCCCCCCCTCAACGTTCTGCCCAGAATGCCCCTAACCCTGCATCTCTTCCTTGCCCACTCCCTGCCTTTGCTCCCTCATGCTCAAGCGCTGAAAGATTCTGGCAACCTTGGTGTCCACCCACGCATGTAGGATGTTTTATTCAAAAGGGAAAAGTAGGTTACCTATATGTCTGGTCATTGTATACTATTTAGATTAGATTTTGGAAAATTTTTCTTTCTTTTACAAATTCTACCTGAAATTTAATGTGTGCTGAAAAAACAATACATATAATATAATATAAATATAATGTTCCATTTTTTATGTAGGTTTTCCTACTGTAAGATGTTACTTATTTACTTTCATTGTTTTCATTTCCACGTGTATTGAATTCCTAAGACAATTCTAAATAAATTCACAAAATTATCAAGAGAAATAACATAATAAAGCAGCTATAATAATACATTTATTTTCCTTTAGACTTTCTCTTAATCAAAAAGCAAACTGCAACATATTATATGAAATCATTTGCATAAAATAAACTTATCATTTGAAAAAAAACATTTGAGTAAAATAAAGCATTTTTTTTAACATTCTTATCCTGGTGGGACTGCAACATGATAAATAATGCAAAATATCAGCTTTAATCAAAAGCAACTGTGTTATAGTGAGAGAAAAAACTATAACAAAAATCTAATCCTTTGGCAAAATATTTAACACAGATTGCTTTGCCATTTGCATCCAGTATCCCATCTGGAGTGTTGGTATTTTTTCTAGTTCATATTGCTAGGTGGAAAATTTGATTATTCTGGCAGCTAGGAACCCTAGCAATATCCTCATTTCCTGCATAACTGTTGATTCAGAGGGAGGCAAAAAAGACCTACCAAATTTATGAAGGGGAAAAAATTCCTTCCTGTCTCCAAGTGGCAACTCTACTTTATATATCGACCAGTAAAATGCAACATTCCTTGTTTGCAGAAACTCATCCAGCTTTTTTTTTTAAACTGACCAATGAAACTGCCACCTGACTGTCCACTGGAAGACAGTTCCATAGGTTTACCGTTCTCACAGTGAAAAACCCTTTGCGAACTTGAAGACTAAACCTTTTTTCTTCAAGTCCTAAGGGATGTCCATGTGTCCTCTGACATGTTCTATTGGTGAACAATGCCCCAGATAGTTTATTGTATGGCCTGTTAATGTATTTATGCACAGTAATAATATCCCCACGCAATTGCCTTTTCTCCAGCGTACATAATTGTCTTTTCCAATCTCTCTTCATATTCAAGCTCCCCCAATCCCCTTATTAATTTAGTTGCCCTTCTCTGAACCCTTTCCATTTCAAAGATGTCCTTTTTGTACACAGGATTCCAAAATTGCACTGCATATTCCAAATGAGGCCTTACCAATGCTTTGTAAAGAGGGAGAATAACATTTTCCTCCCTTGAATCCATACCTCTCTTTATACAAGACAATACCATGCTGGCTCTGGCTGTTGCCGCTTGGCACTGCTTGCTTCCTTCAAGTTTGTTATCCACCAAAACTCCAAGATCCCTTTCCAACAGGGATTCACTCAATACATAGCCATTTATAATATAAGCAGCACAAGGATTTTTAAGTCAAAAATGCATCACCTTACATTTATCAACATTGAATCTCATCTGCCACTTAGCAGCCCAATGTGACAATCTATCTAGATCCCCCTGCAACAATTGCACATCCTCTGAAGTAATGGTCAACAAAGTTTTGTGTCGTCAGCAAACACAGAAACCTTGCTGAAAATACCCACTTCCAAATCATTAATAAATAGATTAAATAACTACATCTACTGCTATGCCAGAGTCTAAACTAACACTTTTATTTTAGGACGCAATGGGGAAGGAGATCCAGGAACCCCCTGGGGGCAGAGCTTAGGTGACTGCAAACATTATCCAAGATGTCAAGAACTTCACTAGAGCACAGGTAGGCTCAGAAGGGACCCAAAAGGAAGAAAAGGGAGATGGTTAGTTAAAGCTACAGCTTCTATTTACACTTAATTTGTTTTTTAAGTGTACTCATCCTTTAAAAAAATATATATATATCGGGAAAAAAGGGGTACATAGGCATTTTAAAAAGTTGCCTATGCTTTTTTCCAGGTCCTTAAACATATGTATACTAATTCACATGAAAATTGTCCCAGCCATTTGGAAGTTTTTCTGGAACATACAAACATGCATACATAAATTGACTTATAGATTTATATATGTAGACTTTTATTTAGTAGCCAGTGATGCACTGTGCAGTTTTAGGTTTTTAGTATAAATTTCCAAGATATTTATTTTGTATTTATGAGATTTCATGATTTAGTATAATTATGATAAAGTGTGAAATTACATTTGCCATTCTTTGGCCATGATCTGGAAACATTAAATAACTGGACATTCATTTTGAATATTTTTTGATAATTATTTATTGAGGATATATGCAATTTTGAGTTGCCTTTTTGTATCCATAGTAATAAACCTGGTTTTGGGAATTCTGCCCACTGTTTCTATTATTATTTATTTATTTATATCAGATTGTGAGCACCCTCACTGTGTGCTTCTTCTCATACGTTAGTCTTGATTAATTTACAAATATCTGATACCAATTGTAAAAGCCATGTATGAGAAACAATCCATTATTCTGCCCTTTTTTTATAGGAAGTTTGTAACAAGAAGCCTCTGGGATTACGGTAGGTTGTGGCTAATATACAACAATATGTCAAGTCAGAGAAATAAAAAGGAAGACCTGAGGTTGCTTTAATTTTAAATTTAAAAAAAAAAAAGCTGCAAACATAATAAATAATATATATATAATACAATTATGCATAAACACTTAAATAACACAAAGGCCATGCAAAATTCAATAGTGCAATACAAAAGCGTTATCATATTAACAAAATCATGCACGGGATTGGCCTTTGGGGTGTGCAACATATGCAGTTATGGAGGGTATGTTGCACTAGGAGGGTGCTTATGTCAAATAATTTTTCAAAAAATATATATATATATTTTGGGGAAAAAAGCTAAATTTTCCATTTAGTGGTCTTTTAAATTACTGGCTTCTAATAAAATGTAACAATGTGTTATTCTACTAATCTGGGAAGACTAAAAGTTAAGATCTATCTGACTTGATCTCTGAAACCTTTAGGGCAGTGATGCCCAACCTGTAGCCCGGCCAAGGGTTTTTGTGGGTCAGCAGGTGGGTGGGGCATGGGTATAATGGGTTGTTCCAGGAGCAATGTTATGCCCGTGGCCCAGAAAGAGCATGCAGCATTGGCCAGGTTGGGCACCACTGATTTAGGGACACCTATTAAAAACACATGCAACATGGATTTAAAGGGTATGTCCACCCTAAAAATCAATTTTGGATATATGATTCCTCCTGTCCCCCCAGCCCCAACCGCTCTATTTATACTCTTAGAAAGTGCCCCAAACTTTACTTACCTCCCCTTTCCTCCGCCGCACTGCCGTCCCTCTAATTGCGAGAAAATGCAAGCAGAGGGGCGGGACTGGCAGTCGCGTCTGTGATTAGCTGAGCGGCAGCCAATCACGGACGCGGCTGCTGGGAGTTCATTTCGGCGTGGGAAAGAGGGAAGGTAAGTAAAGTTTGGGGAGCTTTCTAAGAATACAAATGGAGCAGTTGGGGCTGGGGGGACAGGGGGAATACTATATCTTAAGGGTTTTACGCTAGGGGGAGGGAATCCTGAGAGGGAAGGAGAGGGAGGGGAGGGAGAAGGGCTGCAGTACGCATGCCAAACTTCTCCCAGAGGCTAGGTGCAAATCGCACTCCGACACATAAAATACACCCACTAATAGAAATCCAGGGAAATAATGCAGTACCTACAGTTTAATAAAATAGGATCCCAGCACTTTCTTCATCTCCAGTTCACATAAGTCTTGTTTGTTTTGTAGGTGTCCATTAGATGTCTTCTAGTGTGTGTCAGCATTGCCACGTTCCACTGAAAGTACCAGGTAAACCCTATGAATGGATCACACCCGCATCTCCCCAGTCCGCATTCCAAATTGCAGGAAACAAAATCCTGCAGATCCACTTCACAGGATGGGAGGAAACGAACACCCTCCCCTAGACAATGTGGACATGCTGAAAGTTACCTTCAGCGAGAGCTAGTGGCTGGGCAGCAGGCAGATGTTTCTGTTAGCTGACCATAGAGTACCAGAGGAATGAAAGTCACCAGTCGAGCCCCTCCTCTATTGTTTGTACTGAACGCAGCAGTCAGGCATCATAGAGAGGCAAGGGGAAGAAAGAAAGACTTGCTACTGTAGACTCCAACAGGGAGACATCTCTATGGTGTTCTTGTATCACCATCTTGTGGTTGTGCAAGGAGCCTTACTGAGAAGCTACTGTTTGACACAGTCTACTATAGAGGAGGTCTGTCCCTCTGTTATTATTATTCCTGCCTGCTGGGGGCGGGTCTATTTGTTCAGAAAGATGCTGCTGGGGATACAGCATGGAGAGGAGACAGAAATACATGGGTCTAGGTCAGTACAGAGATTGGATATGCCTGTTACACTGCAATGCCCATCTGGAGTTTGTTTTCAGTAACAGGCAACTTATTAACCTTTCCCTCACTGAAGGGTTGATAAGTTGCCTGTTTCTGAAAACAAACCCCAGATAGACATTGTTGTTAGTTTAACATTACTAGTAAGGGGTGCTGTACCTGTTACTGCTGGCTAGGTACACTATACCCATAATGTGCACATGTCTGGTGTTGGACTTTGGGGGCTGTCTGGGATGCTGAGGACAAGACTTTGTGTGTCAGTATATCAGTGTATGTGTATACTGTGTGTCAGTGTATGTGTATCAGTATACCAGTGCATGTGTGTAGTGTGTGTCAGTATATCAGTGCATGTGTGTGTCATATGTGGGTAAGCGTATGTGTGTGGCATAGATAGATATATAAGTTGACACAGACAGATAGACAGGTAGATAGATACAGATAGACAGATAAATAGACAGGTAGATAGAAAGAGATAGATGGATAGACAGGTATATAGAAAGATACAGCTAGACAAATAGACAGGTAGGTAGACAGAAGAGATAAATGGGTAGACAGGTAGATAGAAAGATACAGATAGAAAATTAGGTAGGTAGACAGAGATAGATGGATAGGCAGGTAGATAGACAGATACAGAGAGAGAAATAAATAGGTAAGAAAGTGATAAATAGATGGATAGTCAGGTAGATAGAACGATACAGATAGACAAATAGATACAGATAGGTAGGTAGACAGAAAGATAGATGGATAGACAGGTAGGTAGAAAGATATAGACAGATAGGTAGACAGAAACAGATAGATAGATGGATAGGCAGGTAGATAGAAAGATACAGATAGACAAATAGAAAGGTAGACAGACAGAAAGTGATAAATAGATGGATAGACAGGTAGCTAGAAAGATACAGAGATAGAAAGTTGGATAGACAGGTAGATAAGTATAAAGATACAGATAGGTAAGTAGACAGATAGATATACAGACCAGGCTATAAAAATAGATACAAACACGGATAAACAGATATTAGCATACTATGTGGTGTCGTATGCAAATTTTAAAAAGTGTCCTCTTTTTGGGAGTTATCTTTAAATTGTGCGTAACCCATGGAAAGTTGGTGTGGCTCCCACTCCTTTTTAATGTCCCTCTTATGTTTTCAAATGTTGGGAGGCATGATTGTTGATGTATCTTCGCTGTCCTCTTGTACTATCGTTTACACAATGTAAGTCACTTACTTTGGAAATCTGTCCGCCGCTCGCTCGCTCCCTCTACAGATTCACCAGCTGACGTTACTGCCTTGCACCGAGTAGTGACATTACCTGGCAGATCAGTACAGGCAGCTGGATTTCCAGAGTGAGTGACTAAATTTGCACCAGTAAGTCCACTGAACTGGGGAGGTGAGGGTGCAGATGTTTGGAAACTATGACTCCCAGCAACTAAAGCATGCTGGGAGCTGTAGTTTCCAAACAGCTGGAGTGCCAAGGAATGAGGCTTTAGTTTTCTTTTAAATGGACAGCAGAATTCTCATACAGCAATAGCCAAATCAAGTATAGCTATTACTGTATGGGAATTCTGCTGTCGATTTAAAGGGCAACTAAAGCCTCAAAACAATACAGAATCAGAAGGAGAATGGTATATATTGTTGCCTTCTGATTCTGTATTATTTTGAGGCTTTAGTTGCCTTTAAATGGACAACAGAATTCAGAATGCAGTAGTGGTCATAATTTTTACCCTCGGCTTATACTCACTCACTTTTACTAGTTTTTTCAGGCAAAAATATGTACCTCGGTTTATACTCGGTCGGTTTATACTAGAGAATATACGGAAAGGTTTTTCCCCTCAAACTAATTTGCTTAGTGGCTCAGGCATTTTAGTTTTCAAGCAACTGATTCATATGTACGTTAGGGCCGAGGCCACATTGTGCCGGATGACAACGCACGTGAGAAGTGCACACGCATCAGCACATGAAAAGTGCACTTGCATCAGTATGTGTTTCTCACGTTACCATCCGTTTGCGCTGCATGCAATCCACGCAATAGTCTGTTATCAGACAACATGCGATCCTCAAAAAACTGGTGATCCGAAAACAGATCAGTGCATACAATGTGGCCAGCTACATTAACAAATTACATTAGTGTGGCCTAGCCCTTGCTGCAAAATAAGGCACCCAAGGAAGGGAGGCTTATCCTCAAAACATTGGGCTTTCTGTTATCTCAATAAATAAGGCTTTGTAACCCTATATTCACCTGCTCTCAGAGTGGCACTTCTTCTACTTGTATCTTTGTTCAGTATGTAGCAAATTGGCGCCTCGCATCAGCTGTACTGCACCTGGATCCATTTAAAGGTGATATGGTGAGTGTGCATACTTATCCTTTGTGTGTGGGTTTTCTGTACACATCAATATATATTCCTGTCTTGTTTATTTTTAATAGCATGTCTAAGAAAGGCATTGTGGACAGGAAGGTGTTGTGTGTAAATTTGACTAGTGCATAGTGTTGGCTTGGGTGACCATAGCCTCCATTTGTTCTATTGGGCCCTCACAGATCACTAAGATGTTGTCTAAAAATCTGTAGTATGCCTTGATATACCGGTTGTATGTGGGATTATTAATAAACATACATTGTTCCAATTGGTTGACGATCAGAGCCAGTGATGGAGATACTGTCACCCCCCATTGATGTCCCTTGGAACTGCCAATAATACTGCTTAATGTATCTTAAATAACTTTTCATTAATACTAGTTCCAAACAGTCCAAGAGGAAGTACACACTGATATATTGTGGGTTCAGAGGCATTCCTCTACTGCTCTTATACCTTTGTCCTGTGGGGTCGGTGTGAAGACGGCCTGTATATCTATGCTACATAAATATGTTCCCGGTTTTATGGGTCCTGTATTGTTCAGTCTGTTATGTAGACTGTTATGTCAGTGTTGTTCTTTATACAGTGTTGAATGCCAATCCTTAGACTATTGGTCTAACTGTTTTTTTGAGGCGTTGAGGGTTTAGGTTGTAGCCCTAAATTTAAAGCATCCTACTACTCATATCAGTGTAAATATAGGAAGCATTCTTACTTTTCTGTCTGTGACAAAAGAAAGAAATGAAAAAACCCTGTATCTACATAGGTCCGGATTTATAATGGCACGGAATTACAAAATTCGGAACTTTATTTTACAATTGCAGTGTAAACCCTGTGATATCAGCTATGCGGTATTTTAAGCCACAGCCATAAAATACTAATAAGTATTCTACAATTGCACCATTATAATATGGCCACATAATAAAGCACAGATGCCGTCTTTATGAACATGCAGAATCGGAAATTACAGACACCGGAGGTGTAGGTTCCAAAGACCAAAGGTGATCAAGGGTTTCTAGCGGACTTGTTTCTTCCAGGACTATTTTGCAAACTTACTATTTTATGAAGGCATTGCCACCTGATGGACTTTTATAGTATTACACTATATTACAAGACTTAATAGAACAAAAACATACTAAGAAAGACATTTAGGTAGGCCCTAAACAATATTTGTTTTCTTGATTTCAGTATCAAAAAAAAAAATAAACCTGCATGAATTCTGCAATTGCTCATCAACAGATGAGCATGTGCAGAAGAAGCAGCAGTCAATCATTGGCTGTGATGTCAGTTGTCACAGCCTTGATTGATGCATGGAGGGAGGGGCCAGCGTACACAGTTACATATTATATACTTAGTTTTTATCTCCAAGTACATATATGTATCCTTGTTTGAAAAGTCAGAGCCTTCAGTGCAGCATGACATCTTATATCTCAAAGCAGGGATATTTTACCTTTAGCATGCTCTTTGTTACACAGGTATATACTTTACATTTATGTCAATATGATGGATGCTCTAGATATGCAAGCTGAACTATGAACTCGTGTTTTAAGCAACTTATGGTATGTTTAGCACAAAAACATTAGAAAAATATTAAATACAAATTTGGCATTTCTTGAATTCTAAGCTGTGAAAGCCAGATCAAACAAGTGCAAGACAGAAATACATACACTCTGAACTATACATTTAGTAAAATTAATATTTAATTCACAAGAAAACAGCACAGGGAGAATTGGTAAGCCAGAGTTTTGTTGTTGCAGCAAAGGTTTATTTATAAAGCATATTTAATTTATGTGCAGTGCTTGAACTGCCAGGTTGGTCAATGCCAGTATAAATTACTGGGGTATAAAATACATTGCTGATCCAATTAGATGCATAGACCTTGGTTGGAAAAAAAAAGCGTAGATTTCTAAACACACTGGCTACCTAGCTCCTGGGATCTCCTATGAGTACGGTACTTTTTTATGCCTGCACATATTCTCTCTTTTTTTTTTTTGGTGAACATTTTGCAAAACAGTCAACATACATACTTGCATTTTAGAGGTAGGTTTTTTTTCCCCCCCTTTAAAAGGCATCACAATATTGTACTTAAAAAAAAAAAGGATATGCAGTTAACACATGGACATATAAACTGATAACCTTGTTCAATTTATGAATGTGAAAAAATGCAGAATGCAGAATCTTTTCCATGTCATTCTCAGTTGTCAAAGAAAATCATAAGTCATCCTCATTATTTGTCTTGTCCTTTAAAGCACAGAAGTACAGTTTGCTTCATTAATGTCCCTCTTTAAATAACTTGCTTGAAATAGTCATCTTCTTATATACTGTCCAGCTTCTTCAAGACATATGGAGCTTTAGATGGGAACAGAACAGAAAAATCGTAAAATTAAAGTCACTATACAATATAAATTTAGGATATGATAAATGTAGAAATGTTTAATTATTTAAATAAAAAAAGTTTCAGATTTCCATAATCTTGGAGCAAATCAGGAATTGATTTTAATTTTTCTATTTTAGGGTTAGGCTACACTAACACGATTTTCTCGCATTTGCGCATGCGACTTCAAATATAACGGAAATCGCAGGAACCCAAATTCTTCTGCGATTGTCAATGTGCATCCATTTGGGTTACGTATGTGATCTTTTTTTGGTGCAATCGCCTGCATTTCTATATGGAAATGCGCAAGAACGCACCAATCGCACACCCAACGCGCTTCCGGTGTGTTGCAGTTTGGCCTCAGCACGTTTCGCATTATTATTAATTGTGTATCAATCACAATATTTAATCGTGTGAGCATCTCCTGGGTTGGTAAAGGTGCTAGTTATTCAGCAGGCAGAGGGAGCCATGGTGGGTTTGCACAGTATAAAGCACTGATAGAAATGTACTCACTGATTCTTAACAGGGCGATGTACACTACAAAATTCCGTACAGATGTCAGTACGTCCTGCCGCATCTTCTTGCGAAGCTCCTCCGGATCGCACTTTGGTCCTACACCTTCTAGACGAAACATTACGGTATTAGAATCACGGACAGCGGCACACTGACACAAACAGCAAAGCCCAGCGCGTGCACACCAGGAATACGGAGGTCACGTTAGCTGGAGGTTACAGCAAAAAGACGTCATTTAGGTGCGTCCAAAATGACGTATTACGAGTAGCCGCACGGTTTAGTTTTTTCTCCTGTCTCTCTCGCCCATAATACTGAGTTACTTATTGCAGGTATCCCAGTGAGGATGGAAATGAAGGGACAGATAAACTGTACTGAGAATGTTCCTGGTTTGCGAGGAAACCAAAGAAAGGAAAAAGTGAAAGAGAAATAAAGAAAACAAGGACAAATGGATAAGAGAATGCAAAGCTATTAAATCCCAGGCAGGGATGGATTGCAATAACCACTGTCATTCACTGGGGATGTTCCATGTAAATAAGTGCTACAGACATTGTTTGAATGTGCTATTAAAGGGCATGTCCACCCTCAAAAAATGCAATGATTACGCCTTCTAAGGACCCCACCCACCCACCATTTGCAGAGAGAGACCGTCTACAAGGGGTCGACATTTGGAGCAATTTTCTTGCCTAGTCCATCTTCTGTCGCAATCTCTGCAGGTTTCAAGCTGAAATCTGCAAAAAGATCAAGACCTCGAGAACTTCTAGCTGTTCTGATCATTGCCCTCAGATCGGAAGATTGCCTGCTGCGTGTATAGCTAGCTTTACTTACACAACCCAATCCCTCGTTGGTTGAAAGTAACAGCAGAGGAGGCAGCTTGGGTATAACCAGTCACAGCTTCATGGACCATGAAGCTTCAGACTAGAGGAGACAGCTGCAGCAAGGGATTGCGCTGTGTAAGCAAGGTTAGAAGCGTCTTTTATAAAGGTAATTATGGCGTAAAGTGGGTTTGGGGGGCTTCTTATTAAGTGTTTAACTATTCCTTCTGAGGATGGACGTGCTTTAAAGGAGAATTGTGGTCTCAATACAAATTTGCTTCAAGTAAAAGTTCTCTCACAAGCCTTTTAAAGTAGCCTAGGCCTATTACACTGTTTAGACGTATCAGCTTTAAGATCTCCCTGTCCAGCAGTTCTCATCTGAGATGAGACAATAAAGGGGCGATTACAGCATTATCGGCAGTGTGTGTACTAGGAAAATTATCATTCCCGAAGCTGACAAATGTGCTGTTTATAGTGGTTAATCTTCCAGCGCATGACTGGACGTTCAGGGGTCTGTGTAGGGCAGCACTCCAAAGTTTTCCACTAGTTGTGTAGGTCAGTTCTTTAGTTGTAAATTGATTGCACTCATAAAAAGATAAAACAGCTAAAAAAGACCAAATTGTTTCAAAAGTTCTTATAAGTATTAAATCCCATTAAAACATATTAAATGGTTAAAATACACTTCTTTAAGTAAGTCCAGTCAATGGTATGATTTAACTAAAGGTTAAAGCTACCTTTGGTTAAATCATACCATTGACTGGACCTGCATCCTTACTTAAAGAAGGAAGTTCAATGGGACTATTTTTATCTTTTTATGAGCACAATTTACAACTAAAGAACTGACAAATGTGCTGACTGGAAATTCCCTTGGTCATAGTCGGCTCCCTGTACTGCAGTATAGGGAGCTGGCTAAGTTCAATAGGATGTGTGGTAGTCCCAAACAATCTTCCCTATACTTCTCTATAGGGAGACCGTTTGGGAGTGTGTTTAGCCACATCTTACAGATTCTCAAACCCTCTAACATTCCAAAGACAGAAAAATAGTACACTTAGGGCACAACCACACTGCAACACAAACGCAATCGCATGCGATTTCGTTGCGTTTGCGCATGCGTTTTTTCAATAGTTTTCAACTATTGAAAAACGAATGCGATTGCGATTTAAAATACGGAACGCAAATTGCAATTGCAACGCAATTTCAATGTTGCCACGTTTTCAATGATATGGAAAAAACGCAAGCGCAAACGCAAAAAAAAGCGTAGCAGTGTGGCCTAGCCCTTAAGCACACTCCCTGCTCCATCCAAACCCCATCCACATTATCTGTGACCCCCCCCCATACTATCGACAGTTGTGTCCAAAAATAAATCACTAAAATCAAGGTTAGTGATAGTTACTGTCGCTCTATACATTTAGATACAGAGATAGCTAAATAGCCAGACACATACAGAGATAGAGACAGACTAATAGATAGATAATATGGATATATAGATAAATAGTATAAACAGAGAATTAGATTAAATAGAGATAGATAGATACAGTAAATAGATAGATAGATATAGTAAACAGATAGATACAGTAAATAGATAGATAATAGATACAGTAAATAGATAGATATAGATACAGTAAATAGACAGATAGGTGATAGATAATAGACACATAGATAGATAGACATTCAGACAGATTGACAGAGAGATTAAATATAGACAGATAGAAATACTAGACATAGATAGTTGAGTATGATGGAGTCAAACAAATAAAATAAACTGGCAAGTACCCTTGTAATGAAACTTCTCAATCATAATAAGTTTTACCTTTTTACTGACCACAGATGCCATATGTAGTGTGATGCTTACAAGAAGCCTCACTCCCCCCTCTTCTTCCCCCAGTCGGCATCAATTTTGGCCAGCTTCAAAAGTCCCACCAAACAAACTACACAGCCATTTCCCCCAGCCAATCACAGATCTGAACTGAAGGGCAGAGGAAACAGCCAATCGGATCCCTTAATTTTCCAGCCAATCCAGAGCTACGCAGCAGAGCTGAGGGACCTTATTACAGTTAATAGAGCCGTAAGCAAGTAACAGCTGCACTGACTAGTGAAGTTATAGACTCAGTCCGGTACATTAAAGGAAGAAGGTACAAAGCGGTATGTGCATCTTGCCCGGTACAGTACTTTAAAAACTGGTACCATACCGGCTAAATCGGTACAGTTGGAGTGTATGGATTCTGTCTGTCATCTGTTAAATGTTGGTACTGTGTGGGTTTAGTTATTTCCAGAGATGATCTGATCATCTAAAAAAATGTATAGAAAGTGAAATACACACACACCTTTTTTTTTTTTATCATCATCATCATTGGAAACATAAATGGCCTTTGTAAAGATGCGTGATTGCCCCAGAAAGATTGAAAAATCAAATACAGATTACTGACGCTGAAACGGCCTCACCTGCCAATGCAAGTAATTTCCCTGGAACTAATGGCAGGGGATATGCAATGGGCTGTTTCCTTCCTTCCTGCTCATGACGGGCTCCTCCCAATCTCCTACTTCAAGTCTTTTTGTCCTGGTCTCGCTTTTGATAGTTCTTTTCCACATTTTGACAGAATGAGGGTCTTTAAGCCTCCCCTTACTATGTGGCAGCAACAGGTATGTTTGTATTGTACTGCACCCAGTTCATAGTGCCTTGATATTGAGATTTCAAGGCCTGTAATATCACAAATTGTGGTTTATCTTAATGACATCAGCTTGTGTGTCTTTAAACTTCTAAGCGGGAGTTCTGAGCAACTTGCTGATCCTTTCCTAGGATATTGTTTTATATTCAGGTCTCCACATGGACGGCAAAAGGATCACAGCCAATAATAATACCAGTCCAAGTCTGTTCAGTGGGCAACATGTGGCAAACCTTTTATACAAGGGGACAAATTATGCTCAGACTAAATGTTCCCTCTAATTTAAAATTGGCTGCACAGACATACATTTTTGTGTGCACACTGCAACATTAATATACCAGCAGATTCTTTTTCTGCACAGTTGCACACCACTTGTTCATGTGTTCGCTTGCAGAGAAGTGTGCACAGGTAGGCAGAGTTGTGCGCACATGCACAATCACACAGCTTAGAGGGAGTACTGCCCAGGCTGCAGATCACCATGTTCCAGTGTATCCTTAGAAACAATGAATTCAATGAAGCAAATTATTTAATCCTTGCTCAACAAGTTCTCAACCGAGATCTTATAGAATATAGTCTCTACAATAAAACTCTGCATATATATAACTCTTCATATACATGAGAAAACCACAGACATAATTAAAAAGAATTAGGGTATGCCCAATAAAAAATTCAGCTCTTCACAACCATTGCAGAATCTATATTCATTGTCACAACATGATTCTGCAGCAGGGAACTCTGCTCTTTAAGTCTATACAGCCATAGCAAGAGCTGCAAGGAAAACAGCAATGGATGATGAAGTGGATCTGAGGGATAACATTAGATAGACAAAAAGTATTTTTTCTGAAAAGCACATACTCTTCATTCAGCTTTAGCAGTTATAAATTTTGCTATGGCCAATAGGATCTGGACCAAAGAAATAGAAGAATCTCTCAAAGATGGTTCAACTTTAGATGCAATATAAACAAAGAGCCTATCAGTAGTGACTAAAAGAGATTTGCAGGTAAAGCAGTGGAAGCCATTTCAAGGGGAAAATGCTGAAAAAAACCAACAAGAATGGATTGCCGTCAACTTGGTTCAGAGGTTCCATCCCTTACTCTTCTTCATCACAGTACAAAAAATTTAGGGAGGCCAAAATACAGAAAAGGTCGACAGTTTTCACAGAAACTTAACTGGAAACAGAACAGGGTCAGCAGCAGATATTTCAAAACAATAGTTTAAAGGGCATGTACACCCCCAAAACTAATTTAACCCACTACTGGCCCTAAATCCTTACCTTACACCCTGCTCCAAATGGCTGCCCTGCTATGCCCCTCCAAATTCCAGAAAACTGGCCACCTGGAGCCTGGCAGAGTCCATATAGGATACTGCCTCCTGCCTCTCCTTCGGGAGAATTTTGCCATGCGCACTGCAGCCCTCCCTCCCTCTCCCACCTGTTTTGCTCTCCCTCCCCCTAGCATTAAACTCATTTGGTATACTGTAGGGCTTCCAACCTCAACGGCTATAATAGTTTTTACAGAAACCCTGAACTCTACTCACCTTACCTTTCTCCTCTGGTGTTCTCCACTGCCAGCAGCCGCGTCCGTGATTGGCTGCCTCTCAGCCAATCATGGACGCTGGTGCCGGTCCGGCAGTTTCATGCAAGCAGATGGCCGGGACAGTATGCCAGAGGAAAGAGGTAAGGTAAGTAATGATCAGGGGAGTTTCTGCTAAAACTATTATAACGGTTGGGGCTAGGGGAGGAAGCCCTACACTATATCAAATTTAAGAAAAAGGGGTGGACATGCCCTTTAAAGTAAAGGGCAAAAAATGATGGCTGTTTCCAAGTCTACCTCTTGAAAGTAGGAGGCACACTGCCGGTCTTCACTTTTTAAACTTTGGATGCATAGGTACTCCAGCTATGTAGGTTATTAATTGGAATTCAAGAAAATTCTTAACTTAGCCTTTCTTACATAGGCTACGCCACGCGATTTTTTTGTAAATTGCGCATCCAGCACTCAATAAGTAAAACACTCACACTAACCTGATCAGGTAGCGTGGGTTTTTTAACAATTCAGCCCTATAACGGCCGACATAGCATCGGCCCGTAAGTGTTTAATTGATTTAAGCATGGTTTCCATTAAAATATAAGGGTAGGGTGGATGAACTTGTGTCTGTGTGGGGTTGGGGGGTATGTTTTATGTTTATGGCCATAAAACAAATGATTTTTCCCCCCCATTAATTTTTATGAACGAATAGTCAACAGAGTAATAGCAATTCACAGTTATTGTAGCATATGTATCCATTTAGATAGTAAAACTTTCTTTAGGAAGTGCCTACCTGGAACAATAAAAACATCCATTCATATTTTAGTTTATTTTCCCTTTAGGGCCATCAAGCGAGCAATACTTAAAAAATACATAAAAATGGGGTTGGAGGAGCTGGGGTGAAGATGGTTGAGAAGAACTAGGCAATGTACAAGGGTGGTGGAATGAAATACAACCAAAAGACTAATAATTAGAACTTCCAGACTAAACTTATTAAGGCCAAACCACCTCTGAGCTGTAACACAACCTCAGCAGCTCAGAAGGATGATATTTCTACCTTAAGTATTTGAGCCTCCCCCAGGAGTGACCCCTACCTGCCCCATCAAATGCCATCCCTAGCAACCATGCACAGAATTCTCATTCTGTATCCATATTAAGCATTCATACATCCCAGATCTTAACAATATGGTTTTCATAGTTTCTAGCTATTTTTTATTTAGTTAATTTAGGTATAATCGACTGTCGTGATTATTTGGGAACTGTGGTGAGTTGGCAATTTCCAAGAGGAGGCCAGCAGGCACATATATAGTGATAAAGTTTGTTTCCCTGAGCATTTAACAGCAGGCTATGTCTGTCAATGAGAGCCTCCCATGGGTTAGGTTGTAAATTTAGATAAAACACCTGGTTGATAATAGTAATTATCTATCCATAATCTGATAATTTCTGGACATGTCCTCCAACATTGATATTGGTCTGCTGTTGGTTGACATTGACGAAAATACAGTGGGGAACAGTTTGTGAAGCTATTAAAGCTTTATTCCTGAACAATTGTGTATGAAGAATTTGTTGAGCATTCTCAAATAATGAAGCCCATTGAGGCTCTGAAATTGTTTCCTCAAGCAATTACTCTCATTATAGTTGTATTTTCATCTTGGCTATGTGGGTAGGACAAAGCGGTATTGAGTAGATTGCGGAGTCATCAGATTTAAGAGTCATCAGTTAGAACTCTGTAAGATAATTACAGGGCTCCCCTATTTTCACAAAGCGTCTCCATGAATTCACATTAAAAGTTTCGCCATTGGGTGACTTTAACACCTGCCAGTGGCTGGAGTTAAATAGTCCTGCAATGGTAAGGCGCTAAGCAAATATAACAACTGCGTTTTTACCATAAAACTACATTTCATGAGTAAAGATGTATGCTGCTGATGCAGGTGCATTTCATTAAAATTGCAATTGGCATTTGAAGATTTGCATTTGAAGATTTTACAAGAAATTGTCTAGTTATTCATGGATAACGTTCGCTAAAACATAGCACACCTGTGGCCCACACGAGTTTAATGTCTCTGGCTGAAAAAACTGTGGGAGGAGATATAGTCTAAAATATGGGAAGACTTAAAGAGAAGAAAAAATAAAAAGAATAGTAATTTGGCTTTTTCACGTCCTTATTATTTGAGAGCATTACCATAATCCTACAATCTGAGCTCTCATTCTAATACAATTTATCAAGTTATTTTGAGTGCCTTGCAATTATAGCCATGTGACTATAACTGACTTATAAATACATAAACTGAGAGTAAAAAGCACTAGCATGTAGCATCGGTAAAGTACATGAATACTGTATATATTTATCATATTATTTAATGGTCATGGGTAAAAGCACAAAGGCTAGTGCCTCATGTTCAGGTCAAAATACAAATGATCTCCCTTTGAAGCTGGGTCTTCAGCATGGATTCCTCATACAAATCCCACTGTGAGTTCCCTCAATAAGTCACTTATTCACATAATGTCAAAGCAAAATTGTTGTGCCAAATATAGCTGTCCTGGCAGCTTTTAAGTGCTTTTAGTTACAAGGGTAAAAGTGCTTTCAAACCAAATATAAAAATATGTATTTTCTTAAATAATATTAAGTAATATCTCATGATTTATTAATGGAGATACAGATTAGGAATTATACTTGCAGGTCTGTAAAAGAAAGAATACATTTAATTCATAAATGCCTTTAGTGGCATTGGTGACTCCTTTATGAATCCGTTTGATACACTGAATAAAAAAAAACCCTCAACGTAGACTAAGATGCAATATTCAGGGTTACACTTCTTTAAAGGCACAATATATATATATTACCACACAGAAATTGACCTTCCCAGTCAGTGTAACTGACACTCTTCTGACAGACAAGCCTGTGCATATATGGGAAAAAGGTTAGGGACAGACTGGGAAGCAGGCAGAGAACTGTCAGTTACTATGTGAGTATAATTAAAAAGTATAATTCTTCCATATTGACAATATGGTCATTAACCCAGTTGAATCTGCACGCTGCCTTGGAGTTATCTTTAACTCCTCTCTTTCCTTCCATCATCACATTAACAATGTCACTAGGACCTGTCATTTTCTCCTTCGCAATATTGCAAAGATCCGCCCTTTTCTCTCTCCACTTATAATTTCCCTTCTTGACTACTGTAACATTCTACTACTTGGACTCCCTGGCCTCTCATCTCTCTCCTCTCCTGTCTATCTTAAAGGGACTGTCCACCCTTCTAATCAAAAACGCATATATTGTAGATTACCCTCCAAAACCTAGAGTTCGTTTTATAAAAAACTTTTAATTCGGCTCCCACACAGAGTTATTATACTTACATGCTCCTCGCTCCACCGCCGCTTCCGGGTTGCTCACTCAGTCTCCACTGTGGCTGCTCTGTTCCTTTTGTGTTCTTGAGCAGCCGCAGTGGAGACTGCTCCAGGAATGGCAGGCAGTGATTGGCCGTGACGTCACTGTCACGGCCGACACTGACTCCATTACCCGGAAGTGCAGAGCCGCGACGGTGGAACGAGGAGGAGTATGTAAGTATAATAGCTCTGTGTGTGAGCCGATTGAAAAGTTTTCTATAAAACGAACACTTTTGGGGGCTATTCTACTACATATGCTTTTTTGATTAGAGTATTGGACATACCCTTTAAACTCGGCAGCTCTTTAAACTCATCTAGCTCTCCTCCAAAAGAAAACCCGCAACACTGATCCTTCAGTCCATAGGGTAGCTTACCATCAAACAAAAAATCATACCCAATACCCTGCTTTTTGTTTATCTGCCCCCTATTTCTTTAGATATCCAATCTAAAACTTCTTATATTTCAGATGTCAATCAAGTTCCTTGTTCTCAAAAACTAATCTTCTGTGAGTAGTTTTACTGTAGCAGAGTTTTGACAGTTGGAATGCTGTGTGCAGGCTGGACAGTTGGTTTGTGGGAAAGAAAGTTAGGCCAGTTGGAAGTGGGAGTGTTTAAAAGAGGGAGATGGGATACTGCTCCTAAACAAAATGTGTGCTGGATTGAAGGCATGCAGCAACACACGCAAATCAGAGTAAGTGCTACTTACATGTATTCAATTATAGATTAAGATGAGGCAAAGTAATTTTTTCAGTATAGTGTCCCTTTAAATCCCTTTGCTCTACTGCACCTCCCTTATCTTCTCTCTTGGTCCCTTATTTTCCAGGCTGTGCCCTCCATTCCTCTCAAGGAAATCATCTCCACAAACACTGCTGCCTCCCACTTTTCTCTCTCTCCCTCACTAACTTCGCCTGGTAACATCCATTAATGCTTTCAAATCTAGACTGTTATCCTACCTATCAAGTTTTAAAGGGATAAAAGAAAACACAAGTTTTATAAGACGTGAGTTTAACGTGGTGGGGAAGAGACTGGAAAGTTATATAGGGAAACATATTCTTGAGTATGTTTCAAGGACTGGCCTTATAGAAACACTGATATTGTCAAACAATAGATTGGCTTTTATGAGGAAGTGAGTAGGAATTTGATACAGCAGTTGATATGGTATACTTGGATTTTGCTAAGGCTTTTGATACAGTCCCCATAGGCAGCTTGTATAACATAGTATTGGAAGATGTATAAAGTCATACAACCATCTAGTCCATCCTTTATACCTTACCATAATGTCTGTAGAACAGTTCATGAGAAATACATTTCTGTGACATTTGAAAGCTAACATCTGATTGGTTGGGGCAAAATTAGCACCATTTTAAACGATAAGAACTTTTATTGAATAACCCTGTAAGTCTGTTGGGTGGCACATTTGTGCATGGACACAAAATTGGTTGATATAACTGATGCAGAGAGTAGTTGTTAATGGAGCTTCATCAATATGGACTACTGTAAGGTACCTGTGCAGTTGTCAAGCGAAGTAAGGACCAATGAGGGAAGAATGTCAACAGGAAATTCAGGAGGCACAGCTGAGACTGGAACAGACTTGAAGAAATGGAAGGAACCAAAACTGGAACTGAAGGAATAGTGTACAAGGCAGGATCAGGAACTAAAACTGGAAACTGGAGGTTTGCAGTATACTGAAGAATAAAGCAGTATCTGGAGACAGAGCAAAACCCAGCATGGCACGCTATGGATGCAGTGCTATAATCGGGCATCAGACAAGGAGGACGCCCTCAATTTGAATGTTCTCTGCCGCAGTGTCAAAGTAGTCACTTGGCGCCGCCATCTTGGAAGGACCAGAACGGGAAAGGTGAGAGGTGAGGGTGACAGCTTTCCCAGGGGGAGCCACAAGACCAACATGGCCAGGATTTAAAGGGAAGCATTTGTAGAATTTCTGAATCAATCGAGGAGCATGGACATCCGAGTACTTGAACCAGGAACACTATTCAGGACCAAAGCCTTTCCATTGGATGAGATACTGCAGGGTGCCTCTGGAAATTCTGGAATTGAGAATTTTTTCAACCTCGTATTCTAAAGTGATACGTGAAAAGCATTAGGAATCCTCATTTCAGGAGGGAGTTGTAATCTAACAGCTTCTGGATTGATGATCTCGAGGATAGGGAATGGACCAATGAATTTGGGCCCCAACTTGGAAGAAGGGAGTTTAAGGTTTATGTTTTATAGGCAGCTTGTATAACATAGTATTGGAAGATGTATAAAGTCATACGTCCAGAACAAAATGCAAACGAGGGAGCACACTAGAAGTATAGAATCAATAATTTATTGTGAACAACACACGACGTTTCGGGACAGCAATGTCCCTTCCTCAGGTATGAGGTATGTTGGTATGTTGTTCACAATAAATTATTGAATTTACACTTATAGTGTGCTCCCTCCCAAGATAATGCAAGGAGAGCCACCACAAAGAAATTACAGGGCAAACTGTGTAATTGGTGAACTCCAGCGCCAAAGGGTTACTTTGATGTCACTGAAAGGCTTTTCATTTGCTGTATCTAAAAAGGGTGACCTGCTTGTGTATTCATTATTAATCCAGATTGAGAATTTAAGAGACTAAAGGTGGCCATACTCTACAAAGGTTATTGAGTTCGTATCACCGACCGATACTTTGATAGATGTATAATGTTAATTTTCATTGGCCATTCATCTCTTATGTTGTCTATTGTGAGGTTACATTACTTTTACATTTAATTGGAAGTTCAGAAAATACTACAATCATTTAGCCAATCAACTTAGAAAAAACGACTTTCCCAATTATATTTAGAAGATTTACTTCCAGCGCTGACAGAGCCGCAGCCGAAATCCCGACGCATCTCCAGTCCTTTGCACTGTGACGCATGCGCACACGTGCTAAGGAGAGTGGAAGCATCGGCGGCGTCAGGGATTTCGGCTGCGACTTGTCAGCGCTGGAACGATCCCGGTAAGTTCTCCTGCTCTCCTGCAAGATTCGTGAAGAACGGCTACACAATGAACGGCTGATTTGTTAGTTCGCCTACGAAGTGGGACTGTGCTGGATTAAGCTGGACTTTATTTATGTTAAAGGATTCCGAAGCTAATGTAAGCATTTTCATTACTTATTCCTTTATGCTGGAACAAAGTGGTTAAGTTACCTCTGCAATAAAAGGACTGTTGTTTTATAAAACTGTGTACTGCTGCGGGCGACCCCTCTAAACTTCACAACGTGTCCATCAATCTTATTTTAGTACCATTAATATATATCTTATTAAGATGGAATATATTTCCAGTTTCAGAATGTTTGAGATGATTTAAAGGCATGTCCACCCCAGAAACAAAAAAATACCTACCTTTCTGTTGTGTAAACCAAACAACAGCATTCAACAACCCACCAGGTACAGGAACAGAACTTTGGTAATCTTTTTTAATTTTCTGTCTCTGCCTGCTCCACTGTAAATGGCATCATGGTGTCAAGGGCAATATTTAACTAGCCATCCCCATTCATGCTTTATCTGCACATTCACAAGCTCACAAAGGACTCGCGACAGAAAATTTGGGAAGACCGGAGGTGCTGCTGACTGCTTTTCAGCCTCCTGGTGGAATTTTTAGTGCTGGGAATGGAGTTGTTGGGGTTTGTTTGTATGGAAGATAGGTGAGTCAATTTTGTTTCGGGATGGACATGGCCTTTTTTTGGCGTTTAATACTAACAGGGAGCGCACACTTAAATAGAAACGGGTCTGGGAAACCAAATTCAGATTAAGGGAAATAATCTATAAAGTACATTAAAAAACCATAGGATGACCTACGTAGTCCCTAACACAGCACTGGATTTCTTTTAGACCCAAAGAGTCTTGGAAATCATCCAAAATTCCCAGTAGTGTCCCTCTAAGTCCAAAGGCAACGCCAATCAAATATTCCTCTCTACAGAGTATTACACATACAACCACCTTTATTTAAGTAAACTTAAAACTACCCTGATACAAGAATTGGTGGGGTAATCTTTGATAAATGAAAGGGATATATAATTGACCTTTTTTTTTTTTTTTTGACAGATGCCCATGGTGTAATTGTAACCAGTGGGTTTGGGACACTAAAATCTTATCAGATAATGATTAAGAAGAACAGAGAAAGGATACATAGAGTGCAGTGTGTGCTAAAAAGGATCCTGCATACAATATTAGGATAACTAAAGTTAACAGCACCTGAGTTCCATTTTGAGATTATAGGAACAAGAACATCATAAAAAATTCAAGATATGGAGCGCAAAAGACCTACATACAATATGCAGGAAGTGAGAGTGATGACTTATAAAAAGTAAGGATTTATGGTCAGTAGGTTAAGTGAGGTGTATTACTCTTTGCTCAACCAGAACATATTGCTTTTAAATCCTTTTTTGCCTTTTGTAGGGATTGCAACTACTTTAAGTTTATTATCAACTGTGCAATTATAGCGAGATAACTTATTACTTTGTGCTGTAGAAATAAGAGCACACACAGAATGCCTGCAATAAGTATTATTTATAAAACAGCGCAGACATGTACCACCCCTTGCACTACCCAACTTTGCTTCACATACTTGCACATAAAAAATCCAAGTACTGTTCTTTTAGTTTGCATTGGTTTTGCTATTGAACTGCTACACAAACTACAGAATAGGCTGCACATTAGCGCAAGCCCATACATAGCAAACAGAATGTCAGTGAACCAAAATTCAAATGAAAAGTGAATCTTTACTGATCTAGATAGAAATGAAACCACAAAACTACTAATGGCAGATGAGAAAGATTGTTATTGACATTGTCTCTATTCAGGATGCAGAAAGAGCAACATGTAAGAGTTAGAAAGTAACAGTGAAATTATAGAAGGAGCAATCTGAATCTTTACCTGCTGTGGTCATATTTAGAAATGACTCTATGTTCTCATTAGTACAATAATTAGATTAATATGGAATTCATTTAAAACTGCAATTATTTATATTGGAAGTACTTTGCCTAAAAAACAAATGTTTTAAAGTTTACAGGAAAAGGTAATTTGTGGGGTGTCCGTCAATACCGCACATTTTGGTGTAATAAAATTTTTTATTACACAGTTGGGGCATTTTTTTTTTATATAACAGGTGCTGTTCTGCAGCAACCAATTAGATGCTATAAAAAGTTTTCTAACTAGTAGACCAATAAAAATTTCAGTTCTGATGGTTGCTGCAAATGATCCAACTGGACATTTTTACTATTTAAAGGGCATGTCTACCCCAAAATGAAATTTAACCCACTACTGGCCCCCATTGTTAGTATTCAAAAGTCCTTACTTACTTCTCTGCTGGTGGTTTTTCCTGTAGTGCCTGTTCAAAGTCCCAGAAAGTGGACTAGGAGCCATTTCCTGATGAATATGTTTCTGCCTTCCCTTAACTGTTCCCTAAGTGCTTTTTATTGAGTGCAAGCATGCTCCGTACATCACAATGAGGCAACATGGAAGACGGAATTCCCATTATGCAATTACATGATTTGCAGGACTGCACCAAACAGAAGAGTGTTATCTAAAGATAACTATTGTTTCAATCTAGATGATCTTTTGTACCTGGTACCTTAAGGAATGTGCTACAATAAACTTGATTTTTGTTTCACATTTGAAAGGTCTTTTTACTTATGTGCGTCCTGCCACGCGAATGGCGGCAACTAAAGAGTTCCTATGTTACATAACATAGGAACTCTTTAGTTGCCCACCATTCCAGTGGATTATCCAACCATTCGCTTTCTGTATAATGAGGTATCCAGTTGGTTTTTCCTGGCTATGCAGTGCTTGGGGCAATAGGAGAAATCTTTTCCCTGCTGAGCACAGGAATAAACTGTGATTTTGCATTTGTTAGCATATTTTTTATTTTATATAAGCTTATATTGTAAGTGTATATATATATATAGTTATCAGATTATAATAAACTAGACATTAAGTCCGCTACAATAACGGGCGCTAGAAGCCAGAGTGCCCCCCTTAGTGTCCAAGGCCATAGTCCTCCATGTCCCAAGCCAGAGTACCCTCTTTGTCCCAAGGCCAGAGTCCCCTCTGTCCAAGGCCAGGGTCCCCTCTGTCCCAAATCCAGCCCCCCCCTTGTCGCAAATCCAGCCCCCACCTCCCAAATCAGGGCATCCCCTCTGTACCAAATTCAAGGCCCCCCCTCTGTCCCAAATCCAGGACCCCCCTCTGTCCAAATCCAGGGGCCCTGTCCCAAGCAACACTTACCTGCAGTCTGTTTAATTGCTGTCTCCCTCTAGTGGGAGTCAATGGAACTGCAGACACTCTCCCTCTAGTGGTGAGTCAATAGGAACTGCAGAGACTCTCCCTCTAGTGGTGAGTCAATAGGAACTGCAGAGACTCTCCCTCTAGTGGGAGGCTAATGGAACTGAGAGACGTTCCTCAGTGGTGAGCGCATAGGAACTGCAGTGACAACACACACGGAACAGGGACGCACATTAGGGGTTTATTATATGGATGTAAGTAGCAGGGCTGCACTAATTACAACCCGTTTGTATTTACACTGCATTGATTCTGAAAGCTTGCTGATGTTTTCCCTAACTGCCTCTGCTGTTTGAGAGTGCTTGTCAGGAAATGGTGGAAGTAGTGCAACTACATATGCACTAGGATTGCTCACAGTATTGAGGCTATTTGGCTAAAGTAAAGCAATTTCAGGCTCTGTAATCAAAAAACTATTATTATCACATATCGTTATATCAACACATGCTTGGTTATGGATTACTAGACTATAGGTTCGTATGCATGTGGATCGCAGATGTCGATCCGCGACGCACGATTTGTACGAACGGTTGTTTCAGCCGATAATGGTCCCATATCTGGGAACTTATCGGACGAAATGGCCGTTGTTCGGGGATCATTGCCGATCCACCGGGGGGGGATCTCAAATGAGCGGCCATTTTGGTCAATAAAGTGCCTACACGGGACAATTATCGCCTGAAACGGCCAGTAGTACATATAATGCATTGCACGTGTGTACGAACCTATGAAACATAGATAAGAAACCTAGTAACTATAAATATGATATCTGCAGTCCAACCAAACAACCAGCCATCCACTTGCAAAGCTCTAACAAACACAAAGGTAAGACTGCTAGTTTGAGCTGCTGAGAAACTGAGCGTCTCTGAAGATTCCATGCCATTATAGTGTCTCATAAACACCCCACCCCCCCAAATCTGATTGGTCTAGATATCTTGGATTTTGGACCAATCAGATTGGGGGTGGGTTAGGAGTCACTCCAAATAGTGAATGTTCAGTAAGGAGAGCAGTTTGTTATGCATTTCATCGAAAGTTTATGTGTACTAAGGCATAGTACTGGGATATAGCTATTAAGTGTTTGGCTGGGTAGCTTGAATGCGCAGCCCTTACTTCAGTGGCTAGTAGGAATATTTGATGAACTGTTTCATCTCTTTCTTTATCTCTTGCATCTTGACAGTTGGAAGAGATATTTGTAATTTGTTTGAATTTATCGATACTCCCAGAAACTGAATCTGTTGACTCGGTATGAGATAGGATTTTTCCTGATTTATGAGCCAACTAAGACGGTCGAAGCAGAAATTTGTCTTCTTTAGGTTTTCTTGAAGTGTTGCTTGAGTTTTTGCCTTGACTAGTATATCGTCTAGGTAGGCATACACTTCTACTTTCTCTAACCTTAGGTGTGCTATTATTGGTGCCAATATTTTTGTAAACACTGTCGGCAATGATGTTAGTCCAAATGGTAAGCATTTGTATTGAAAGTGCTGACCTATCATCATGAACCTGAGATATTTTCTGTGACTGCATATGATTGGTATGTGGTGGTATGCACTCTTCAGATCGATCTTTGCCATCCAATCTTGCTTGTGAATCTGTAATGTTATGGACTTGAGTGTCTCCATCTTTAACTTCGTTTTTCTTATGAAAGAGTTTAAGTATCTCAGATCCAATATTGCCCTGTAACCTTCTTTCTTCCTGCGTAAAAAGAGTGGTGAATATATCCCCGTCTTCTCTTCTTGCTTTGGGACTCTCTCTATTACCCCCTGTCTTAGAAGGTCATGTATAATGTTGCCTAGTTGCTTCATTGCTTGTACTTGTTTCGGCATAGGTGATTCTATTACTTTCCCTTGTTGAGGTTTTTGTATAAATTCTATACTGTAGCCCTTTGATATTGTTTGCATTACCCATGCATCGGCTTTGATTTTTTTTCCATTCCGTCACAAACTGGACTAATCTTCCTCCTAATTCGTGACGGTATAGTCTGTCATAATGTTCTTCCTCTTCCTCTATTAGTTTTGGTGTCCCGAAATAGAGTTTGTTCAGACTACCATGGCTGTCTTTGTGTGTTTAATCTTCCTGGTCTATACTGTTTTGACTGCCTAAATGTCATGTTAGACGAAGTAGTTGGCATTTCTCTTCTATTAATCTTGATTACTGGCAGAGCCTTCTTTGCCGAATTCTTTTCTATAATATCATCCAGCGATGATCCAAACAATAGGTCTCCCTCAAACGGGACTTTTGTCAGGCCTTGTTTTGACATATTATCAACTTTCCACTGCCGTAACCATAAGGCACGTCGCGCCACTGTGGCTTGGCCCATTGCTTTTGAATTTAACTTTATAATGTCTAAGGATGCTTCCGTTATGAAGTCATTTGATATTCTAATGTCTTGTACCATTTTTGTTAGTTCTTCTCTAGATACTCCTTCAGCTATAGCTTCTTCAAGTTCCTTTATCCAAACTCTACTTGCCCTAGCTAGACTCTATCTAATCGCTATAGAAGGTCTAATTGCTGCTCCAGAAGACAGATATAATCTCTTCATAGCTGCATCCTCTTTTGCTCCATTGGGTCTCTCAGTGATGTTCCGTCTTCTGCCATTCTTCTTGTTGTTTTTGCCATAGCTGTATCAACTTTTGGGGCCTCATCCCAGAATTTCGCTTCCTCTTTAGAGAAGGGATATATTTTCTGAATGATTAGCGGAATGTTGAACCTCTTATCTGGATTTTGCCATTCGTTCTTTATTAATTCCGTTATATGTGAATGCACAAAAAAATTGGATTTTTTTTCTATTTGATCACCAAACATAAGATCTTTTAGTGGCTCTTCCACTTTGTCTACTATGTGTATTGTTTCTTTCATCCTTGTAATCAGAAAATCAACTGTTTTCTGATTAACATTCCCTGCTGTAATTTCCTCTACAGCTTCATTTTGTGACAATATTTCTCCTTCAGATTCTTCCTCTGATCTGGGACTTTCTATTGGTGTTGGCTTGCTAATACCATACTCTTTAAACATATTTGTTACCTTTTCCATGGTAACCTCTGAGACTTTTGATATTATTGTCTCCATAGAAGAGTCCAATACAGCTTTCATGGCTGTATGGATTTGTTCTTGTGTTATAGATGAGGATGGATTAATGCACTCTTTGCATAGCTTTTTCCCCTGTTCTGCACTTCTGTTGCAGAGAACACATTCTTTAGTTCTGGATTTACTTGCAGACTCCTTTCTGTCTGGAGATCTTAAATATAAACAGAAAAGTTTTATTAAATTTCTGTTTTACTTCACCTTTAATCCAGCTCTCTCCTAATCATTGCTCACCCCCTTGACCTTGATCTGTGTCTTTTTGATGAACTCTTTGTTGAACACTGAAAAGAGACAATCAACCAAACATTATGTAGTGGGTTATGTCAATATCAAGAATATCTTATTGATATACACAAAGTCCTTTATGCTACTTACAGCATATAGGCAGAAAGACACACAGGGCAGCGTGATTCTAGTTGTTTCTGCAGATTCTGAGATTCCAACTGCAACGAGCGATCAGCCGCACCAGCAACCTCCTGGTTTGAGATCAGCTGTTTCGCTCGCATGTACTGCCGGCTTTTTAAAACTCCCGCGTGATTACATCATCATCATCATCCGTCAGTAAACGCGCTACATCCAGACTCCAATTACTGGATGCGGAAGTCCCGGTTCACGCTTAACCTTGCCGTTCCCTGCTATTACAGGGGGAGCGGCTATCAGCTGAGGGAGAGAGAGCTGCAGCTGGCATAAAAATTTGAAGAGGGGGAGAGATATGATCTGTCACATCCACAGGAGTAAAAGACATAAAGGTAAGGGGGAGGAGCAGACGTTTTTATTGGGGAACAAGCCTGTCACACATCCGGAGGGAAGAATTAACCCATTCACTTCCACTGCCGGATGAGGACCAGGTAAATAACATTGTTGCAGTAGTTGCATTTATTTTGAAACACATAATACGGCTTTAAAAATGGCTGGAGGCATCAAGGAGATGAGACCCCAGAAGAAGGAAGGCAGGACTTCCGTAGCGCGCGTAGGTCAGTACAGGGCCAGTGTGTTTCCACAGACGGTTGTGTTTGGACTGAGCGACTAAGGAACATCATAGAAGCGGTCTGGTATATCTCGATATATGGAGGTGTGGGGAGTGAGTTGGCTATGGAACACTACAGGAGCGGTAATGTGTCGGCTGAGTGTGGAGGCATAATTATCTGCTGTACCATTAACACTGCGATAAACAGGGACGAACTCTGCTTGCTTGCTTACTTACCTGATTATTAACCATTAATCCGCTTCACTGCACTTTTGCTCCAACAGCTGCTTGTATATACAACTAATTTATGGTGTGCTTACTCCGACCCAGAAGGAAGAGGGTTGCACGGAAGGGCACTTACCAGTGTTTTGTTATTAGACTGCTGCTATTAACTGTTTAGCTCCCCTACCGTCTAGTTGTTACATGAAGGCCCTGTTCATACTGGGGACGCCCAGTTTATGGATGCTTAAGATGGAGGATGTGGTTTTATATATATATTTTTCTCATATGTATGTAATGTGTAGGGGTATTTTTATGGGATTTATTAATAAAGATGTATATTTTTTGGTGGAACTTTCCTGAATGTTTATTTGTGTCTACATAGCATATTTACTTGTAGACTATATATTTCCCCATATATAATAACTATTTTGAGTGCCTCCCTTTAGGAGTATAGTGGGTTACTTTCGGCTTCTTTGCTGTACTTTAATATCCTATATATCTCTTTATAGACCCACAGCACCCACACTATTTAGTGTGTATTATGTAGTTACAAGGGGTTTTTGCTATAATTATAGATACATTTACACTTTAAATTTCACACTACTAAGTAGCACAAAAATGGGCGTTTGGCATACTGCATCAGGTGCCAGTGTTGTTAATACAAAATGACGCAGTTCCTGCAAATAAAGAGTTAAATATTTAGAGGGCTTTTAGAAGTCCAAGTGCTGTGGTTTGTAAATCTTGCTTGTGTGCCCTTTTCTGCTTTCCTGATTCTCAGCCTAGCTCCAGGATTCTGATTCCAGCACTCCTGCCCCAATATTTTGGTACCAATCCTCTTTATTCAGCATCCTGATTCCAGTCCAGTCCAATTTTTAAGTAAGCTTTAGTAATTTACAGTTAAAGGGCATGTCCACCCCCAAAACTATAATCCCCCCAACTACTGGCCCCATCATGTAGTGTAGTTTAATCCTTACCTCACATCCCAGCTCCATATGGTTCTCCTGTAGTCCCCCCAAAGTCCCAATAATGCCGACCAGGAGGATAGCAGGACTCTGCCTATTACCTGGCCTCCGGGAGAAGTTTGGCATGCGTACTGCAGCCCTTCTCCCCCTCCCTCCCCCTCCCTCTCCCTCCCTCTCAGGATTCCCTTCCCCTAGCATAAATCCCTTTAGATATAGTATTCCCCCTGTCCCCCCAGCCCCAACCGCTACATTTTTATTTTTAGAAAGTGCCCCGAACATTACTTGCCTCCCCTCTTTCCTCCGCTGCACTGAATGACCGGCAGCCGCGTCCGTGATTGGCTGCCACTCAGCCAATCACGGACGCGACTGCCGGTCCCGCCCCTCTGCTTGCATTTTCTCGCAAGAAGAATGCCGGCAGCGCAGCGGGGGAAAGAGGGGAGGTAAGTAGAGTTTGGGGCACTTTCTAAAAATAAAAACATAGCGGTTGGAGCTGGGGGGACAGGGGGAATACTATATTAAAAAATAGTTTTAAGGGTGGACATACCCTTTAAAGGTAATGTAAAGGAGCAATAAAATGTTATGCCAATTAAAGTGAAATATTGCTTACTCTTCTATAATATATAAAAATATAGTAATCATCCACAACTGGGCCTTGACATGCTCAAGCCTGTCTGCAAAAGGACAAATGCTGGTGGTCCAGAACACAGGCCCATAAAAGTCTTCGGGTAAAATAATGAGCAGGGATTTATTTATAAGAAATGCTATAAAACAAAACACATATGACATAAGTAGAATGGACCACAAACCACCCCCCGATAACACAACTTACTTCCTAGTGAGCACCAACCTACTGATGGATTGATCTCCACAGCCCGTTTGTACCAGCCCTAATTTATTTGTATATTTTACACAGGAGCTGAAGAAAAAGATCTGCTTATCTAATATAAATTTAGGTGATATGACTTGAATGTCGTATTTAAACTCAGACCAGCCTTGTATGAGACTTTACAAAGCAATCTTTGAGAAATGCTCTAATTGCTCTGGTTTTGTAGTTTGTGTAATTTCAACAGCTGCCATGGCCTTTAATATAGATCTGCCATGAAAACGTGGAAATTACCAAGATGTCTCCTTATGAATTAGGCTTATTTGCATATTGAGCAGGAGAGGTAAAGTTTTCCCATTTCATAAGAATTTTAGTAAAGGGCATGTAACCCCCCCCCCCCAACTAAAAATTCCCACTCTTTTGAGCCCACCGTGTAGTGTTAAAAGACCCCTAACTTTTTCTTCTGCTGCATATGGTTGTCCTGCAGGGCCTGATTAAAGTACAGGAAACTGAAGAGTAGGAAAACATCTCTGGGTGTAATGGGTTTTTGCCTCTTTGTGCGCCTTTGAGAGGTTTGTGGCATGCACAGTGGAGCTCTGTGGCTCCCTTTGAATAAGGCATTGCGTCTCAGCCAAAACAAAAATTTGCAAAAAGGTATGAAAGTTCCTCTGCTTATATACATGCTTTTAGATATAGGGATGGGCATGCCATATAAAGTTTTGGGTATGTAGTGCTACTACCACATGAAAGCTTTACCATATGTGCAAATCAGACTAAAATGGCATCAATCTATCTATACTTCAAAATTTGTTTAGTGCATTTTATACAGCGCCACCTCTCGCATGAGGCAGAGTGAGCCTTTTGGCTTAGGTGGCACTCTTGCCACTCAGAGTAGAGGCGTCCGGCAGCACATGAAATTACACACGGCCATGAAAAGCGTTCCTGCTTCCGGACAGTGTGTTTCTACTGTCTCTGCCTGATTTCTAACACAGTAAGTAAGTGGGCAAACTTGTATGTGCTAGTCACAGTGGGCAGAATTTTATGTGTCAGTCACGGTGGGAAAACTTGTATGTGCCAGTCACAGTGGGCAAACTTGCATGTGCCAGTCATAGTGGGCAGACTTTATGTGCCAGACACTGTGGGCAGACTTGATGTGCCACTCACAGGTTGGACAGACTTGCATGTGCCAGTCACAGGTTGGACAGACTTGCATGTACCAGTCACACAGTGGACAGACTTGCATGTACCAGTCACTCTGGTGGGCTGACTTAAAAGTGTGTTCTGAACTGAAAGGCTGACCTTAAAGTTTTTGCTGAACTCGAGGGCTGGAGGGTTCAGCAGCCACTTTTTGGTCATCCCTCAATTTCAACAGACACCGTTAAGCCATCCCTTCAGTTCACAGCCCGTAAACACTGGATGGTGATCTGGAGGGCTGACCTAGCAGTGGCTGGTCTACTGGAGGGCTGACCTAACAGTGGCTGGGGAACAGGAGGGCTGACCTAACAGTGGCTGGTATATTGGCCTGACCTACCATTGTCAGCTTAACTGGAGGCCTGACCAACCATTGTCTGCTGAACTGGAAAGCTGACCTACCAGTGTCTGCTGAACTGGAGGGCCAACCTACCAGTGTCTGCTGAACTGGAGGGCCGACCTACCAGTGTCTGCTGAACTTGAGGAGCGACCTACCAGTGTCTGCTGAACTGGAAGGCCGACCTACCAGTGTCTGCTGAACTGGATGGCCGACCTACCAGTGTCTGCTGAACTGGAGGGCCGACCTGCCAGTGTCTGCTGAGCTGGAGGGCTGCCCTACCAGTGTCTGCTGAGCTGGAGGGCCACCCTACCAGTGTCTGCTGAGCTGGAGGGACGCCTTACCAGTGTTTGCTGAGCTGGAGGGCCGACCTACCAGGGTCTGCTGAGCTGGAGGGCCGGAGGATTCAGCAGCCACGGTTAGTTAGTCCACCATGACCACCTCCACAGGTCACACCCAATTACATAGGCCATGGCCCTTGTTTTTTTTCTTCTTCGGGTACCGCTGGAAAATGTAGGGTGCAGCTCAAAAATTTTTGCTCATGTGCCGAAAGTTCTAGAAGCCCCCCATGTTTTATAACAATTGTCTTGAATCTTTACCTTCTAAAACCCTTTGGATTCCAAATACATCTTCAACTGTGTTCATTCTTGGATTTCCTCTCTCCAGAAAGGCCTAGAGGAAAGTTGCCATAAGCAGCAAATGTTTAAAAGTTTATTCTAGGACCTGACAGCTTTTTTTCACTTGCACACCTGTTTTTTTTGTCCCAGAACACAATCATTGCAGTTTTTCTGTTGGCTAGCAGGCAGAGGGTCCATATTTATGCAAGACAATAATTTGCTGGATAGATGTAACATTTAATATAACAGTTAATTAACAGTTAATATAAAGGACTGTTTTATACATTTGGAGGGCAGTTTTTTATTTATTCTCAAAAAATATTAATTTTTATTAAAAACAAATTATGTCAAATCAGTAATAAAAAAACAGCTATAGAAAATCCCATTCAGATATATTTAGGGGTTTTTTTTGTATATAAATTCAAGACTAAACATTTTATTTGAAAAATCTTTTCTGGATTGGATATAATTAGTATTATTCTGGCTCATTTCTGGCATAGAAATCCCATTGGCAGCAATTTGATGCATCGTGGTTGGCAGTTTACAGTGCTTCTTTTGTTAAAGCATCTTTCTTAAGCTGGAATAATATCAAGGCATTTACTTCATACACATAAAGAGAAAAAAGAAAGGCTAAATGACACATTTGGCACAAGCCCACATACACATTTCGGTTGGAGTATACATACCATGCATAATTAAATGCTAAGTGCTATCTGGTGTTTTTTTCCAAAAGCAAGATCCAGATATGATGTTGACAAGAGTGGAAAAGTAAACTCCTCTGCATATGCATTTCATTTAAATAACTTGTTAGGTCTGATTTTGAAATAAACTGCACATTGTACAGCTTTGATTATGTATCTAATTAAACCTAGAGTAGAACAGAGACTTTGATTGTGCCAATATAAATAAAGCAAATTAAAATGATTTCCATGGAATCTGGAAATTCTAAAGATAATGACTAAACAAAAATGAAGGGCTGGTATTTTATCTACACATTGTGCATGATCATGGTATATTTTAACATTTAGAGAGTTTTTTCTGTAGCTTCCCCTCCCCACTCTATAGAACAGAACAGGCTGCTCGGCTAATGCAGAGCAGCATGTTTGTAGCTAAACATTACTGAATTGGCTTTAATGTCTAACAAGTGTATAGCCAGCTTTGCATTCCAGTGCTGAAAATTGTATAGTCAAATGAAAGGATAGTTGCTGATAGTGTTTTATGGTTATCTTAGCTCTCAATGAGAGTAATAATGTCATTTCATAAACCTAAAATGAAATGGGATGAAGGGCTTCCTTAAATCTAATAGATATCTATTTCAACATCAGAATTTCAGGACTTTCACAAAGCCTGTTTGGAATAATCCAGTCCAGAGAGTGTGTCCCTTTGATTTGGTTATATCAGTTATCAATATTTTGTTACCAAAATGACTCATATACACTAAAACCAAATAGATAAAAAAAACATACAAATATTGTTATGAGTCAGGAGTCCCGAACTTTTGGAGGATTTTTATTGGTATAAAAAGGAAGAAATATTGAGTTGGCTATCAGCCCTTCACTGCATGTACAATTATATTACATATTTTAGGTTAACTAAAATTAAACAAATAACAATAAATGGCACCATATTGCATTTCATTTGTAACATAGATCTGGTGTCTGTAGTTAGGAAACAAATATGGTAATAATTTCTGTCTTTATAGTTAAGGAAAAGACAGTGCCTCTGTCTTTATAGTTGCGGAACTTTGCTATAAATGTCCTTGGAGGGGCTCCCAGTGAGGGAGGCCACGAGGTTGTGCAGTGTGCATGCTCCACTGTGAATATAGGGAAGAATGCATCTTTGCCATATGTTGTCAGAAGTTTCTCTCTGCTTTGGTCTGGGCCTTCTGCCTTTTCTGGGACGCTAGCACATCTTATGTTATTCCGCCTTTGGCGGTTTTCCAGGTCATCTTGGTGTGTTACTAGTGCCTGTATTGTGATCCGTGGCCTGTTGCAAGGATGACACAAGGTCCTCCAGACCAGGCTGCTAATGCTCTGACATCCAATTCCTCAGGGCCTGCAGGACCTGGCGAATTAATGAAACATTGATTTTACCTTATTTAGCTTAGTGGTAAGTGTTGCCTGACATGTTGCTATGGCCTTCAGTGCTTTGTCCGATGCCACTTTCGGGTCTGCTTCCACTGCTTGTGGTTTAGGTGTTGGTGGAGCCTGGTCAGCACCATGTTTGTATTGATGATGGAATCAGTCTAGCTTAGCCGCGGTATCTTTCTTCCCTGGAGTCATATCGTTGGACAGCAGGAGGGTAATTCAGACTGTTTAGGTGCTTTTCTGTAGCCTGATTTGAAGGTTCCCAGGAGTAATGCAGGATATGTATGAGTGGAGCTCTTAAGGTTCGTACACATGTGCAATCGCGGGTGACGACCCGCGAGACACAATGTGTACGAATGGCCGTTCCAGCCAATAATCTTTCCATGTATGGGCACTTTCTCGGCCAAAACAGGGTTCGGTCGGGGATCGTTGCCCAACCACCCAGGCGGATCTTTGAATGTATGGCTGTTCCGGCCAAGAAAGTAACCATACATGGCACGCTTATTGTCCGTTCCTACACATCGTGCATGGCGGGTCAGCACCCGCGATCGCACGTGTGTACAAACCTTCAGTCTTCAACTGAAGCCTTGCCAGGCCACGCCCAACATTTTTGGTTTTTCCCTTAGTATAAAAGTTTTCTAAGTCTTTCTCCAAAACTAAAAAAACTCTGTTTCAGGCTTTAAAGGACAATGATACCCACCTTTTCCCCGATCCACTGCAGCATAGTACCCAGGGTGAGGACCAAAAATCACTAAGTCCTCACCCTGGGTACTTTCCCTAACTCCTGCACTACTTACTGCAAATCTGCTTTTGCGATCCACACTGTTCCACCTCTCTTCTACTGTCAGTGACAGTCGTGGGGCAGCCAATTGGAAGACACGCCTCCTTGCAGAGCGTATCTTCCTATTGGCTGTCACTGAAGCAGGAAGAGCGGAGGAATGGAGTGATCGCCGAAGCAGATTTGCAGTAAGTTGTGCAGGAGTTAGGGAAAGTACCCAGGGTGGGGGCTTAGCGATTTTAGGTCCTCCCCCTGGGTACTATGCTGCCATAGAGGAAGAGGAGCGAGGGTTAGGTGAGTACAATTGTCCTTTAAGGATCTGTCACACTAATGTCATCTACACATTTAACTACTTGTGCATATTCGTTTCAATTGACGTCTCTGGTATCTATCCTTAGCTTCCGTCTAATACTGTTAACATTTTCTTTTACAGAAAGGATCACTAAAGTGTCAAAAAGGACCCAGCTAATCTTGAAAAAGGGTGCAGGTCACTCGAAACATGTGCAGAATTGTGTGAATTGTTTTATTAAATACACTTTGTCACAGCTTAGACTGTGGTTTGTCATCTCTCCCCATCACTCCCCATCTTTTACTGTCTATTTGCAGAATTACACTTTGGAAATGGTAAACCTTTAGGTCCTATAAATTAGTAGTAGGGTCACATTTTTAATTTTACCCATAAAGAGATTCCTATAACTGATCAATATTGGTGTGATTGCCAGGGATTATGCCAATGGCAAAAGTCTTGAAACCAAAAGTGTTGCCATGAAACTAATTTTGTGTCAAAACTTTATCCATCTGTAATTTTAATGCAGTGAGGCCACACTGCACTACGCTCATTGCGATTGCGTGCGCATTCCCGGTGCTCGCCCAATATTTTGGCATCAGATTGCATGCAATTGCGCAAAAAAATGCGGATCACATGCGCTCCAATTAACGGATTGCACATGCAGCGCACAGTAATGCACTAATGTGGCCACATCAATTGGGTCACACTAGTGTGCACTTTTAAAAGCATAATCGGATCATGCTTAAAAGTGTATCAGTGTGGCCTAACTCTAAATTAGTTTAAAAAAAACTCTAAATTACAAGATCAGGCTTAATTTTCAATTGTCAAAAATAGAAAGTACATTATCCAATATCCCATTCTCATCTGAATTTTTGTTTGCAGTCAAATGACAACTGTACTGTCTGGTTGTCTTGACATGGTCAATACGTCTACTAGATGAATTAAGGCAGCTGCCTCTACTTCCAATTCTAGCTTGTCACAAATTCCAGATGTAAGACTAGCAGGTGTGTTCTGAAGTTTTCTGTTTATAATGATGCTACCAAGAAAGAAATTAGGACGATGTGTTACTAAACTTCTAGAAATGTTTTGTTTAGGCACAAATTATGCAAGCAACACACTGAGAACCAAAAATTAATTTCATGTCTACTTGTAATAATGCATATTTTAAACAAAATTGCTAATTCTGTATAATAAAAATGCAAAAGTTTGTCAAATGTTATTTGCAGCAAGCAGAAGTCAGCTTTTTACTGCTTTATTGCAGTTACCCGAGTATAAACCGAGGTACACAATTTCACCTTAAAAACGAATAAAAGTGATTGACTCGAGTATAAACCGAAGGTAGAAAATATGACCACTACTGCCTTCTGATTCTGTATTGTTCTGAGGCTCTAGTTGCCCTTTAAATGGATAGCAGAATTCCCATACAGTAATAGCCAAATCCAGTATGGATCTTACTGTATGGGACTACTGTATGGGAATTCTGCTGTCCATTTAAAGGGCAACTAAAGCCTCAAAACAATACAGAATCAGAAGGCAACAATAGATACAGTACCATTCTCCTACTGATTCTGTATTATTTTGATGCTTTAGTTTCCCTTGAAATGGACAGCAGAATTCCCATACAGTAATAATCATACTGGATATGGCTATTACTTTCTGAGAATTCTGCTGTTCATTTAAAAGACAACTAAAGCCTTGTCATGCCAGATGTTTGGATGCTTTACTAGCTGGGAGTTGTAGTTTCCAAATATCTACACCCTCACCCTCCCACCTAGTTCAGTGAGTACCTTCTGTGGTACTTTGTCCTTTGTGGGTCTTTCTTCGTTGTTCCTCCATCTGTGGGCTCTCTGCAGTCTGTTCGGTAACTTTCTTTACCAATCCGGCAGCCGCTCACTCATTCCCTGTACTGGCACGCCGGCTGACGTCACTACTCGGTGCCGCGCAGTGAAGTCAACCGGCGCGCCAGTACAGGGAGTGAGCGAACGGCTGCCGGATTGGTAAGGTTAGTTACTGACTCTAGTATAAACCGAGGCAGAGTTTTCAGGCTGATTTTTAAAAAAGCCTGAAAAACTCGGTTTATACTCGAGTATATACGGTAGATAAAATCTGATAGCATCTTGCTGCAGACTTTTGCACCAAGTCCTAAGGCAAGGGTGCACACTAGCAAATTTGATGTCGCCACTAGCGGGCAGTTGGCCGGGATAAATCGGTGTCAGTTACAGCTAAAGGATCATGCAGCCTTTCCGCAAATAAACCATCAAATGTTTCAGGCCAAACAAATGATAAATGGTAATAATGGTTGGTCTGAAAAATTTAAATTGAATTGAGGTGTACCCAGCCTAAAGTGTACTGTAGTTAAAGTGTTCTGTGGTTTTTAATATTTGGTAAAATAAATCAACAAATGCAAAGACAATTTATCATATTATCTTCATATATTTCAATGTACTGTAGGGGACATCACGGTCGGGTACTGGATGGGAGATATGTGTCTCCATTATTTGGTCTCTGGTCCCTTTAAGAGCTTCTTGTGTACCTGAGAAGGGATCCGGGTAGTGTTTGGCAGCAAGCTAGTTGCTGCCTTTGTTGGGTTTTTTTTTAGGGCCGGACTCCTGGAATGGGAGGGAAGGAAGGGTGGTCCTTCCCATTCCACCCAGGTACACACCGGGGTTATTGGGAAGCAGAGAGGAGCTCTGGTAAAGATTTGCATATCAGAAGCAGCTGGGGCAGTTGTTGAGAGATGTGGTGTAGGAAGGGTGTGTGCCGCTGATTTCCTGCCCCAAAGGTGTTTGAATGCACTGAGAGAGAAAAAGAAAAACTACACAATGAATGGCTTGATTTGTTAGTTTGCCTACGAAGTGGGACTGTGCTGATTAAGCTGGACTTTATTTATGTTAAAGGATTCCAAAGCTTATGTAAGCCTTTTCATTTACTTATTCCTTTATGCTGGAACAAAGTTGTTTATTAGAAAAATGTCTAAAGAGCAGAGAATGGCACTAGAAATGCTTATCAATGAATCAGCATATAAAGCACTGCAAGGAAGCTTGGTAATATCTTGCTCTTCAGATACATATTCGACAAATTGCCCACGTTGTATCCAAAATCAAAGACGTTTCACTTTTAATCAAAATTACCATCAAGGACAGCAACTGAATGTGACTCGTGATAATGGTATTACATACCAGTTGCCACATGATAATGGCGTTGCATACCAGGACCTGTAGTGGTTGTAGTAGACAACACATACCACCATACGCACTTTTTTAAAATTTTAAACTTTGTTGTGTATTCAAGCTCTTTATAAATAAGTTATTGCACTTTCATGTTTTATTTATGCTCTTTAATATTTTTTAATATGTTAAATAATTTCCTAATAATGTTTTATGCTCCTTTATATTTTTGTACAATATTGCTTGGTTATATTTTTATAACATTTGTTATATTTTTATATTTAAAAAAAAAATTATAAAGCACAAATAGTAGTAGTATATGTATATAATTATAGTATTGTACATATGCATATTTCCCTATCTGATCGCAAACATCGGTCGATCGTCCATATACACGAACAGACTGTACATTTTCGATCGAGATTTACCAACATGAACGATCAGACTTCTTCCGACCGAAGAAGAAATATTCGGTCGTTTCCGATCGGTCGTATTCTAATTTCATACCCGACTTCTTGCAAATCCGATCGTTTTGTCGGATCGGAAGTCGATCGGGATGAAAAAAATCGCACCATGTGTACCTAGCTTTAGTTACCTCTGCAAATAAAAAGGACTGTTGTTTTATAAAACTGTGTACTGCATGCTGGCTGCGACCCCTCAAAACTTCACAGTAACTTATTATAACTTCTTATATTTCATTACATATCACTTTCCCTTTAACACATCACCTTTAATACATTACCTTTAACACGTTATAAAAGGTGAAGAGGTGGATTGGGTTTGTATCTCCCTCTGATGAAGTGACGACAGTCACAAAACGTGTCAGGGAGTTTAGTTTGTGTGTATTTTCCCATTTGTACTGCTGATGTTTTTGCAATAAAGTTGGATTTCTTTAGTGCACCTGGTAGAATGGTTCTCCCGAATGTGTCTTTTTGAAGTAGAGTCTGTTTTTGTTGGAGGTGCCGGTCCTCCTGGGTAGTATTGGACTCTCCCAAGGTGCTGGATCCGTTGGTAGACCATGGAAGGTACAGTAGGATACCATACTCAGTGACTTTTGTAATGTATCTTAGTTGCATCTTTTGTACTACTTCTTCAGAAATTCCTATTATGTATATTTTCTTTCACTCCCACTCACCCCTCCCCTTTTAAAATGAAGATAACAAAGCTTATTGGAAAGCTTCTCTCATCTTGGTACACTGAGCATGGCTCAGTCACTGCCTTAGTCTATGTACACACCATACAATATTTCAGCTCGGTCGACTGATAGTTCCATGTATCGGTCAATTAGGCATAAATAATCGCATGTGTTTCCGGTCCTCTATGGACCACACGGTAAACTGTTTGCCGCACTATTGCCGCGACCGACAGTCCTTCCTCCTGAGCGACTGGCCAGAAGAGCCGAACAGTTGGTCAGGAGGAACCATTTGCATGGTGTGTACCATGCTTTAGGGAAGATATAAGGTTCCAGGAGAAATTGCAAATAGCATTTCAAATCAGTGTTAATTGTAGAAAAGGTTACAGTACATTAATATAAGGTTCAAAAAATGAATACATTACTAGAATTTGAAAAGAATGTATAACGAAATCTGTTTTCCTAATGCAATATATACACACATTGCGAGAACTTTATGCAATTAAAGCCTACAGGCAAACACCTAATACATGCAGAACAATGGATAACAGCCAAGCAATATGTATGATTTCCAACAGGTCACGAATTGCCACACATTTGCATGAACCTCTTCAAACGGGATGAGCTAAAATGAAATATTTGGTTCTTGCAGAGCATGTAGAGTGGTGACTGTGTTAGAGCTTGTATCTAAAAATAAAGACCATTAATCTGCACAGTGATAGTTTGTATCTGCTGTCTATTCAAGTATGTTACAACCATCCTCAATTAACAGTTTAACTACAGAAGTGACATACAAAGGTCCAACATTTAGCAGAATACAGAACTCAGTTGAATTAAGTAAACATGCTGTGTTTACACCTTCAGGACACAAGATTTATGCTCCTAACACCAGGAAAAGCCTATCTAATCATCTAGTTATACCTAACATGATATATATACTGTAATTTGCCAATGTCAATTTTAGACTTCTCCTAACAGATTTCATTAGATTACATTCACAGTACAAATAATAAAAAAATTGCACAAAAACACAGTCAGGGAGATTCAATAAAAGTTCTTATCATTTAAAATGGTGCTAATTTTGCCCCAACCAATCAGAACTTATGTATCATTTAAAAAGCTAACATTTGATTGGTTGGGGCATAATTAGCCCCATTTTAAACAATAAGAACTTTTATTGAATAACCCCCGAGTGTGTTACTGTAGTTAAAAAGTGTTTTTACATGTTTGCAGTTTTACACATTTGTTTTTTTAAGCATTTGTATGTGTTTTTTACTGGGTGAGAAATGAAAATAAATATTGAAAAAAACTTAATAGGGACACAAAAATGAACAATGAAATTAATACTGCATTTGCGATGTGCTATTTGAAAAAAAACGGAATTGCCGCAAACTCTTCTAATCAAATAGCTTGGGTAGCGTGGGTTTCATTAGACAAGTATATTGCATCTTCCCCACAATGTTGTTTTTAATAGCCAATGATAGACAGTGCCTATAATCCAGTCAAGAGGTACTGATTTGAGCTGATAAACTGGAAGAACTGGAAAATATTGCCTGGTGAACTGGAAGACTGACAACACTAACTGATGGCTGACTTTACAATGACTGGAGGGATAACTTAACAATGGCTAGTGAACAGGAGGGCTGACATAACACTGGCTGGTGAACTGGTAAATGTAAGTACCCACAACAGACTGGTAAATATAAGATGTACCCACACAGACTGGTAAATATTAGATGCCCTCATGCTTAGCCCAAACTGAAAGAGCTGAGTCCCCAAGAGGCCCTACATGTATATGCATACATATCCATGTATATACATACAAACATACAGACTTATAAATATAAGATGTTATCATACCCAGCTTACACAAAGTTCTAAATATAAAATGCCCTCATACCAAGACCAGACAGGTAAATATAATATGCCCTCATTCTCAGCCCTCACAGACTTGTAAATATAAGATGTCCCCATGCCCAGCTGACACAGACCGGTAAATATAAGCATGCTCTCATGCCCAGCCCACACAGACTGGTAAATACAAGTTGCCCCCATGTCCAGCCCACACAGATTAGTAAATATAAGATGCCCTAATACTAAGGTACATACAAGTTTGCACACAGTGATTGGTACATAAGCTTTGCCCACAGTGACTTCTACATAAATATTTCTCACATGGACTAGTACATAAGGTTTGCCCACAGTGACTGGTACATAAGGTTTGTCCACGGTGACTGGAACATAAGATTTGCCCACAGTGACTGGTACATACATTTTGCCCACAGTAACTGGCACATAGTGACTGGTACATACATATTTGCCCACAGTGACTGGTACATAAGGTTTGTCCACAGTGACTGGTGCATGCAAGTTTGCACAAAGAGACTACTTACTGTGCCTGAGAAGAAGTGATGGCAGGCAGACAGCATCACTTCTTCTCAGGTAAGAGACACACACAGCTACATGAAAGTCATTATTAATTTAAAAAAAAAAAAATTTAAACCTGACATTAATGCCGCCTTTCACTCACGCAAGGAAAAGAGGAAAACCAGCCGCACCAGAATTTTCTTAAAATTTTAGATTAATGCCCCCTTTTATGTGGACCTGATTACGGAAGAAACTGTTGAAACAATTAAACCCATGCAAATATGTTTCTGCTGAAGAAAAAAAATCACCATATACATATTGGATACATGGACGGATTTATTAAGGGTATGCCCACCCCTTATAAAACAATTTAATATGTGAGGCAGAACTCCACCAAAACCTAGGTTCCGTTTTGTTAAAATGCAAAAATTCTTCTCCCAGCAAGAGAATTAATACTTACAAGCTCCTCGACCCACTGTCACTGACTGCAATTCTTGGACTAGCCTCCACTGTGGCTGCTTGGGAACACAAAAGGAACAGAGCAGCTTCAGTAAAGAGGGAGTGGAGAGAAAGGAAGCGGTGGTGGATCGCAAAACTTGTCTAGCTGGGAGCAGGATTATTACATTTTAGCAAAACGGAACCTAGGTTTTGGGGGTCCTGCCTAATATAGTAATTTTTTTTTCTAAGGGGTGGACATTCCCTTTTAAATAATAGATTTATTAAAGAAATACTGTTGTTCTTTATTTTAATTGAAGATAAGGCATCTATTGTCGTTTTAATCTAAACAGCGAATCAGACCTCCAGGCTTCCTTCACAGAAAACCGATGGATAAAATCACTGTATTAAGCCACTAAAAATGTTGGCCATTAAAGGACAATTATACTCACATTTTCCAAAATTCCATTCCTGTAAAGTACCCAGGGTAAAGACCTAAAATGCTAAGTCCTCACCTTTGGATACTTTACAGAAGTTACAGAAGTCTTCCCATTGGCTGCCACACAAACTGTCAATCACAGTGTCAGTGGGGATGATCGGACCGCAGCGCCAAAGGAATCTTCAAGCAAGTAGTTCAGGACTTCTGTAAAGCATCCAGAGGTGAGGACTTAGCGTTTTAGGTCCTCACCCTGGGTATTTTACAGGAATGGAGGAAGAGGAGTGAGGAGGTTAGTATAAATATCCTTTAATAGTATTAAAGAGTATCTCCACCTCAGAAAATATTTTTTGCTGTAGTGTAGTGGACCCTATTCCTCCCCCAACTGCAATGTTCATTTGCAAAAAAAAATTCAAAACGTTCTTACCGAGCTTCTATCCCCTAGCGTTCTGATCCAGCCCTCTGCTTGCAGGAATTTGCAAGCAGGGGGCCGGACCGGCAGCCCTGGGGAGCAGCCCTGCATTGGGAGCTGCCGGCTGTCTTGCAGGAAGACAACTCCTACTTTTCACAAGCACTGCAGAGGAACCATTTGGAGCAGAGGAGAAAGGTACCTTTGCGCACCTACTCCGTTTGACCCCCTGTTCAGCCCGGGGCCAGACCACCAATAGGAAGATGCACTTCTTCCACAGCGCATCTTCCTTTTGGTCAGGCCGTGGAACTGAACCAGGAATTGAAGCACTTTATGCAGGCTAAACCAAGGTGTGAGGACCTAGCAGTCCCTTTAATAAGAAAGAAGAGGAGCAGGACTGAGGTAAATATTCTATATCTGAATAATTGGACATGTTGGGAAATCAAGTACCACTGTAATTCTGACCATCAGACTACAACGATCAGTAAATCTGTTGGTTGAAATTATTAGACCAAAATCGTGTATACTAGGCCTTACTGTAATTCTTTTCAGACAAACATTTCTTTCATTATCATAAAAAGTCCTCTTCAGACAGGCAATGCAAGGTCAAAAGCACCAGAGATACAGTTTCAGAGAGCTCAGGGTAAATATAAAAGCTGTGGAGCTTGTTCCATCTTATGATGTCCCATGTCTAATTCCATTAAGTACATTCCATTAAGTACTATTTGTGTGCAGGTCAATCTTATAAACAGCAGAAGAAGAAAAACAAATATTTCCTATGTATTTAAGAGTTCCAGTTGAAAATTAACTTCTCTGAACTGTAGACAGTTTACACATGAAAATAAAAATTAATACTGTAACATCAGACTTCTCCAAAAAGTCTTATTGCAGAAAAAAAACACAGCATTGCAAAAAAATATTTTGTTTTTAAAGCTAATATGTACAAAACATAATATTTGGGGAACTGTGGGTTTAAATAAAAAGCCATGATCATACCTTCAAAATGAACCTTTAAATCAAATATCTTGGTAAAATTTGTGAGATTTTATTCCTGGAAAGGTTCTACACCATAATTTCCTAATCACTTCCTGTTTTAGCAGCTTGTAGTTTACAGTCTGGGCAGACACATCCTATTAAGCTGGACTTTATTTATGTTAAAGGATTCCAAAGCTAATGTAAGCATTTTCATTTACTTATTCCTTTATGCTGGAACAAAGTTGTTTAAGTTACCTCTGCAAATAAAAAGGACTGTTGTTTTATAAAACTGTGTACTGCATGCTGGCTGCGACCCCTCTAAACTTCACAACGTGTCCATCAATCTTTATTTTAGTACCATTAATATATATCTTATTAAGATGGAATATATTTCCAGTTTCAGAATGTTTGAGATGATTTAAAGGCATGTCCACCCCAGAAACAAAAAATACACTCACCTTTCTGTTGTGTAAACCAAACAACAGCATTTCAACAACCCACCAGGTACAGGAACAGAACTTCTGGTAATCTTTTTTAATTTTCTGTCTCTGCCTGCTCCACTGTAAATGGCATCACTGGTGTCAAGGGCAATATTTAACTAGCCATCCCCATTCATGCTTTATCTGCACATTCACAAGCTCACAAAGGACTCGCACAGAAAATTTGGGAAGACCGGAGGTGCTGCTGACTGCTTTTCAGCCTCCTGGTGGAATTTTTAGTGCTGGGAATGGAGTTGTTGGGGTTTGTTTTGTATGGAAGATAGGTGAGTCAATTTTGTTTCTGGGATGGACATGGCCTTTTTTTGGCGTTTATAATACTAACAGGGAGCGCACACTCTTAAATAGAAACGGGTCTGGGAAACCAAATTCAGATTAAGGGAAATAATCTATAAAGTACATAAAAACCATAGGATAGACCTTACGTAGTCCCTAACACAGCACTGGATTTCCTTTTAGACCCAAAGAGTCTTGGATAAATCATCCAAAATTCCCAGAAGTGTCCCTCTAAATCCAAGAGCAACGCCAATCAAATATTCCTCTCTACAGAGTATTACACATACAACCACCTTTATTTAAGTAAACTTAAAACTACCCTGATACAAGAATTGGTGGGGTAATCTTTGATAAATGAAAGGGATATATAATTGACCTTTTTTTTTTTTTTTTGACAGATGCCCATGGTGTAATTGTAACTCAGTGGGTTTCTGGGACACTAAAATCTTATCAGCATAATGATTACAGAAGAACAGAGAAAGGATACATAGAGTGCATGTGTGCTAAAAAGGATCCTGCATACAATATTCAGGATACACTAAAGTTAACAGCACCTGAGTTCCATTTTGAGATTATAGGAACAAGAACATCATAAAAAAGATTATAGGAACAAGAACATCATAAAAAATTCAAGATATGGAAGCGCAAAAGACCTACATACAATATGCAGGAAGTGAGAGTGATGACTGTATAAAAAGATAAGGATTTATGGTCAGTAGGTTAAGTGAGGTGTATTACTTCTTTGCTCAACCAGAACATATTGCTTTTAAATCCTTTTTTGCCATTTTGTAGGGATTGCAACTACTTTAAGTTTATTATCAACTGTGCAATTATAGCGAGATAACTTATTTACTTTGTGCTGTAGAAATAAGAGCACACACAGAATGCCTGCAATAAGTATTATTTATAAAACAGCGCAGACATGTACCCCCTTGCACTACCCAACTTTGCTTCACATACTTGCACATAAAAAATCCAAGTACTGTTCTTTTATGTTTGCATTGGTTTTGCTATTGAACTGCTACAAAACTACAGAATAGGCTGCACATTAGCGCAAGCCCATACATAGCAAACAGAATGTCAGTGAACCAAAATTCAAATTGAAAAGTGAATCTTTACTGATCTAGAATAGGAAATGAAACCACAAAACTACTAATGGCAGATAGAGTGTTATTGACATTGTCTCTATTCAGGCTGCAGAAAGAGCAACATGTAAGAGTTAGAAAGTAAAAGTGAAATTATAGAAGGAGCAATCTGAATCTTTACCTGTGGTCATATTTAGAAATGACTCTATGTTCTCATTAGTACAATAATTAGATTAATATGGAATTCATTTAAACTGCAATTATTTATATTGGAAGTACTTTGCCTAAAAAACAAATGTTTTTAAAGTTTACAGGAAAAGGATAATTTGTGGGTGTCCGTCAATACCGCACATTTTGGTGTAATAAAATTTTTTATTACACAGTTGGGGCATTTTTTTTTTATATAACAGGTGCTGTTCTGCAGCAACCAATTAGATGCTATAAAAAGTTTTCTAACTAGTAGACCAATAAAAATTTCAGTTCTGATTGGTTGCTGCAAATGATCCAAACTGGACATTTTTACTTATTATAAAGGGCATGTCTACCCCAAAAATGTAAATTTAACCCACTACTGGCCCCATTGTATAGTATTCAAAAGTCCTTACCTTACTTCTCTGCTGGTGGTTTTCCTGTAGTGCCTGTTCAAAGTCCCAGAAAGTGAAGACTAGGAGCCATTTCCTGATGAAATATGTTTCTGCCTCTAACTGTTCCCTAAGTGCTTTTTATGAGTGCAAGCATGCTCAGTAATCACAATGAGGCAACATTGGAAGACGGAATTTCCCATTATGCAATTTACATGATTTGCATGACTACTGTCTCTATTCCAGTTATAGCAAAACTGCACCAAACAGAAGATGTTTATCTAAAGATAACTATTGTTTCAATCTAGATGATCTTTTGTACCTGTTACCTTAAAGGGTATGTCCACCTGAAAAATTAACATTGGCAAATAAAAGAGCCCATTAACATGCATGGTACCTTTTATGATTTTGTCTGTGGGCCCCTGTTTCTCTGATTCGTGTGCTGTAAGGTCCGCTTGGCACATTGAATATGCATCTCGCTGCCTTCCAGTAGCAGGCAGTCCGACGCGCGCGCAATCCCGCGCATGCGCAGATCCGTCCATGCGCGTCGGACTCCCTGACCCTGCTCCGGGTGAGGGAGTCAATCGGAAAATGTGCGTCCGGTACCAGAGATAGACGCGAGGAGCAGGGAGAGGACTGTCATGTGATCGCCCCTTGCAGATCAGCTGATCCACTGCTGCTGCTATGTACTTGGTGCCGGAGCTTGTTTGTTCCGTTTTCGAGTAAGGTACTACTTCTGTGCTGGAACACACACACCACACACACACACACACCTCTCTTCCCCAGCCTGCATGAGAGAAAAGCACAGCTTAATATCCACATCTGGGATTTACCCAGAGCTGCTAGCACGATATTAAATTGCCTCAATGGTAGCACTTGACTCTCTTAGTAAAAGGTGTTATAACTGTCCTTTTAATCATCATCCAAATGATATTACTATTCTTTGTGTGAACTTCCCAGACACTCTCTGCCAGCACTGTCTGTTTTACTCAGTTCTGACAATGAGCAGAGAAAAGCACAGTCAAGTGGGCGGGACCAAAACGCACTGGTAAATACTAATTTAGTAATCAGCTCACTTCCTATCCAGCACAGCTAAGGCCACACCCCCAAAAACGAATGGAAGTTCTAGAGACTGCTGCAAAGGTAGGGAATGGTATTTTTTGAAAAGAAAGGCAGGAAAAGGCTTCTGGGGATGGGTACTACCTTATAATGAAAAAATTTTTTTGATTTTGGTTGAATAGACATACCCTTTAAAGGAAATGTGGTTACAATAAACTTTGATTTTTGTTTCCGCATTTGAAAGGTCTTTTTACTTATGTGCGTCCTGCCACGCGAATGGCGGCAACTAAAGAGTTCCTATGTTACATAACATAGGAACTCTTTAGTTGCCACCATTCCAGTGGATTATCCAACCATTCGCTTTCTGTATAATGAGGTATCCAAGTTGGTTTTTCCTGGCTATGCAGTGCTCTGGGGCAATAGAGAAATCTTTTCCCTGCTGAGCACAGGAATAAACTGTGATTTTGCATTTGTTAGCATATTTTTTATTTTATAATAAGCTTATATTGTAAGTGTATATATATATATAGTTATCAGATTATAATAAACTAGACATTAAGTCCGCTACAATAACGGGCGCTAGAAGCCCAGAGTGCCCCCTTAGTGTCCCAAGGCCATAGTCCTCCATGTCCCAAGGCCAGAGTACCCTCTTATTGTCCCAAGGCCAGAGTCCCCCCTCTGTCCAAGGCCAGGGTCCCCCTCTGTCCCAAATCCAGATCCACCCCCCCCCCCTGTCGCAAATCCAGCCCCCCGTCCAAATCCAGGGCTCCCCTCTGTACCAAATCAAGGCTCCCCCTCTGTCCCAAATCCAGGACCCCCCCTGCCCAAATCCAGGGGCCCCTGTCCCCACGCAACTCTTAACCTCAGTCTGTTTAATTGCTGTTCTCCCTCCGTGTGTTTCCTGTGTTTCTCCCTCTAGTGGTGAGTCAATAGGAACTGCAGACACTCTCCCTCTAGTGGTGAGTCAATAGGAACTGCAGACACTCTCCCTCTAGTGGTGAGTCAATAGGAACTGCAGAGACTCTCCCTCTAGTGGTGAGTCCATAGGAACTGCAGTGACATACACACGGACACAGGGACGCACACTTAGGGGTTTATTATATAGGATGTAAGTAGCAGGGCTGCACTAATTACTACCCGTTTGTATTTACACTGCACTGATTCTGACAGCCTTGCTGCATGTTTTCCCTAACTGCCCTCTGCTGTTTGAGAGTGATAGGCAGCTTGTATAACATAGTATTGGAAGATGTATAAAGTCATACAACCATCTAGTCCATCCTTTATACCTTACCATAATGTCTGTAGAACAGTTCATGAGAAATACATTTCTGTGACATTTGAAAGCTAACATCTGATTGGTTGGGGCAAAATTAGCACCATTTTAAACGATAAGAACTTTTATTGAATAACCCTGTAAGTCTGTTGGGTGGCACATTTGTGCATGGACACAAAATTGGTTGATATATCTGATGCAGAGAGTAGTTGTTAATGGAGCTTCATCAATATGGACTACTGTAAGGTACCTGTGCAGTTGTCAGGCGAAGTAAGGACCAATGAGGGAAGAATGTCAACAGGAAATTCAGGAGGCACAGCTGAGACTGGAACAGACTTGAAGAAATGGAAGGAACCAAAACTGGAACTGAAGGAATAGTGTACAAGGCAGGATCAGGAACTAAAACTGGAAACTGGAGGTTTGCAGTATACTGAAGAATAAAGCAGTATCTGGAGACAGAGCAAAACCCAGCATGGCACGCTATGGATGCAGTGCTATAATCGGGCATCAGACAAGGAGGACGCCCTCAATTTGAATGTTCTCTGCCGCAGTGTCAAAGTAGTCACTTGGCGCCGCCATCTTGGAAGGACCAGAACGGGAAAGGTGAGAGGTGAGGGTGACAGCTTTCCCAGGGGGAGCCACAAGACCAACATGGCCAGGATTTAAAGGGAAGCATTTGTAGAATTTCTGAATCAATCGAGGAGCATGGACATCCGAGTACTTGAACCAGGAACACTATTCAGGACCAAAGCCTTTCCATTGGATGAGATACTGCAGGGTGCCTCTGGAAATTCTGGAATTGAGAATTTTTTCAACCTCGTATTCTAAAGTGATACGTGAAAAGCATTAGGAATCCTCATTTCAGGAGGGAGTTGTAATCTAACAGCTTCTGGATTGATGATCTCGAGGATAGGGAATGGACCAATGAATGGGTTTGTTTTTCTGACAAAAGGAACTCCACCAGGAAATATGATTAGCATGCCAGCCAATATTGGGATTCTGGCGTTTTAAGCCAGGGGAGACCCAGGACATGGGAGTAGAAGGACAGTCAATTATGAAGAATGTAATGTATTCTTGGTGAACAGGACCAGCCTGTAAGAGTATTTCAACAGTAGACAGAGATATAATGTTGGTAGATAGTGGCCTGTTATCAATTGAAAACACTTGGAGGGGAGTAGTAAGAGGTAGGAAGGGAATCTTGGATTGTCTGGCAAAAGTGGTATCCAAAAAGTTGCCAGCTGCCCCGGAGTCAATAAATGCCAACAGTTCAAAGGTAGATAAACCAAAAGAAAGTTGCACAGGCAGAAGAAAGCGTGAAGGGTGAAATTGAATATTCTGCCAGATGAGTCACCCCTTTCATATCTGAGCATTGGTGTTTCCCCGTTTTGCTGGACAAGTTTGGCGAAGTGGCCCCTGCCACCACAGAAGAGACAAAAGCCAGAATTACATCTTGGTAACTTTTCTTCCTCAGAAAGATGGGCTCTACAAATCTACATGGCCTCCTCCGAGGTAGACATTAAGGAAGCAGGAACAGAAGCTTGAAGAGGATTGGCAAAACATGGAGCTAAAGGTGGGAAGGGTCTCTTACTACGTTCCTTCTCAGCAAGACGTTCTCGGTGGGTGTCAACCTTAATATTCAAAGTGATAAGTTCATCTAGGGTGTTAGGTAGTTCTCTATAAATCAAATCATCCTTTAATTTGTCAGAAAGACCCTGCCAATAGGCAGCGACATAGACTGCATTGTTCCAGGTCAATTTTGCCGCCAAGGTACGGAACTCTATGGCTAAATTGTGCAGCTGTATGGTTATTTTGTTGTATCTGTAGTTGAGTGGATACAGCAGTAGTACGACCAGGGGCGTCAAAGACAGACTTGAAGGTAGACAAAAATCCTGTGTAGTTGTTAATAAGGGGAGAGTCTTTTTCCCACAAGGGCGAAGCACATTCCAGAGGTTTGCCTTCCAAAAGGGAAATGATGTAACCTACCTTGGAATGTTTGGAAACGAAGTGGGATGGCTGTAACTCAAACTGGATCAGGCACTGGTTCACAAACCCTATACAAGCCTGAGGATCCCCAGCATAGCGAGAGGGGGGGAGGAATTTGTGGCTTCCTAGGGTTCCCCACTGGCAAAGGAACAGATAGGGCTGCAGGAGTTGCGCTGGTACCTGGAGTAGCAGCTTTTGACCAATTCTATTTTGCCGGTCCTCATAGGCATCCATGCAAGCAGCTTAATGGCCCAATTATACTGTAAAGTACCTGTGCAGTCGTCAGGCAAAGTAAGGACCAATGAGGGAAGAATGTCCACAGGGAATTCAGGAGGCACAGCTGAGAATAGAACATACTTGAAGAAATGGAAGCAACCAAAACAGGAACTGAAGGAACAGTGTACAAGGCAGGAAATAAAACTGGAAACTGGAGGTTTGCAGTTTACTGAAGAATATAGCAGTATCTGGAGACACGGAGCAAAACCCAGCATGGCCGACTGTGGATGCAGTGCTATAATCGGGCAACAGACAAGGAGGATGCCCTCAAACCCCCACATGATAAGCTTGTCGGGCAGCCGGAGTTGCAACATGGAGATAACAGAGGGGAGGGGGAAGGGGGGAGTGCTGCAGAGAGATCTGACACCATGGAAAAACAGAGTCACACACAGGTAGGAGAAAGGCAGAACAGAGTACATGAATTTAACATTGCAATGGGACAATTTGTTTTTTATCACTATAGATGCCCTTTAAAATCCTTGTGCTGCTTATACTATAAATGGCTTTGTATTAAGTGAATCTCTTTTGAAAAGGATCATAGAGTTAAGGTGGATAACAAACTTAAATGAAGGAAGCAGAGCCAGGTGGGATATTGTCTTGTATAAAGAGAGGTAAGGATTCAAGGAGAAAAATATTATTAACCCTCTTTACAAAACACTTAAATGAATAAGGGGACTGGGGAGCTTGAATATGAAGACAGACTGTTGTTACAGTTACAGTTATGCACTCTAAAAGAAAGGTGCTTGCTTGGGTATATGATCTCTGTGTGTAACAACATTAATGGGGCCATACAATAATCTGTTTGGGCATTGCTCACCAATAGAACATGTTAGAGGACACGCGGACATCCCTTAAGACTATAAGAAAATAAGTTTAGTCTTCTCGGAAGAGGTTTTTCACTGTGAGAACGGCAAAACTGGAAATGTCTTCCATTGGACATGGTGATGGCAGGTTCATAGTTTGAAAAAAAAAGCTGGATGAGTTTCTAAAAATAAAGAATGTTGCATGTTACTGGTATTGATATATAGAGTTGGAGTTGATCCAGAGATATTTCTGATTGTCAATTGGATCCCCCCCCTTTATACTGTTTTGTTTCTGGATCACTTGTTAGGCACATTGTCCCAATAGACAGAGCACATTAACAAAAATAATGGCCCATGAGTGGGAGGGGCCAGGGGGGGCTGCAAGGCAAGGGGCCAAGATGGGCCTGCAAGGGTAGTAAAGATTTTTGAAAGATGACAGACATTATTTGCAAGATCCCGTCTGTCATTTTTCAAAGATCAGTGAACAAACAGGTGTATAGGGAGACCGCACGAGACTGTTTCGGTCTTACCTGAACGACCACGAGGCTGACTCAACCGTTCGACGGACGCGTGATTTTTCAGGAAAGAAGCTACACATGCTACCCTGATACTGTCGGATCAGTTTGCTGTCAGTTACTACTTCTTGATCTTTAGTTTTCGACTCTGTGACTTCACCACTTCAATCTTCTGATTTTTTATTACCGACTCTGGACTGTTCACCAACTATTTTTGTCTATGTTTGTCTGCTGCCTTCAACCTGTTTCCTGACTACATTTGTCCACTACCTGCCTCAAGTTTTAGTTTATATGACCTTACTACACCTTACTACACTTCCGATTCTACTGCTCTCTGTCCACCTCTCTACATCGTTGGTTCTGATCTTTCCTTCTGGGGTTGTGACCTGGTGCTCCAGAGCAGTGCAATATCCTCACCATCAGAGGCTCTGGAGAAGACTCCTAACCTGGAGGGGATTGAGCTGGTAGTTCTCTTGGTCGTTACACTCCCCTGAAGTTTACATTTTTATTTTCTTTTAAGTAAAAATGTAGACCTACAATGTTCCAAAATAAATATTAAACAGTTTCATAATTTCTAAAGCTAGTAAGTATAGTTATGTAAGTATAATTATGTGTTGTTATTTATAAAAGTTATTTTAAATAATGCATTATATTATAGCCTGCTTCGTAAGGAAGTAAGGGCCAGAGTGGTATCTAGTTTGGGTTGACTACGTTCTATTCTCCAACTTTTATTTACCTATATTTAGTATATAATGTACAAGTGCAGAAATATTACACCATACACCTAATATACTTACTGTGTGTGTTTGTACTGCAGATTTTAAAACTCAATAATGCCAATAATGAGGACATCATGTGAATTTAAGGTAGGTCAGTTGGTGTGTGTACCACAATGTGTTTTTTTTTTACTATACTTACCCTTTAAATATGGTTGCCACATGAAGGAATGGGTTGCTCAGTTGGTGTGTGTGTCTGCGTCAGGTTGGAAGTTAAAAAGAAAAAACTTTTATGATAATTGATCAAAAACTAGGTCAGTAGGTATGTGTACCTGTTTCCGGTTGGGTAGTTAAAAAAAACTTTTTTTTTATGTAGGACAGTAGGTGTGTGTTCCTGTGCCACATTGGGGGTTAAAAAAATGAACCTTTTTTTATTATTGGTCAAAATGTGTTTTTTTTACTACAGTTACCCTTTAAGTATCATGCCACGGAAATGGAAGGGTAGGTCAGTAGTTGTGTGTACCTGGGTCAGGTTGGGGGGGGGGTTAAAAAAACAAACTTTTTTGATGATTGGTCAAAATTTGACTTTGGTTACCCTTTAAGTATGGCTGCAACAGTAATGGATAAGTAGATGAGTAGGTGTGTGTACCTGTGTAGGATTGGGGGTTAAAAAAAAGAAACTTTGTTGATGATTAGTCAAATATTTTTTTAACTATAGTTACCCTTTAAATATAGCTGCCATGGAAATGGATGGGTAGGTCAGTAGGTGTGTCTACCTGTATTTTTGATTATTGATGAAAAATAGTTTTTTTGATTTTAGTTACCCTTTAAGGTAAGTGTGTGTGTACCTGTGTTGGGTTGAGGGTTAAAAAAACAAGATTTTATAATGATTAGTCAAAATTAGTTTTTTGACTATAGTTACCCTTTAAGTATGGTTGCAACAGAAATGGGAGGGTAGGTCAGTAAGTGTGTGTACCTGGGTCTGGTTGAGGGGGTATGTCTTTTTTTGTGTTTACAACCATAAAACTATCTTTTATTGAGGATAAATCAAACATAGCTCTATGCTCTAGCTCAAAAACTGTAGGAGTCCAAAAAAGCAGAAGAATAAAACTGAAAAGAAGAAAAAGAAGAAATCGAAAGAACAGGAATTTGGCTCTTCAATCCAAATTAAATATTGAGACTGGTATTAAAGATAAAAACAAAGTCAACAAAACACATGAATTTAGAGACTTCTCTTAGTAAGCCATGTGACACAGGCTGTTTGCTAAAAGCCTTAAACAAAAATCAATATCATGAAGAAGCCATTTATTAGTTGTAAGACTGGAGCCACAGAGGCTATTCTCTGTCTTCTTCCAGTTAGTAATATTGGTTTATATTTGCTCTACACATCATCAAAGGAAGGTTTTACTAAATTAGTCCTAGATTTTGTGTGTTTTTACCATCGCAAAGTCAATCAAATGTTATTTTTTTCCAGCTCCAGAAAATGTTTAGTTAGGGTAAACATTCTGAGAGTTGAGCTAGGCAATGTGGACATTTGCACTCCTAGCTACACCTAGCTACGTCCGAAAACCACGGCCCATAGTGCGGCCCACGGCCCATCGTGCAGCCAAACTGTCAGCCATGGCCACTATTGCCGTAGCCATCATTTGCCGAACAGTCGGTAAGGAGGTAGGATTTGAATGTGTACCCAGCTTAAGACTGGTATTTTGTTCTAATCACTCCCAGTGTGAGTTTTATCTCCTGTGTACCTCAGTGACCAGGTCTTCCAACTTTGTTTTTAGCCAAACACAAATTAAATGTTCTGTAAATACTTGCACTTTACTAATTTTAATTTTGACCCATGTATTGTCCCCATAACTAATGCAAAAGCTTGGTGTTCGTCCCTTATTAGTGTCAATGAAGAATCCAAGCAGTAGCAATGTTTTCTTTTTTTTTAGAAATGTACCTTATGCTTGTTGGTGTCAAGCACATTCAGCATTTGTTTTTAGGCTTTTGGTTTTATCAGAAAATTAATAGGAAAAAGTGTAAATTGCAGAAAACACCTATGCTTTCAACTGAGATGTCAATTTAAGGAATTTACGCCTGGGTTCTACAGTGTGCGACACAAATTTAACATTTATGCCCTATCAGTAGAAGCAATTAATAGAGAGCTGTTTAAGCTATGCACACATTCAGGCTCATTTATCCAGATGCGGTGAGCTATTGGAAGTAGTTAAAGTTGCACCGGCTGTGCGGGAATCACAATGGACACCTGCAGCATCCAGTGTTAGCAGTTTAATATCTCGACAGGAGTGGTGAAGGAAACTTCAAGTAAGTATTCCTGGTGGTGTAGGTCCTCACGCTGGGTACTATGCAGGTGTGAAATAGTAAAAAGTATAACAATAGTATAATTGTCCTTGAATCCAATGCGAATGCCCAGGACACACCTTGTTAAGTAAGGACCAATGAGGGAAGAATGTCAACAGGAAATCAGAGGCACAGCTGAGACTTGAACAGACTTGAAGAAATGGAAGGACCAAAACTGGAACTGAAGGAATAGTGTACAAGGCGATCAGGAACTAAAACTGGAAACTGGAGGTTTGCAGTATACTGAAGAATAAAGCAGTATCTGGAGCAGAGCAAAACCCGCATGGACACGCTATGGATGCAGTGCTATAATCGGGCATCAGACAAGGAAGGACGCCCCATTTGAAGTTCTCTGCCGCAGTGTCAAAGTAGTTACTTGGCGCCGCCATCTTGGAAGGAACCAGAACGGGAAAGGTGAGAGGTGGGGTTGACAGCTTTCCCAGGGGGAGCCACAAGACCAACATGGCCAGGATTTAAAGGGAAGCATTTGTAGAATTTCTGAATCAATCGAGGAGCATGGACATCCGAGTACTGAACCAGGAACACATCAGGACCAAGGCCTTTCCATTGGATGAGATACTGCAGGGTGCCTCTGGAAATTCTGGAATTGAGAATTTTTTCAACCTCGTATTCTAAAGTGATACGTGAAAAGCATTAGGAATCCTCATTTCAGGAGGGAGTTGTAATCTAACAGCTGCTGGATTGATGATCTCGAGGATAGGGAATGGACCAATGAATGGTGTTTGTTTTTCTGACAAAAGAACTCCACCAGGAAATATGATTAGCATGCCAGCCAATATTGGGATTCTGGCGTTTAAGCCAGGGGAGACCCAGGACATGGGAGTAGAAGGACAGTCAATATGAAGATTAATGTATTCTTGGTGAACAGGACCAGCCTGTAAGAGTATTTCAACAGTAGACAGAGATATAATGTTGGTAGATAGTGGCCTGTTATCAATTGAAAACACTTGGAGGGGAGTAGTAAGAGGTAGGAAGGGAATCTTGGATTGTCTGGCAAAAGTGGTATCCAAAAAGTTGCCAGCTGCCCCGGAGTCATAAATGCCAACAGTTCAAAGGTAGATAAACCAAAAGAAGTTGCACAGGCAGAAGAAAGCTGAAGGGAAGTGAAATTGAATATTCTGCCAGATGAGTCACCCCTTTCATATCTGAGCATTGGTGTTTCCCGTTTTGCTGGACAAGTTTGGCGAAGTGGCCCTGCCACCACAGAAGAACAAAAGCCAGAATTACATACTTGGTAACTTTTCTTCCTCAGAAAGATGGGCTCTACAATCTACATGGCCTCCTCCGAGGTAGAACATTAAGGAAGCAGGAACAGAAGCTTGAAGAGGATTGGCAAAAATGGAGCTAAAGGTGGGAAGGGTCTCTTACTACGTTCCTTCTCAGCAAGACGTTCTCGGTGGGTGTCAACCTTAATATTCAAAGTGATAAGTTCATCTGGGTGTTAGGTAGTTCTCTATAAATCAAATCATCCTTAATTTGTCAGAAAGACCCTGCCAATAGGCAGCGACATAGACTGCATTGTTCCAGGTCATTTTGCCGCCAAGGTACGGAACTCTATGGCTAAATTGTGCGCGTGGTGTATGGTTATTTTTGTTGTAACTGTAGTTGATGATGGATACAGCAGTAGTTACGACCAGGGGCGTCAAGACAGACTTGAAGGTAGACAAAAATCCTGTGTAGTTGTTAATAAGGGGAGAGTCTTTTTCCCACAAGGGCGAAGCACATTCCAGAGGTTTGCCTTCCAAAAGGAAATGATGTAACCTACCTTGGAATGTTTGGAAACGAAGTGGGATGGCTGTAACTCCAAACTGGATCAGGCACTGGTTCCAAACCCTATACAAGCCTGAGGATCCCAGCATAGCGAGAGGGGGGGAGGAATTGTGGCTTCCTAGGGTTCCCCAACTGGCAAAGGAACAGATAGGGGTGCAGGAGTTGCGCTGGTACCTGGAGTAGCAGCTTTTGACCAATTCTATTTTGCCGGTCCTCATAGGCATCCATGCAAGCAGCTTAATGGCCCAATTATACTGTAAAGTACCTGTGCAGTGTAAGCAAAGTAAGGACCAATGAGGGAAGAATGTCCACAGGGAATTCAGGAGGCACAGCTGAGAATAGAACATACTTGAAGAAATGGAAGCAACCAAAACAGGAACTGAAGGAACAATGTACAAGGCAGGAAATAAAACTGGAAACTGGAGGTTTGCAGTTTACTGAAGAATATAGCAGTATCTGGAGACACGGAGCAAAACCCAGCATGGCGACTGTGAGTGCAGTGCTATAATCGGGCAACAGACAAGGAGGATGCCCTCAAACCCCACATGATAAGCTTGTCGGGCAGCCGGAGTTGCAACATGGAGATAACAGAGGGGAGGGGGAAGGGGGGGAGTGCTGCAGAGAGATCTGACACCATGGAAAAACAGAGTCACACACAGGTAGGGAAAGGCAGAACAGAGTACTGAATTTACATTGCAATGGGACAATTTGTTTTTTATCACTATAGATGCCTTTAAAATCCTTGTGTGCTTATTACTATAAATGGCTTTGTATTTAAGTGAATCTCTTTGAAAAGGATCATAGAGTTTAGGTGGGTAAACAAAACTTAAATGAAGGAAGCAGAGCCAGGTGGGATATTGTCTTGTATAAGAGAGGTAAGGATTCAAGGAGAAAAATATTATTAACCCTCTTTACAAAACACTTAAATGAATAAGGGGACTGGGGAGCTTGAATATGAAGACAGACTGTTGTTACAGTTACAGTTATGCACTCTAAAAGAAAGGTGCTTGCTTGGGTATATGATCTCTGTGTGTAACAACATTAATGGGGCCATACAATAATCTGTTTGCGATTGCTCACAATAGAACATGTTAGAGGACACGCGGACATCCCTTAAGACATAGAAAAATAAGTTTAGTCTTCTGGAAGAGGTGTTTCACTGTAGACGGCAAAAACTGGAAATGTCTTCCATTGGACATGGTGATGGCAGGTTCATAGTTTGAAAAAAAAAGCTGGATGAGTTTCTAAAAATAAAGAATGTTGCATGTTACTGGTATTTGATATATAGAGTTGGAGTTGATCCAGGATATTTCTGATTGTCAATTGGATCCCCCCCTTTATACTGTTTTGTTTCTGGATCAATGTTAGGCACATTGTCCCAATAGACAGAGCACATTAACAAAAATAATGGCCCATGAGTGGGGGGGCCAGGGGGGCTGCAAGGCAAGGGGCCAAGAGGGCCTGCAAGGGTAGTAAAGATTTTTGAGATGACAGACATTATTGCAAGATCCGTCTGTCATTTTTCAAAGATCAGTGAACAAACAGGTGTATAGGGAGACCGCACGAGACTGTTTCGGTCTTACCTGAACGACCACGAGGCTGACTCAACGTTCGACGGACGCGTGATTTTCAGGAAAGAAGCTACACATGCTACCCTGATACTGTCGGATCAGATTGCTGTCAGTTACTACTTCTTGATCTTTGGTGTTCGACTTGTGACTTCACCACTTCAATCTTCTGATTTTTTATTACCGACTCTGGACTGTTCACCAACTATTTTTGTCTATGTTTGTCTGCTGCCTTAACCTGTTCCTGACTACATTTGGCCACTACCTGCCTCAAGTTTTAGTTTATATGACCTTTACACCTTACTACACTCTGATTCTACTGCTCTCTGTCCACCTCTCTACATCGTTGGTTTGATCTTTCCTTCTGGGGTGTGGACCTGGTGCTCCAGAGCAGTGCATTCCTCACCATCAGAGGCTCTGGAGAAGACTCCTAACCTGGAGGGGATGAGCTGGGGTTTCTTGGTCGTTACACTCCCCTGAATTTACATTTTTATTTTCTTTTAAGTAAAAATGTAGACCTACAATGTTCCAAAATAATATTAAACAGTTTCATAATTTCTAAAGCTAGTAAGTAGTTATGTAAGTATAATTATGTGTTGTTATTTATAAAAGTTATTTTAAATATATTGCATATATTATAATCCTGCTTACTGTAAGTAAGTAATGTGTGAGTGGTATCTAGTTTGGGTTGACTACGTTCTATTCTCCAACTTTTATTTACCTATATTAGTTATATATAATGTACAAGTGCAGAAATATTACACATACACCTAATATACTACTGGTGTGTTTGTACTGCAGATTTTAAAACTCAATAATGCCAATAATGAGGACATCATGTGAATTTAAGGTAGGTCAGTTGGTTGTGTGTTACCACAATGTGTTTTTTTTTTACTATACTTACCCTTTAAATATGGTTGCCACATGAAGGAATGGGTTGCTCAGTTGGTGTGTGTGTCTGCGTCGGGTGGAGGAATTAAAAGAAAAAAACTTTATGATAATTGATCAAAAACTAGGTCAGTAGGTATGTGTACCTGTTTCGGTTGGGTAGTTAAAAAAAACTTTTTTTTATGTAGGACAGTAGGTGTGTGTTCGTGGCACCATTGGGGGTTAAAAAAATGAACCTTTTTTTATTATTGGTCAAAATGTGTTTTTTTTACTACAGTTACCCTTTAAGTATCATGCCACGGAAATGGAAGGGTAGGTCAGTAGTTGTGTGTACCTGGGTCAGGTTGGGGGGGGGGTTAAAAAAACAAACTTTTTGAGATGGTCAAAATTTGACTTTGGTTACCCTTTAAGTATGGCTGCAACAGAATGGATAAGTAGATGAGTAGGTGTGTGTTCCTGTGTAGGATTGGGGGTTAAAAAAAGAAACTTTGTTGATGATTAGTCAAATATTTTTTAACTATAGTTACCCTTTAAATATAGCTGCATGGAAATGGATGGGTAGGTCAGTAGGGTGTCTACCTGTATTTTTGATTATTGATGAAAAATAGTTTTTTTGATTTTAGTTACCCTTTAAGGTAAGTGTGTGTGTACCTGTGTTGGGTTGAGGGTTAAAAAACAAGATTTTATAATGATTAGTCAAAATTAGTTTTTTGACTATGTTACCCTTTAAAGTGTGTTGCAACAGAAATGGGAGGGTAGGTCAGTAAGGTGTGTGTACCTGGGTTGGTTGAGGGGGTATGTCTTTTTTTGTGTTTACAACCATAAAACTATCTTTTATTGAGGATAAATCAAACATAGCTCTATGCTCTAGCTCAAAAACTGTAGGAGTCCAAAAAGCAGAAGAATAAAACTGAAAAGAAGAAAAGAAGAAATACGAAAGAACAGGAATTTGGCTCTGGTATTAAAGATAAAAACAAAGTCAACCAAAACACATGAATTTAGAGACTTCTCTTAGTAAGCCATGTGACAGGCTGTTTGCTAAAAGCCTTAAACAAAAATCAATATCATAGAAGAGCCATTTATTAGTGTGTAAGACTGGAGCCACAGAGGCTATTTCTGCTTCTTCCAGTTAGTATATTGGTTTATATTTGCTCTACACATCATCAAAGGAAGGTTTTACTAAATTAGTCCTAGATTTGTGTGTTTTTACCATCGCAAAATCAATCAAATGTTATTTTTTTTCCAGCTCCAGAAAATGTTTAGTTAGGGTAACATTGAGAGTTGAGCTAGGCAATGTGGACATTTGCACTCCTAGCTACACCTAGCTACGGTCCGAAAACCACGGCCCATGTGCGGCCACGGCCCATCGTGCAGCCAAACTGTCAGCCAGTCCACTATTGCCGTAGCCATCATTTGCCGAACAGTCGGTAGGAGGAGGTAGGATTTGAATGTGTTACCCAGCTAAGAACTGGTATTTTGTTCTAACACTCCCAGTGTGAGTTTTATCCTGTGTACCTAGTGACCAGGTCTTCCAACTTTGTTTTTAGCCAAACACAAATTAAATGTCTGTAATAACTTGCACTTACTAATTTTAATTTTGACCCATGTATTGTCCCACTAACTAATGCAAAAGCTTGGTGTTCGTCCCTTATTAGTGTCAATGAAGAATCCAAGCAGTAGCAATGTTTTCTTTTTTTTAGAATGTACCTTATGCTTGTTGGTGTCAAGCACATTCAGCATTTGTTTTTAGGCTTTGGTTTTATCAGAAAATTAATAGGAAAAGTGTAAATTGCAGAAAACACCTATGCTTTCAACTGAGATGTCAATTTAAGGAATTTACGCCTGGGTTCTACAGTGTGCGACACAAATTTAACATTTATGCCCTATCAGTAGAAGCAATTAATAGAGAGCTGTTTAAGCTAGCACACATTCAGGCTCATTTATCCAGATGCGGTGAGCTATTGGAAGTAGTTAAAGTTGCACCGGCTGTGCGGGAATCACAATGGACACCTGCAGCATCCAGTGTTAGCAGTTTAATATCTCGACAGGAGTGGTGAAGGAAACTTCAAGTAAGTATTCCTGGTGTGGTAGGTCCTCACGCTGGGTACTATGCAGGTGTGAAATAGTAAAAAGTATACAATAGTATAATTGTCTTGAATCCAATGCGAATGCCCAGGAACCACCTTGTCCAAGATAATGCAAGGAGAGCCACCACAAAGAAATTACAGGGCAAACTGTGTAATTGGTGAACTCCCAGCGCCAAAGGGATTACTTTGATGTCACTGAAAGGCTTTTCATTTCGCTGTATCTAAAAAGGGTGACCTGCTTGTGTATTCATTATTAATCCAGATTGAGAATTTAAGAGACTAAAGGTGGCCATACTCTACAAAAGGTTATTGAGTTTGTATCACGACGATACTTTGATAGATGTATAATGTTAATTCATTTGGCCATTCATCTTATGATGTGCTATTGTGAGGTTACATTACTTTTACATTTAATTGGAAGTTCAGAAAATACTACAATCATTTAGCCAATCAACTTAGAAAAACGACTTTTCCAATTAATTTAGAAGATTTTACTTCCAGCGCTGACAGAGCCGCAGCCGAAATCCCCGACGCATCTCCAGACTTTGCACTGTGCACGCATGCGCACACTGTGCTAAGGAGAGTGGAAGCATCGGCGGCGTCAGGGATTTCGGCGCGGCTCTGTCAGCGCTGGAACGATCCCGGTAGTTCTCTGCTCTCGCAAGATTCGCTGAAGAACGGGGGGGGGGGGGGGGGTAAGAAATAGTGAATTTACCCTGTTCTTTAGTAAAAAAGTTATAAAGAAGTTAAATTTTTTAATGGGACATACTGTACCTTAAAAAAATTGAATGAAAGGTAAAATTCTTACAAAATTTGCTATTTAAATGTATTGTCAACAAATGATAAAATGATTATTATATAGTTTGTACACTGAGTGCTATTTCTTATGTCCTAAGACACCCTCCAGTACATTTAAAGTAACAAAGAAAAAATCATCATTAAGATACTTGTACATAATTACACGTTGTAGGGGACATCACGGCTGGGTACGGATGGGAGATATGTGTTCCATATTGGTCTCTGGTCCTTTAAGAGCTTCTTGTGTACCTGGGAAGGAGAGGGTAGTGTTTGGCAGAAGCTAGTTGCTGCCTTTGTTGTTTTTTTTTTAGGGACGGACTCCTGGAATGGGAGGGAAGGAAGGTGGGCCTTCCCATTCCACCAGGTACACACCGGGGTTTTTTGGGAAGCAGAGAGGAGCTCTGGTAAAGATTTGCATATCAGAAGCAGCTGGGGCAGTTGTTGAGAGATGTGGGGTAGGAAGGGTGTGTGCCGCTGATTTCCTGCCCCAAAGGTGTTTGAATGCACTGTGAGGGAAAAAGAAAAAAACACAAATGAACGGCTGATTTGTTAGTTCGCCTACAAGTGGGACTGTGCTGTAAGCTGGACTTATTTATGTTAAAGGATTCCAAAGCTAATGTAAGCATTTTCATATTATTCCTTTATGCTGGAACAAAGTTGTTTAAGTTACCTCTGCAAATAAAAGGACTGTTGTTTTATAAAACTGTGTAGACTGCATGCTGGCTGCGACCCCTCTAAACTTCACAACGTGTCCATCAATCTTTATTTTAGTACCATTAATATATATCTATTAAGATGGAATATATTTCCAGTTTCAGAATGTTTGAGATGATTAAAGGCATGTCCACCTCAGAAACAAAAATACACTCCACCTTTCTGTTGTGTAAACCAAACAACAGCATTCAAACAACCCACCAGGTACAGGAACAGAACTTCTGGTAATCTTTTTTAATTTCTGTCTCTGCCTGCTCCACTGTCAATGGCATCGCTGGTGTCAAGGGCAATATTTAACTAGCCATCCCATTCATGCTTTATCTGCACATTCACAAGCTCACAAAGGACTCGCACAGAATGGGAGGAGGAAAATTTGGGAAGACCGGAGGTGCTGCTGACGCTTTTCAGCCTCCTGGTGGAATTTTTAGTGCTGGGAAGGAGTGTTGGGGTTGTTTTGTATGGAAGATAGGTGAGTCAATTTTGTTTCTGAGATTGACATGGCCTTTTTTTGGCGTTTATAATACTAACAGGGAGCGCACACTCTTAAATAGAAACGGGTTGGGAAACCAAATTCAGGTAAGGGAAATAATCTATAAAGTACATAAAAACCATAGGATAGACTACGTAGTCCCTAACACAGCACTGGATTTCCTTTTAGACCCAAAGAGTCTTGGATAAATCATCCAAAATTCCCAGAAGTGTCCCTCTAAATCCAAGAGCAACGCCAATCAAATATTCCCTCTACAGAGTATTACACATACAACCACCTTTATTAAGTAAACTTAAAACTACCCTGATACAAGAATTGTGGGGGTAATCTTTGATAAATGAAAGGGATATATAATTGACCTTTTTTTTTTTTTGACAGATGCCCATGGTGTAATTGTAACTCAGTGGGTTTCTGGGACACTAAAATCTTATCAGCATAATGATTATAGAAGAACAGAGAAAGGATACATAGAGTGATGTGTGCTAAAAAGGATCCTGCATACAATATTCGGATATACTAAAGTTAACAGCACCTGAGTTCCATTTTGAGATTATAGGAACAAGAACATCATAAAAAATCAAGATATGGAAGCGCAAAAGACCTACATACAATATGCAGGAAGTGAGAGTGATGACTTATAAAAAGATAAGGATTTATGGTCAGTAGGTTAAGTGAGGTGTATTACTTCTTTGCTCAACCAGAACATATTGCTTTTAAATCCTTTTTTGCCATTTTGTAGGGATTGCAACTACCGGTACTTTAAGTTTATTATCAACTGTGCAATTATAGCGAGATAACTTATTACTTTGTGCTGTAGAAATAAGAGCACACACAGAATGCTGCAATAAGTATTATTTATTAAACAGCGCAGACATGTACCCCCTTGCACTACCCAACTTTGCTTCACATACTTGCACATAAAAATCCAAGTATGTTCTTTTATGTTTGCATTGGTTTTGCTATTGAAATGCTACAAAACTACAGAATAGGCTGGACATTAGCGCAAGCCCATACATAGCAAACAGAATGTCAGTGAACCAAAATTCAAATTGAAAAGTGAATCTTTACGATCTAGATAGGAAATGAAACCACAAAACTACTAATGGCAGATAGAGTGTTATTGACATTGTCTCTATTCAGGCTGCAGAAAGAGCAAACATGTAAGAGTTGAAAGTAAAAGTGAAAGTGATAGAAGGAGCAATCTGAATCTTTACCTGCTGTGGTCATATTTAGAAATGACTCTATGTTCTCATTAGTACAATAATAGATTATATGGAATTCATTTAAACTGCAATTATTTTATATGGAAGTACTTGCGCTAAAAAACAAATGTATTTAAAGTTTACAGGAAAAGGATAATTTGTGGGGGTCCGTCAATACACCATTTTGGTGTATAAATTTTTATTTACACAGTTGGGGCATTTTTTTTTATATAACAGGTGCTGTTCTGCAGCAACCAATTGAATGCTATAAAAAGTTTTCTAACAGTAGACCAATAAAAATTTCAGTTCTGATTGGTTGCTGCAAATGATCCAAACTGGACATTTTTACTTATTATAAAGGGCATGTCTACCCCAAAAATGTAAATTTAACCCCACTACTGGCCCCATTGTATAGTATTCAAAAGTCCTTACCTTACTTCTCTGCTGGTGGTTTCCTGTAGTGCCTGTTCAAAGTCCCAGAAAGTGAAGACTAGGAGCCATTCCTGATGAAATATGTTTCTGCCTCTAACTGTTCCCTAAGTGCTTTTATGAGTGCAGCATGCTCAGTAATCACAATGAGGCAACATTGGAAGACGGAATTTCCCATTATGCAATTTACATGATTTGCATGACTACTGTCTTATTCAGTTATAGCAAAACTGCACCAAACAGAAGATGTTTATCTAAAGATAACTATTGTTTCAATCTAGATGATCTTTTGTACCTGTTACCTTAAAGGGTATGTCCACCTGAAAAATTAACATTGGCAAATAAAAGAGCCCATTAACATGCATGGTACCTTTTATGATTTTGTCTGTGGGCCCCTGTTTCTCTGATTCGTGTGCTGTAAGGTCCGCTTGGCACATTGAATATGCATCTCGCTGCCTTCCCAGTAGCAGGCAGTCCGACGCGCGCGCAATCCCGCGCATGCGCAGATCCGTCCATGCTGCGTCGGACTCCCTGACCCTGCTCCGGGTGAGGGAGTCAATCGGAAAATGTGCGTCCGGTACTCAGAGATAGACGCGAGGAGCAGGGAGAGGACTGTCATGTGATCGCCCCTTGCAGATCAGCTGATCCACTGCTGCTGCTATGTACTTGGTGCCGGAGCTTGTTTGTTCCGTTTTCGAGTAAGGTACTACTTCTGTGCTGGAACACACACACCACACACACACACACACCTCTCTTCCCCAGCCATGCATGAGAGAAAAGCACAGCTTAATATCCACATCTGGGATTTACCCAGAGCTGCTAGCACGATATTAAATTGCCTCAATGGTAGCACTTGACTCTCTTAGTAAAAGGTGTTATACTGTCCTTTTAATCATCATCCAAATGATATTACTATTCTTTGTGTGAACTTCCCAGACACTCTCTGCCAGCACTGTCTGTTTTACTCAGTTCTGACAATGAGCAGAGAAAAGCACAGTCAAGTGGGCGGGACCAAAACGCACTGGTAAATACTAATTTAGTAATCAGCTCACTTCCTATCCAGCACAGCTAAGGCCACACCCCCAAAAACGAATGGAAGTTCTAGAGACTGCTGCAAAGGTAGGGAATGGTATTTTTTGAAAAGAAAGGCAGGAAAAGGCTTCTGGGGATGGGTACTACCTTATAATGAAAAAAAATTTTTTTGATTTTGGTGAATAGACATACCCTTTAAAGGAAATGTGGTTACATAAACTTTGATTTTTGTTTCCGCATTTGAAAGGTCTTTTTACTTATGTGCTCCTGCCACGCGAATGGCGGCAACTAAAGGTTCCTATGTTACATAACATTGGAACTCTTTAGTTGCCACATTCCAGTGGATTATCCAACCATTCGCTTTCTGATAATGAGGTATCCAAGTTGGTTTTTCCGGCTATGCAGTGCTCTGGGGCAATAGAGAAATCATTTCCCTGCTGAGCACAGGAATAAACTGGATTTTGCATTTGTTAGCATATTTTTATTTTATAATAAGTTATAGCTTATATGTAAGTGGATATATATATAGTTATCAGATTATAATAAACTAGACATTAAGTCCGCTACAATAACGGGCGCTAGAAGCCCAGAGTGCCCCCTTAGTGTCCCAAGGCCATAGTCCTCCATGTCCCAAGGCCAGAGTACCTCTTAGTGTCCCAAGGCCAGAGTCCCCCCTCTGTCCAGGCCAGGGTCCCCTCTGTCCCAAATCCAGCCCCCCCCCCTCTGTCGCAAATCCAGCCCCCCGTCCCAAATCCAGGGCTCCCCTCTGTACCAAATCAAGGCTCCCCTCTGTCCCAAATCCAGGACCCCCCTCTGTCCCAAATCAGGGGCCCCTGTCCCAAGCAACTTACCTGCAGTCTGTTTAATTGCTGTTCTCCCTCCGTGTGTTTCCTGTGTTTCTCCCTCTAGTGGTGAGTCAATAGGAACTGCAGACACTCTCCCTCTAGTGGTGAGTCAATAGGAACTGCAGACACCTCCCTCTAGTGGTGAGTCAATAGGAACTGCAGAGACTCTCCCTCTAGTGGTGAGTCCATAGGAACTGCAGTGACATACACCGGACACAGGGACGCACACTTAGGGGTTTATATTAGGATGTGTAAGTAGCAGGGCTGCACTAATATACCCGTTTGTATTTACACTGCACTGATTCTGACAGCCTTGCTGAAGCCTTGCTGCATGTTTTCCCTAACTGCCCTCTGCTGTTTGAGAGTGCTTGTCAGGAAATGGTGGAAGTAGTGCAACTACATATGCACTAGGATTGCTCACAGTATTGCAGGCTATTTGGCTAAAGTAAAGCAATTTCAGGCTCTGTAATCAAAAAACTATTATTATCACATATCTGTTATATCAACACATGTGCTGTTTATGGATTACTAGACTATAGGTTCGTATGCATGTGTGATCGCAGATGTCGATCCGCGACGCACGATTTGTACGAACGTTTGTTTCAGCCGATAATGGTCCCATATCTGGGAACTTTATCGGACGAAATGGCCGTTCGTTCGGGGATCATTGCCCGATCCACCGGGGGGGATCTCCAAATGAGCGGCCATTTTGGTCAATAAAGTGCCCATACACGGGACAATTATCGCCCGAAACGGCCAGTAGTACATATCATGCATTGCACGTGTGTACGAACCTTATGACAACATAGATAAGAAACCTAGTAACTATAAAATATTGATATCTGCAGTCCAACCAAACAACCAGCCATCCACTTGCAAAGCTCTAACCTAAACACAAAGGTAAGACCTGCTAGTTTGACTGCTGATTAGAAACTGAGCGTCTCTGAAGATTCCATGCCATTTTATAGTGTCTCATAAACACCCCCCCCCCAAATCTGATTGGTCTAGATATCTTGGATTTTGGACCAATCAGATTTTGGGGTGGGTTTAGGAGTCACTACAAATAGTGAATGTTCAGTAAGGAGAGCTAGTTTTAGTTATGCATTTCATCTGAAATGTTATGTCTTTGTACTAAGGCATGTACTGGGATATAAGCTTATTAAGTGATTCTGGCTGGGTAGCTTGAATGCGCAGCCCTTACTTCAGATGGTTCTTGGTTTAGTTCTCAGTATTTGGCTATCTGTATCTAAGATAAAAAAAATTCCAGCACAAGTTTAGTTTGCTATGCCAACTAACTACTTGACAGGAGTAACAGAGCTATTGATGTATTGAAATATCTGGTTCCAATATTTCACCAGAAATAATGTCCAGTAATAGAGCATATAGAGATGATTGCAAACCAGTCTAGAGAGCAACATGGGAATCAAAGGGATATCAGAAACACATGCAGCAAAGCTGAGTCTGAATAATTGCAGTGTAAAAGCAACCAGTCTGCAATAAATGCAGCCCTGCTTGTAACAACAGTTGTGTCCTTCAATGACCAGATAATCTTGTATCTCTCTGTATATATACAGTATATAAATAGTAAGACAAATTTGAGCCGCACACCAGTTTTCTGAAGAATTTAAAGGCTTTTATCAATAAACGTTGCTGTTATATATGTGAGCATATATTGATAAAAGCCTTTATATTCTTCAGAAAACTGAGGAACAGGAACATAATTATAGGGGGTCATATTTATAGACATGGTATTCTTTTTAGTACATTTATGGCTGCCATTGTGATTTACTAATAATGCTGCTGCTTTTATATATACTATTGATAAACTGATTCAATCTGACATCAACATGCTACTTTTTGGGGTGGACATGCCCTTTAAGCATGTTTATACAAACAATGTAACTAAAGGTATCCATTTAAACCTCAGTGTAAGTGATTACCCTTCATTGCTTGCATATATGTTTAACTATTATATGTAACTAATTAATGTTTGTGTATATATAACAGATCCAAGTAAGAGCACACTCAGGAGGACTTGATACAGCAAACCAACATTTATTACCACTCCGTGTTTCCGCCCACAGGGCCATCATCAGGAGTTCAAAACACAATAAAACCCAACAAGCCTATAAAGTCCAACCCAGTGATCCCACCCATGTACAACCGGTTCCTATATGAGGAACAGATATTTTTAATATATATGCATACATGTCAAAAGACATATATAAATTGCAACCATGTCTGTTTAAAAGACATATATAAAGTGCAAGGAATAGTGCAATCTTAAAAGCCACATATATTTACCTATTCTCGATCTCCCCACAATCCCGGCAGTAGTGTATGGCCCAATATGATTGATATCCAAGTAATGTCCGCATAAATAACTCCATAGCCAAGCAGAAGTTCTCACCCCTCCTTCATTGTACAGGGTCCTTACATGACCCACCTCTGTATAAAGAAGGAGTGAGAACTTCTGCTCGCCTATGGGAAAAGTCATAAGGGGATAGGGCTGATGTCACACATCTACAGTGATGTTCTTGATGATTGACCCAAAGGAAGGAACCTTTAAAGGGCAATTCCACCGCTCAGATGGAAAAGGAACCGCTCAGATGGAAAGGAACCCAAGCTGACAGTTGAACTGTAGGACTTATTTGTTATGCAGCAGAATATGTTTTTCTTCTCCTTCTGCTTTGCCTTTCTGAGCTTGTTATGGACTTGCACATGCTCAGAAGTTGCAACCAGAGTAAAAGCATTCAGTCATTTACTTTGATGTCAACTATCAAATTCATGACTCACTGAACCAGGAAGCAGATATAGATGTAACAGGACATTGTGCGGCATGTCCAGTTAGTGGACTCACCCTTTCAGTTTGTCAGAATAGGTAATAGAAAAAAATGAAACACTGGCCTTTGTTATTTTTTCATTTTTACTATAACCACTTCTAACAAAATTAAAGGGCATGTATGCTGTACAAATGACTTTGCCTCATAAGCAGCACTGAGATGTGTATTGCTGCATGCCTTTAAACCAAAACTTCTTTTGCTCGGGACAGTATTCCTCCCCTCTCTTAAGTCCTTCTTTCATCTGACCTGACTTTCTGAGAGGGCAAGCATGCTCAATAATTACAATAAGAGGGAATTTCCCACCATGCAATTCAAACATACCAATTCTCACCAACAGCAAAACTTCACACAGCAAAAGAGTTCATGATAACAAACAACATGAATGACAGCTGACATGTAAGATGCTTCAGCCTGCATATTATAAATACATTTTAAAAACAAATGTTTGTGATAGAATTGAGAATGTGATTTTAAACTATAGTTTGTTTTGCAAAGTCATGAAATCTTTTGAAATAAACATTTATGAATAATTCAAATTATTGTTAAGAAGCAATGTGTACCCTTTCTTATTGTTTTTCTTTAATTGCTGTTGAAGTTCCTTCAAAGTATTAATTAGCTCAGTGACTGCTGAGAAAGGAATAATGTTGTATGAGCCAAAATTAAGGAAAAAAAAGTGGGCTATGGATAGCACAATGAACCCTTGTGGGATTATTATTGTCTGTAATACATTTGGGTGTCATGTTACCCTTCTGTGGCCCAATAGGCAGCTTATAATTAGCATTTAACACAAGGACCAGCACAAAAATGTGCAATCAGATATTTTCTGTTTATAAGCATTATTCTTGGCTGGCATTGTATGGGCAGTCTCTTCTTTACATATTACATAAGCAGTTGTTCAAAACCAATATTTTAGAGTGACAATAAAAAGTTGCTTTGTGTGCATTCATTGAAAAGAAGATGCATGGGCTTTTGTTTTGTTTTGAATAAAAAATATACCACAGTTTACTTTTTACCACAACATCAAATGTCATTAGCATGTATAATCTGTTAGAAGAAGGATCTATTAAAGTAATGCCATTTCTTAAATAAAATAATGTTATATGAATAACTTTTTCCATTTTACATTGAGATGACTCCGCAAACTCACCAGGAATAGCAACGGAGAAAGAAGACCAAACTGTCATAAGTATCTTAGACATAAATAGGTCTCCAGAGAATTTTGATGGTCTTTTTCTGTCAAACTAGAGAAACAAACTCTCGAGGCCTGCATGAAGAGAGGTAAGAAACATGAAACTGTAAGATCAGGGTTATTGGAGGATCAAGGACATGAGTAAAGGGTGAATTATGTCAATGATAATAGTTGCTCATTGGTTTGCAATATTAACTTGCAGTGTTTATTCATACTGTAGGTTCAAATACAACCTTGGCTACATCCTTAAGGATTTGTAGGTTCTTCCCGAGCTTGTGTGGGTTTCCACTGGGTAACCTACAATACTTAAAAAAATACTGCTATGGGCAGGGCATAATGTGAAAGGATAAACTAATTGTAAAGTTCTGTGGAATTTGTTCATTGCTATAGATACACACATTTCAACTGAAGCATGCTGGCTGGGGTAGAATTGTTTTTCTAAAGAAGCAGATGGAAAGTGGAGTAACAGAACTTTATATCCATATACATTAGATTTATTACTAATGGTACAATGCTAATGGCAGTCTGATGAAGCCTACTGTGCTGATTTAAGTCTTTTAAATCCCAATCTATCTTGTTCTGACACTGTGAAATCCATATCAGGAATGGTAAAGAAATGACAATGCTTTTCTCTTATTTGCTTCATACTTTAAAAGAAGCAATGTATTTACCATGCCATTAAAAGTATTAAGGATGAGAACCTTAATAAATAAATAAATCATTACTAGAGATAGGATCTGGGTCCAAGTCGGACCCAGATCCGACATGGAACCCCTCAGTTCTGAAATCCAAATGTTCTGTCCAAAACTCGGCAGATCTTTCGGATTTCGGGACTTTGGAACGTATTTTCGAGGGTTACTGAATGTACAAGTTTATTTTTGGTAACCCTCGAAAATTTCCTCTAACCTTCGATAACCCTCGAAAAAACGATCTGAAACTCAAAAGTAGTTTCCGATTGTATTTTCAAGGGTTATCGAACGTTCAAAGTTATTTTATGTAGCCCTCAAAAGTAACCTCGAATATTCGGTAAGTCTTAGGGTTTTTCCCAAGTTCCATAAAACGGAAAATGGAACAAAACATTCGGCTTCTCTAGTCCTAACCTTTGGGCTTACCTCTGATCACTGGAATTCTTTACTTTAAAGCTCCTTGCTTGTGTCCAGGGCCTGACCAATGAAAAGGCATGCTCATTGTGCATCTTCCCATTGGTCAGGTCCCAGATGGAGGTGGAGGGTGGTGCTGAAACAAACCAGAAAAAAAAAAACTAGCTGTTTAGATACTCACCTTGGATACTTTTTATGAGGGATTTGGTGTCCTTTACAAACAAAAAGTGGATAGCCTAACTCACGTGGATATAGTAAAAAGTTCATAATTTATTATATCTGTTGTATTCAATTAGATCAACTGGACTTGAAGTTTGGTCCTTGAAGACGTTTCACTAGTCATCCGACTGTGGCAATTATGTACCCTGGAAAATCCCAATTAGCATATCACAGCCAAGTGTTTAGGGCGTGATTGGATAGTGGCTAAGAGGTGTTATAGGAACGCCCAGAGTAAGGTGGCAAAACAGCATTGTAAAGAAACCAAGCCTATAGGTGGGGGGGTTCAACACCAACTGTCTGCCATATACAATGCTGTTTTGACTTGTAAGCCCTCAAAAGTAACCTCGAATATTCAGTAACCCTCAAAAATGCGTTCTGAACCCTCGAAAGTAAGTTTAGGGTTTTCCCAAGTTCCATAAAACGGAAAATGGAACAAAACATTCGGCTTCTCTATCCTAACCTTGGGCTTACTCTTATCACTGAATTCTTTACTTTAAAGCTCCTTGCTTGTGTCCAGGGCGACCAATGAAAAGGCATGCTCATTGTGCATCTTCCCATTGGTCAGGTCCCAGATGGAGGTGGAGGGTGGTGCTGAAACAAACCAGAAAAAAAAAAACTAGCTGTTTAGATACTCACCTTGGTACTTTTTATGAGGGATTTGGTGTCCTCTTACAACAAAAAGTGGAAGCCTAACTCACGTGGATATAGTAAAAAGTTCATAATTTATTATATTCTTGTTTCAATTAGATCAACTGGACTTGAGTTTGTTCTTGAAGACGTTTCACTAGTCATCCGACTGGCTTTCTCAATTCAGAATGACTTGTACAAGAATCTGTGGCAATTATGTACCCTGGAAAATCCCAATTAGCATATCACAGCCAAGTGTTTAGGGCGTGATTGGATAGTGGCTAAGAGGTGTTATAGGAACGCCCAGAGTAAGGTGGCAAAACAGCATTTAAAGAAACCAAGCCTATAGGTGGGGGGGTTCAACACCAACTGTCTGCCATATACAATGCTGTTTTGACACCTTACCCTGGGTGTTAATGTTAAAACATAAATGAAAGTTTATTGCAAGCACTTTCTGCACATTTTCTTTAAGGTAACCAGTATAAAAGGACATCAATACTGAAAAAAATTGTTATCTTTAGATATCCAATCTGAAATATCTTCTGCTAGGTGCAGCTTTGCTATAACTAGAATGGAGACGGTGTTCATGCAAATCATGTGAATTGCATGATGGGAAATTCCCTCTTTCAATGCTGCCTCATAGTGATTACTGAGCATGCTTGCCCTCATAGAAACCTCTACAAGGAATAGTTAGAGGCGGAAACAAATTACACCATAAATGGCTCCTACTCTTTCATTTCGGGGAATTTGAACAGACATTACAGGAGAACCGTTTGGAGCAGAGGGGTAAGGTGAGGATTTTTGAACACTACACAGTGAGGCCAGTAGTAGGTTAAATTTTAGTTTTGGGGGTGGACATGCCCTTTAAGGATATACGTGGAGACGAGCAGTTTCCTATCGGAAATCATCCCCCTTACGTATTTCGTGGGAGTACCCACTTTGCGTGAGCTTCAGGTTGATAGTCCATTGGGTGCTCGTCCAACAATCAAAGAGCCCTTCAATTTAACTCCAGAGTGCTCAGATGTCCAACAACCAGAGTTTATGGAAGAACACAGGTGAGTACAGGAATAATTGCACCAGGACTTAACAAGAGCAGCATTTTAAATGTGTCCCATTTGGGTAGCCCTGTCTCTTCACCTGGTACCCTCACAAACCACCTCTCCTATAGTGTCTCTGATGTACTGGAGACAAATTAGGGATGTTATGGAGGAACAAAGTTAAGTGCATAAATGATACTTGCTGGGACTTTATGGCGGGCACACATTTAGTCCAAATTATGCTTGCAAAGGCAAATCCACCCCGTGTCTTCATATGGTGTACACACAAGTGTCCTCCGGCTCCCTTCCTTCAGTAGTCCTAAGGTCTCCACCACGGCAGCTCGCAAACGCCTTGACCTATACAAGTTTCATCCCAAAGGAGGGACTGCATCAGGGTGAATTTTAATGTTATTAAATGGTGGTTAAGGCAGTCTGCTCCGCTGTTGGGATCTGTTTGACAGTGTATCTTTTGCCTGTCGTCTTAACGCATATATGTAATAGTTTTTGTATAAGGGTGAGAGGAATGCTACATTTTTTTTTTTAGTTGTTAGGGTGTTACTATTGTCAGTAGGTGTTAGAATGTCAAGTTATGCATTGTTATGCTGTGAAAGGGTTAATTCACTCACCAAAACCCGACACCTACTTATTAGACAGTTAATCCTAGGTAATGCCAATCTGTGATTGTGTAGCTTCTATGCACAGATGTCATCGTAATTACTTTTTCCCTGTGTTATAGTCAAATTCAATGTGATAAATATCAAATTGGTACTAGAATCCAAAATGTGTTTTGCCTATGAAGCATATAGAAAAAGAACGCTATATTGTCTGAAAAAATGTGAGTACCTGTAAAATGAATTTAAAAAGAAAACAATTGGAGAAATATACAAAAGAGACAACATATTTAATTTCAGTTTTCAAGAAATACTACATTTTGTGCCTATGTTACAGGAGAAATTGTCAGGATCATTTTTACTAAGCTGAGGACCACAGTCAGGGTTACAAGTAGTTAAATGGGTGGAGTTATAGTGATATTCTTCTCAAGCATCTTTCCTTAGCAGCCTTGCAAGCTCTGGATGAGCTGAACAGCCACTTCTCTGTTTGTTCTGCACTATAAAACCTGCCTTTGCCTGCACAGCTGACTGTAAATACTAGGATAATCTAGTGAAAACAGCACTCTGTGAGATACCTTGGCAGTGTTATGGTGCTACTCCCATCCTTTTTGTCTTCATTACCTGCCTCAAAAGTCAGCTGGAACCCAGCATAAGGATGGACAGAACCACCCCTCACTAGGCACTAGGAGTTGTGTGCCCTGGTAAGGGCAGAGTATGTTTTGGATTGTACTGTGGGATTTTTTTCAGCTCATGCTAAAGGTATGGTTCTCACATGAGTATGTCATGTAATGTCATTTTAAAAATCTAGATGCCCGTAACAGTTAACAATGATCTTTAATAAAACACATCTAGATTGTCAGCCTTTGGGGTTTTGGGTGAAACTTTATGTTATGTTTGCCATTCCCAACCAATTTACATCACTGTAGAAAATGTTTTATTTCTTTTGTTTAAAACATATAAAAAAGCATTGCCTTGCCTATTAACAAGGGGTTGAATAAGTGCACTATTTATTTTACTTTGATTGTGGTAATTTACAAACTAAAAACTATGTTAAGCAATGTTGTCTTGTTGCCTATCTCTTTATGATGGATAAAAATTGTATTGCCAGTAGGTGAAATTATACACATGCACACTCATCAGCATACCAGAGGTAGACTCTCCACGTTAATTCTAGGTGATGTTATTCTGCTTCTGTGCACATATTTATTCAAGGTGTGAATACACGGGAGACTACCTGATGCCAAGCATATTATTTTCTGTTTTCTAGTTATCTCAGTTTTTTTAGGAGAGTGTCATAGATTGTTTCAAAAGCAGCAGAACACATATTTTATATTCTGTTGTGAAAATACCATATCAATTTCATCTGCTTTAGCTGAAATATTCCCTAGGTTTATTGGAGACCATAGTCAGGGTTACACAGGCATTAAGGTGTGCAAACATTTCTACACATAGCTGGCTTTTAACTGCTCGGTATACATTGCACAGTGATAACAGTGATTAGCTATAAAAAAAATTAAGGTACTGCTTTTTTCCCCCTAAATGTGCACACACATTTACATGGGAAGAATGGACATGCAGTACTATTTTCAGTAAATCTAAGTGCATGTGCTGTTTTTTTCTGGCATTTAAAGATTAATGATGCATAATCCAGAGTACCATTGGACATCCTAGAGAACACAGCTTAGTGAATGCAGGCCAGCTCAAAAATATCCCTACATAAGAGGCTTTATGGTGTAGGCCATAACAAGACATCATCAAGTAGTTTTAATGATATTGTTGACAACCAGTCTAAGGAACCTGTGACTGAGAAAAACTTTTAAATATGGTGGAGCAAAATCCCATTGAAAAATTCCCAACAAACAGTGGCTAATACAATAAAGTCTAAATATTGACAAATAACCTTTTTTAAAAATCAAGAACAATAATTTCTATTTATTTGAATAATTATTTAAATAAGGTGGACAAAATGACTATACTTACCTTGTTCTGTAGAGATGAGCTATGAGCTCCATTCCTAGCTTGTGCCTGTGCAGGGTTCCTGCCTCCATAACAGAGCCATCGGCTAACTTTGCGCTCTGCACAATGCATGCTTTACAATTGGCAAACCACCGGCTCAGGATCCCTGAACTTACATTTTCTTCAAATTTAGAACAAGATAAAGAGCTGCAGCCTTAGTGCTGGACTCATTTTCTGTTGTATACAAAATTGTTTTGTTAAAACAGAAACTAAAAAAGGGGAAGCAAATACTGAATTTGCAAATTTAAAGAAATCTGGGGCATATTGCTAAAGGATCGCTATTTTTTGCCATTTCGCTATCACAGGACATCACAATAGCAAATATAGTTATTTTCTTCATATTTATAAATCATTTTTGCCAAGGAAAGTATCAATGTGGCGGTAGTATTGACGATGTGCACCAGCACTGTATGCATTGCGCTAAGTTAATTGCTTGGAGGGCGGCGTGTCCTGCTAGTGATGCCACCCCACCTGCATATATAGGGACCCTTCACCCTACCAGGGCCCTTGAAAGAGCATTTTGGGGCACTGATAAATGCCTTTGCAGTGCTAAGAAGTGCCCTCAGGGCTTAAGAGGTCCTGCAGCTTGAAACTGGGACCCCTCTCCCCGGCATTGATAAGTGCTTTTGTGGCACTGACAAGTGGCTTTAGAATTTAATGGGTTCCGCAGCTCAAATACCAGGACCCCCCCCCCTTCCCAGCACTGAAAAGTACCTTTAGGGCTTAAGGGGTCCTGCATATCACCGTTGCCACTATCTCTGTCATTATCGCCTTATTGATCTCTGTGTCTTCTATCTTTTTCGACATCCCAACATCTTCTGGCTTCTGCACACCCCCTTTATATAGTATTGCTGAAATACCAAACGGGAGTACCTGCAGGGGCCCGGGGCCCCCTGACAGATTGGAGGCTGTGCCCCTTACCCCCTACTCCATCTGTGGATCTGCAGCAACCAGCCTTTTCTAAACAGCTGATTGCGCATACGAAGGAAATATACGCTGTTTCCTGTCAGCTGTTTAAAAGGCCGGACCCGAACTTCCGGAACTGAACTGGAAGTTCGAGTCCGGACTTTTAAACAGCTGACTGCGCGTATGAAGCAAACATTAAAACAGCTGGTCGCTACAGGAAATGTTGGCTTGTGGCGGGCCCTACTACCGTCCGGGCCCCCCTGCAATCACGAGGGTGGCAGGGGCGGTAGTTAAGCCACTGATGCCAAATCCAAATATGATTGGTTAATATTCCAATCTTGACCAATCATATTTTGAGAAAATATTATTTTCTCAAAAGGGCTCTGTTAATAGCAAATGGGGGTCCTGGTTTTGAGCAGCGGGAACCCCAACAAAGGCCCTTATAGGGGCTACAAGGACTCTTACTAGGGCTGGGGAAGAGGGGTCCCTGTTTTGAGCTGCAGGACCCCTTTAACCCCAAAGTTAGGAGATCATTGCAAGACCTTAAGTGGCTCTCTGAATAATGTAAATGTTACATATGTGTGTGGGACTGGGTGTATAGTGGTTTTATATTTCTGGCCATTGAAGTGTTAAACAGGAATATTTCATTGAATTTAACATGAGAGGAAAACAAATGTCTTGGCCATATTTTTTTATTGAGCCAGTTGGCAGCAAGATGTTCTGTTGGCAGCAATGGTTCTGCCTAATTATTATCTAATTTGTTTGAGATTTATCAGATCATTTATCCAGCATTTTAAAGATATTTGCTGACAGGTGTATGGACATGACATTTCAGCAGTAGGTTTTTATTTCTATGTAATTAACAGTTCATAATTGTACAGTTATTTGCCAAACAACATTTTGCACAGATTTGCACAATAATAGGATGAAAGATAATTCACAAGCCTAGGGGCATTTTTAGTAAACACAAACAAAATATGGAAACATGTAGACATATAATTAAAAGTAATATTGCATTAAAAGGCATGCAGTGTTTTTATCTGGGGTGACATAAACATCCTATCATGCTGTTCTTAGATGCACCTAAATTCAGTCTTCTGTTATTGGTTTACTCTATTGGATCTGACATAATGCATACTAAGTGAATCTAAAACACCAGCAAGTGTCAGCTCTATATACTGTACCATAGTTTATGTCTATTTGTAGCATGTCCTGTACTGTAATAATATTAGTTAGAATGAAGACTATGAAAAATGCCTCTTGCTTATACCACTGCTTTATTAGATAAGGGCCACAAGAATCTAAATAAATGTTTCTTGAATTGGGAGAGCATTCAGCATGGGATTTGCTTCATGGTACGTATTAAATGCACTTGCACAACATGCCAAAAACATCTCCATGTATATCTACCAATGCAGACTGCTAATACAATGACCCTCATTATTTTCCTAAATGTGATATAGAATGGGCTTCAGGGCATGTTCTAGTGTCTTTTGTTAACTGCTAATGCCTTGATGCAATTTAATTATATACACTAATCAGGCTATGTGGTAAGAAAACATATCCCAAGGACTTCTGTAAATAAAAGGTTTCCTGGCCAGTCACATTGGAGCACATGTGGATCATTTAGCAGCACAGATGGATCTGTAATAGTACCTAGTCACTGACATCTGTTCAGCGGTGTGAATATCATGAAAATGACAAATTTACCAATATTAGTTATACAATATTATTATATCATACAAAGGATATACAGGAGTTTTCAGCGTCATGTGACATGATCACTTCAGTATACATGTATTAGTTTCATCTAGGCAATGTTCATTGATGTTCTACAGAGTGGCAGATGGTAGGAATTTTCAAAGTGAAAATAGAAGAGCCAGTCCATCTGGTTTATAGTTGCATTCCTTATCACTACTATCACTGACCATAAGATGGATTCCTGTGGGGTAATTGATCACTGCATTAAGCCTGTTTATTGACTGCTAGAGTCTGTGACTAACAGATGGTCAGTAAAGTAGGTTTTATTTTAATTGCAGATTAGTTGTGACTATAAACAAGGTCAATGCCCCAAATTGTACATGATGATCATTTTATAATTATTATAATTATATGATCATCTTTACCTTGTGGTGATTGTAGCAGGTACAGTAGCTGGGAAATGATCCAAAAATAATAAAAATTAAATTAATAATTAAAATAAGGTGAATAAAGCTGTTTGTGTATGTAACCACTAGCAATGGACAAACCTTACCAATTTTGTTTCAATGGCATCTCCACTAAATAGAAATTTTGCTATTAACATGCTTTATTTCAAAGGTTAATAGCCACAACAACAGTGTAAAAATTGCATTGCTGTGAAATGAAACAACGAACATGGGCAAAATATTTTTTAAGAATTGTTTACAAGTACTGTCTTAGGAAAACATTATGGTAGTTCCCACCCATCTCAATATAAATATACAATATAAACATTATCTAACAATAGTGATTAAGCCCCTAACATTTTTGTAAATATTGTATTATATATTTTCATGGGACAATATGATATGACACTTTGATATAATGTAAAGGAGTCAGTATACAGCTGTTACTGTCCCCTCAAAATAACTCAACACAGCCATTAATGTATAAATCACTGGCAACAGGTGAGTAAACCTAAGTAAAAATTGTCCAAATTGTGCACAAAGTGTCAACAGACATTAATGTGTGTGTTGAGTTATTTTGAGGCGACAGCAAATTTACAATGTTTTACAAGCTGTACACTGACTACTTCGTATTGTAGTATTATAAAATATTTATAAAAATGTGAGGGTGTACTCTCTTTTGCGCGATTCTGTATATATAGAAAAGCAATTTTAGCTAGAGGACTGTCTGGCAAGCTGATTGGGGGAAAATACAAACAAGACTGATGTACAGCACTGTCTACCTACTGCAACTGTCAGCTCTCCCAACACTGTCAAACACACTGGCAAATGGCTTTGTGTTTGTTGTTGTGGCTGACACATAATTAAATAGCTGTGATTGGTTGTTGTAGCCCTGCTTACCAGCATGTAATTGTCAAGTAGGCAAGTAGGGCATCATGGGATTTCTTTAAAAGATACAAGGTTTCACTTTTTTCACAAACATAGCACTTTTCACAACATTTTTAGAACTCAAACAGGGAGATGCAATATGTAGTCTTGTTAAAGTCAGTGTTTAAAACTTTATTGCATTCCCCCAAAGTATTACAAGAAATAAACTTTACAGCAAAATGTGCCCATCTCTAAGCACTCTATAGCTTCTGACACCTAAATACACCACAGAAATGCTAAGAGGGAGGGAAACTCCTACAGTGAGTATAGCATAGGGGCCGTATGAGAAACTTGGATTGTCTTGAAGGGTCGGACCAACAGGTTCAACTCAATTCTCATTCTAGAGATAGTATTTAATTAATATACCTGGGTCACTGATGTTTTTTGTTATTAGTTGCAATATTTAATAGAAGGTGTGATATATTTTAGATCCATTCCATCAAATTCAATTTTTTTAAAAATAAAATATACTTAATAAAAATGAATCACTTATACAGCCTAAGACAATCAAGTAATAATAATAAGTAAGATTTTATGGAGTACAGGTCTAGCATTGAGGGGCCAGTAAGGGGCAGGCAAGGGGCTGTATGTTTCCCCCAGGCCTTACTTTGCCCAGACCTGGGATAGCTGGAACTTGCCTGTCAGATATATCTGACCTGTCATACACTGTAGAGGGAATAAATGTGTAGGTAATGAAAGGTGGTTCCCCTTTCATTGACCCTATGGGGAACTTCATTTTAAAATGCATTTCACTACACTACATTTGTGTATCTGTATGTGCGACCATTGTTTGAACATATACAATCAGACATATGGTAATTCATGCAAAAATCACAGTTGCAATTACTGACTTAAAGTAAAGGCTGGGAATCTGAAGACATGTTATCAAAAGATGAAATAAATCTACTGCAAAAATATGAACTAAAGTGTATCTCTTTGTAAGTATCCACTGTGTGCTTTTTATTTCATGACATTGCAGGGTCACATAAGTAAAATTGTTTAGGAGGAAAAGTAAACAACCATTTAGGTAGAAAACTGTATGCTGATATATTACTTACAACATTAATATCTTTGTTATACAAGGGTAATGTACAGTATAATGGTTCTTATAGGATGGACTAGAACTCAAACCCAAGTTAGAGCCAAACTTTAATAGTTCAAATGAACCCGAACTTTTCGATCTTTTCAGATTTTGAACTTTCCGAACTTTCGAGAATTTTCTAATTCCTTGTTGCATACTTCAAAAAAAAAGGGGGGGGGTTTAAAAAAAATTATTTAAAGGGAAATTTCAGTGGAAAATATAATGATATTATGCATACCTAATTATTCAAAATTATTTAAATTCTCATTCATTAAAAAAAATCAGTTAAATGTATACCCCCTGCAATTTCCTGTTGTTGACATTAGTGAGCTGCCAATTCAGGTTCTGTAACAGTCGTTCTTCTTCCCAGAATGCACACTAATGTGGAATGTTCCTAACAGTAATTTCTACTGATTGGCTGTTGGATGGATCAAACATGCTCAGATCTCTACTGTGCAACTAAATCAACCCAAGCGCTGGGTCAAAGGCAAGACCATAGCAGTCTCTTATAGGGGTCCTGCAAACAGGAAGTCATTATTTTGTAAGCATTTATGTATACATATACAAAATGCTGAATGGGCAGATTAAGTTCATTACAATGGAAAAATACTGCTGTTTGGCCCCACTGGACATAGCACTTACCATATTGGCTTCTCTCAATCAGAGTAAGCATTGTGCAAGGGAAAGTGGGTGAAAGGGGGGTTGGGGGCAGGAAACCAACAACTGACCAGTTCTTTTTTTAGGGTGGACATGCCCTTTAAAAGCTCAATGGGGGAGATGTAATATTGATTTCTGGCATTACATACCTGACTACTTTTCTGTAATGCAGTAAGCAATGCACAAAACATAAAGCATTGCGAGAGCACGGTAAGGTATGTAATGCCAGCTTGCGCCACCTCAATAGCACAAAGCAATATATGTTAAGTTTTGGGTTACATAGTTAAATGTTATTGCATTGGATGTACTGCACCATTTCCAAAAAGTTTAGAAATAGCGCAGCCACTGCATAAAAATGAAAAACCAACACCCAACCCATATAACATTGGGTAGAATAGAGTTTTGATGAAAGCACCCATTACCCCAATCACAGGGAGCATAGATGGCTGAAAACGTTTCATTCATCCCTTTACTAGCTTAAAGGGCATGTCCACCCCCAAAATTATAATCCCCCCCACTAATGGCCCCATGTGTGTAATAAAATCCTTACCTCACATCCCAGCTCCATATTGTTCTCCTGAGTCCCCCCCCCAAAGTCCCAAAAACTGCCCACCAGGAGGATAGCAGAGTCCATATAGGACTCTGCTTCCTGTCTCGCCTCCGGGAAAAGTTTGGCATGCGTACTGCAGCCCTTCTTCCCCTCCCTCTCCCTCCCGTTTTGCGATCCCTCCCCCTACCATAAAACCCCTTGCCCATATCATGGTATATCTTCCCCAGCCCAACCGCTAAAAAATAATTTAAAAAAGACCCCCGAACTCTACTTACCTTCCCTCTCTCCCACGGAATTCTGAGAAGCCGGCAGCCGCGTCCGTGATTGGCTGCCCTCAGCCAATCACGGACGCGGCTGCCGGCTTCTCAGAATTCCGTGAGAAAGAGGGAAGGTAAGTAGAGTTCGGGGGTCTTTTTTAAAATTTTTTTGGTCTTGCAAGCAGAAGGCCGGGCATCAGAGGAGAGAGGGAAGGTAAGTAAACATCGGGGCACTTTCTTAAGTTTATTTTATAGCAGTTGGGGCTGGGGGAAGATATACTATGATATGGTGGAAATTTTTTATAAGGGTGGACATGCCCTTTAATTCTTGTTTTAAATTGTGGAACAGGAAGAATAAACATATTGTAAAACTGAAGACGTTATTTAAATCCTGCATTGAGTAAGTTTATTTCTGTTACTAATAATTGCTTTTATATAGCTGCAAACATGGACAAAGCCTAAAAGCACTAAAGTAAGTTAGTTGGAAATGTAGATGTGTGAAATGTAGATATATGATTATACTATTGATAATGCTATTTTACAGGTTATTTAATGACTCGTGTAACCGTGTGAACAGACATTTAATAAATGTTTCACAGTCTGTCCTATGCATTAAGTCTGTAATGGGCCTGTAATATAAATACTCCTCTCTGACTGTCATTCAGGCACACACTATTTCATTTCATGGCTGTTTTCCTTCACTTGTCATATAGGTTTCCATAAGCCTTATTGTCATATTCTTGACACTGTTGTCTATAATAAAGGATGGAGCTAAATGACAGCGCTGTTCATCTTTACTGGGTGGTTTCAAATTAAAACTGATTAACTAATTTGTTTGCGTATAAATCAATGTCTTATTGTTTCCAACCTTTAATATCAAAACCGAATGATGAAAACATAGAGCATCACTTGTGACAGTTGGAAAATGTGTAAATTTGTTTATGTCAGATAATGTGCTGTTCTCCTGCCATGGGCAATTTTCAGGTTATTAGCTGGACCAGATAATGACACTTAGCTTTAAAGATCAGAGCATTTCCCTCCAGGATTTACAGCTTTGCGCATATGATTGGTTTGCAGATGATTTATGTATGAGCGTGAGCGTTGTCTGGAACTTCTGTGTTTATTGTTTTGAATGTGCATCTGTCACATAATTATGGAAAGAGATAAAATGTTTTTTTCTTTGCAGCAGTTTAAATATTCATAGGAACAAAAACTCTGTGATTCAAAATAGACGTATGTGTTAGTGTTGGCACAGTTATGTACAGAAACCCTTTAAAAAATAAGTGAGGGAAAAAATATTATTTTAATTAAAACACATACCTAGGTATTCTACACATTGTCTACATTTTTGAAAAATTAATTGATTACCCTATTTTTATATATATTTATTTTATAGTGATCTGTCATTTCTGGTTCTGCAATGGTCCTTCCTAGGATGTTCCTTGAAATGTTCCTAAGAGTCATTTCTTCTTCATATGTCTACTGAGCAACTGATTCAACGTAGGGACAGAGACCATAATGGACATTATTAGAGGTCCTGCAAACAGGAATTCAGTACTTTAACAGGGAGATTCAATAGAAGTCCTTTTTTTTAAAATGGTGCTAATTTTGCCCATACCAATCAGAACTTATGTAACATTTGAAAGTTAACATCTGATTGGTTGGGGCAAAATTAGCACCATTTTAAAAGATAAAAGAACTTTTATTGAACAACCCCCTAAGTATTTTTTTGTTTTATGAGAATATACATTTTTTTTAAGCATATGTATTTATGCTTAACTTCCACTTTAATTGAAAAATGAGTCACTAAACGTTCATTTCTAGGTGGCCCCTGGTATTTGATCTGCCCAGGAAAAAGGGACACTTTCAGAAGGATTCAATAAAAATTCTTGTAGTTAAAAATGGGGCTAATTTTGCCCCAACCAATCAGATCTTATTTATGATTTGAAAGCTAACATCTGATTGGTTGGGGCAAAATTAGCACCATTTTAAGGATAAGAACATGTTGAATATCCCTGTTTGTTCCTCTGTTTGTAGGAATGCTATTGCAAAAAATGATGCATGGAAATATGTGCATAGCATTACAAGATCTAGTTTGTGTTAGATTATTTACTTTAAAGACCTTGACAGACCAGGAGAACAGTAGTTGCTTGGAAAGTGGAACAGTAGACTTTATCTGGGCAGCTTTACATTAGAGATGGACTAGAACTCGAACTCCAACCCGAGTTCGAGCCAAACTTATCGAGTTTGAACGGACTCGGACTTCTCGGATTTCTCTGACTTTTTTAAGATTGTAAACAATCTTAAACACCTAAGTAGCCCCACAAATTGTTCCCTGTTTTAAGCAATATTGAAAAGGCTAATTATTTGGTAGCCCAAGGGACCGATGTCAGGATCCTGTTTCAACAATGTCCACCAAGAGGAAAAAACAATGAATAACTGCCCAGACAAGCAATGCATTGTTTATATGTTTTCATTTCATCGAATAGCACTGTCAGATTAGTATGGCTAGTGGAAACACAGGCTCTTTATACCTTTAAGGGAATTCATCCAGCCATTGGTTCAGATACGTGGACGACACCTGGGGTAAAACCTACCAAAAGGAAGTAAAAGCCTTCACAGAACACATCAATGCTGTAGACCGAAAAATCAAATTTACAAGGGAAGAGGTACAAAACAACACAATGGCTTTCTGAAACTGCTTGGCATAAGTCAGACAGAATTGTAAACTGGAAGTAGAGGTTTACAGAAAGCCAACCCACCACCCTTTAGATCACAAGCTGGGTGTCAAAAGATCCCTGCAACACAGAGCAGAGAACTTCCCCACTAGCACAGAGGCAAAGCCTAAAGAAAGTTAACATCTCAGAGGAGCCCTTAAAACTTATGGATATCCAACAGGGACCTTTTTAAAAGTCATCCCATATGTAGCAGGGGTCTCTAAAAATTAGGAAGTATTTCAATAAACACTGTATCTCTGTCTGCTTTAAACCAAACAGTACATTGAGGCAACACTGCATCCAAAAGACCCAATACCAAAACAAGTGTGACATCATATACGCAGTGCAGTGCAGTGAATGATGCTCTGATTTGCATTTAGGGGAGACCAAACAGCAGCTGCAACAACATTTGGCCCAGCACAGAAGAGCCCATTCCTTGTGACAACCCGTGTACCTGCATACTAAGAAAAATAAGATACAAACTTTGAAGATGGTAACAGGATTGGTTCAAGAGAGGTGTCAAGAAGGCCATATGAGGAAATTAAGGAAACCAGCTTATATAGGTGGGGGTGGGGGGAAACTGCTTACCCTGGGCAGTTTTGATAACACCTCTATGCAATCACAGCTTGCAATCAGAAGGCCCCTAACACCTGGCTGTGATATGCTAATTGGGATTTTCCAGGTACATAATTGCCACAGATTCTTGTACAAGTCATTCTGATTGAAAGCCAGTCGGATAACTAGCGAAACGTCTTCAAGTACTTCAAGTCCAGTTGATCTAATGGAATACAACAGATATTGTTTTGAATTTATCTTAAATTTATTATTTTAACTCTTAATGCAAAGTCTACACAGTATAGAATTCTGTTTTTTAACAGATCTCTTATACACTTGCATCCAAGCAGTGTTTTAATGTAAGTCTTAATGGTTCTTCACTATAGGACCTTTAGCAGTATGGTATATGGTACTCTATTGGTTTCACTTTAAGTAAAAAAAAGGTCAGCATACTATAAATGTCACGAAGAATTTCTAAGCACTCAGAATATAAAATCTTTTTATCATGAAAAGAAATTGAATTAAAATAGCATTAATATTTAACATATTTAGAAACAAAAATTCATAGAGAAATCTTTATAACTGTTTGTCACTGTATGTCACAGTTACCTGCACAAAAGCTAGCTGCTTCTTTCTTCTGCTCACTACTGCGATGTCTCTGAGCTCCGCGGAGGATTGCACCTCTTTTATAGGTTTGCAGAAAGTCCTAACACGTTTCTGATTGGTCAATTTTTCAATGCTTGGGTTACATTGGTTACATTAACCAATCACATTTTCTGAATTTTCTAAAATCTGATTGGTTAATGTAAACCACGTAAACCAAGCATTGAAAAATTAACCAATCAGAAACGGATTAAGACTTTCTGCAAACCCATATAAAGAGGTGCAATCCTCCGTTGAGCTCAGAAGTCATCGCAGTAGATGGCAGAAGAAAGAAGCGGCTAGTAACATCGGCTCCACTGAGGCCGGCGGTGCCAGCGGGCTCATTGTTGGCCGCAGTGAGCCTGCCTGGCATCGACGACCTCAGTGGTGTTGGTGTCACTAGCCCGAAGACGTTGCGTCGGGTCAAGACGCCGGTAACATCGGCCTTGTTAAGGCCACCAGCGCCGGTGGTACCCCTGGCGGCAGCCGGGGTACTACTTTAAGAGCCGCTCACTGGGGGTCCCTGTTCGAGCTGCGGGACTGCCTTACAAGGGAGGGGGGTCCCGGTTCGAGCTGCCGGGCCCTTTAAGCCCCAAAGGGCCCTTGTCAGGGCTGCAAGGGCCCTTCCAAGGGCCACAAAGGCACTTATAAGTGCTGGGGAGGGGGGTCCCGGTTCGAGCTGCGGGACCCCTTAAGCCCCAAAGGGCCCTTTTCAGGGCCACAACGGCACTTATAAGTGCCGCAAGGGCACTGATAGGGCCGGGGAGGGGGGTCCCGGTTTGAGCTGTGGGACCCCTTAAGCCCCAAAGGGCCCTTGTTAGGGCCACAAGGGCACTTATAAGTGCCGGGATACACTGCAATATTTCGGAAAGTTCATTTAAACTTTCCGAACTTTTTACCTCCCATTGACTTTAATGGGTCCATTTTCGGACTTTCAAACTTTTTAGAAGTTCAAAAACCGAAAGAACTTTAAAAAGTTCGGCCACCTCTACAAAACATCACTAAACCTAAAAAAATTTCTAAGTATATTAATATGCTTGTGAAGGTGCTCATTCATCCAGGTCATGGTATATCTGTTGTATTCAATTAGATCAACTGGACTTGAAATGTAGTTCTTGAAGACGTTTCGCTAGTCATCCGACTGGCTTTCTCAATTCAGAATGACTTGTACAAAGATCTGTGGCAATTATGTCCCCTGGAAAATCCCAATTGCATATCACAGCCAGGTGTTAAGGGTGTGATAGATAGTGGCTAAGAGGTGTTATAGGAACGCCCAAGTAAGGTGTTAAAACAGCATTGTACAGGGCAGACAGTTGGGTGTCGACCCCCCCACCTCTATTTAGGCTTGGTTTCTTTATTTTCACATAAATGGCCTCCTTAACACCTCTCTTGAACCAGTCACGTTCCTTCGCCAGTATGTTAACATTACAATTTTCAAAGGTATGTCCTTTATCCTTAAGATGCAGATACACGGCTGAGTCCTGACCCGAGGAATTGGCTCTTCTGTGCTGGGCCATACGTTGATGCAGTTGCTGTTTGGTCTCCCCCACATACAAATCAGAGCATTCTTCACTGCACTGCACTGCATATATGATGTCGCTTTTCTTGTGTTTAGGTATTGGGTCTTTCGGATGTACCAATTGCTGCCTCAGTGTGTTGTTCGGTTTAAAGCAGACAGGGATACGATGTTTTTTGAAAATTCTTCTTAATTTCTCGGAGACCCCTGCTACATATGGGATGACCATGTTCTTCCTCCTGTCTTGCTTTTCCCCTTCACTGTTGGTATTCGTGTTCTTTTCTTTCCTTCTACTTCTTTTGACAAAGGCCCAGTCTGGATATCCACAAGTTTTAAGGGCTCCTCTGAGATGTTTCATTTCTTTAGCCTTCGCCTCTGTGCTAGTGGGGATGTTCTCGGCTCTGTGTTGCAGGGTTCTGATGACACCCAGCTTGTGATCTAAAGGGTGGTGGGAGTCAAACATCAAATACTGATCTGTGTGTGTTGGTTTTCTGTAAACCTCTACTTCCAGTTTACCATTTTCCTTAACTTCTACCAAGCAGTCCAAGAAAGCCAGTTTGTTGTTTTGTACCTCTTCCCTTGTGAATTTAATGTTTTGGTCCACCGCATTAATGTGTTCTGTGAAAGCTTGTACTTCCTTCTGGTGGATTTTAACCCAGGTGTCATCAACATATCTGAACCAGTGGCTGGGTGCTATGCCCTTAAAGGTATTAAGCGCCTGTGTTTCTACCTCCTCCATGTAAAGGTTGGCCACAATAGGTGAAGCTGGAGATCCCATAGCACATCCATGTTTTTGCTTATAGAACTTATCCCTGTATTTGAAATAGGTGGTATTCAGGCACAAGTCCAACAAGGAACACACCTGTTCTGGGTTGAGATCAGTTCTGCTGGTAAGAGTGCTGTCTTGGCCCAGCCGTTTTCTCACCATGTCAACAGCCTCCTTGGTGGGTATACAAGTGAAGAGAGATGTCACATCATAGGACACCATAGTTTCTTCTACACCGAGTACTATATCTTCAATCTTGTTGGTGAAATCCTGAGAGTTCTGGATGTGATGCTTAGAACTTCCCACCAATGGTCCTAAGATGTTAGCTAGATATTTTGCCACCTTGTATGTTACAGAGTTGATGCTGCTGACTATAGGTCTTAGTGGGGCCCCTTCCTTATGTATCTTTGGGAGTCCATATATGCATGGATGTGCCTCACCAGGGTAGAGGCGATGATACATTGCTCGGTCAATGGCTTTATCCTTTTGAAGCTGTTGTAGTAAGTCTATGACTCTTTTCTTGTAACGGCTGGTGGGATCCCTTGTTAAAGCCTCATATGTGTTGTTATCGGCCAGGAGCATGGTCACCTTATCATGGTAGTCTGAGGTGTTGAGTACCACTGTGCATCTTCCTTTATCTGCCGGTAGAATGGTGATACTGGAATCTTTCTTGAGGGATGTTAAGGCTCTTCTTTCCTGTGTAGTCAGGTTAGATGAAGGAGTTTTAGCACTGGCTAAGGCTGCAGATACCTTAAGGCGAAGTTGTTCTGCCTCACTCTGTAATACCTTATTACTGTGGATAGAGGCTTCTGTGGCTGCTATAATATCCACCACAGGGATGGCTTTAGGGGTGATGGCAAAATTCAAGCCCTTACCAAGGATTTCCATTTCTGGCTGGGTCAGGGTCCTGTTAGACAAGTTTCTCACCCATTCCTCCTTGTTGGATGAAGTGACACTTCCCTCCTTTTGTATCCAAGGTAGTTGTTCTCCTTTGGGGCTGTTCTGGGATGACAGAATAGCGAACTTGTTCTGTTGCCTTTGTTTGCCCTTACAGTGCTGAGAAAGCTGTGCTTGTTTGGTGAACTCCATCACTCTTTCCCAGGTAGCTGTGAGGCCAGGTTCTGTTCTAGTTGACTAATGTTGTGCATTAAAGCATCGACTGTAAAATGTGTCTGTCGTACCCGTTCATTTAGGAGCTGTGTTTGAGCCTTTTGCAGTATCTGTTTGGCTCTGATGCCTTTAACCGTGGAATCCAGACGTATACTGCATGGTACTAGCCTTTGTTGTCTGCATCGGAGGTTAAATCGCAGGTGGTTTCTGTAGTAATTCAGTAATTTCCTTGCTGTCTTTTCATATTGCCGTACAAGTTTGAGGGTTTTCTCCCCAAAATGATTAGAAATATGCTTGGGGGGGTTCGACACCAACTGTCTGCCATGTACAATGCTGTTTTAACACCTTACTCTGGGCGTTCCTATAACACCTCTAAGCCACTATCTAATCACACCCTTAACACCTGGCTGTGATATGCTAATTGGGATTTTCCAGGGTACATAATTGCCACAGATTCTTGTACAAGTCATTCTGAATTGAGAAAACCAGTCGGATGACTAGCGAAACGTCTTCAAGAACTACATTTCAAGTCCAGTTGATCTAATTGAATACAACAGATATACCATGACCTGGATGAATGAGAACCTTCACAAGCATAATCCTAACATAATATATTTTATTGACATTTGGAGACTCCATTATGAATAGACATATATTTATTTCCACTAGATTTTATATTTACATATCTACTTATATCTTTTTTGTAGTTATCCCAGGATATAGAAAGTGATATATAGATATATATTAGTGATATTAGCACTGATTCACTTTATTTTTGATACCAATGAACCGATTCATTTTAATCTTAATGTCTATGAACTGGACTTATCTTTTTAACAGATACACAACATTCATTTTGTTCTGATTACTGTACTTAAAGAATCTGACTGGTGAATCTTTTATTATTATTGGGTTTGTTGAATAATCTAGCAATCAACAACATGTGTTAAAGGGATTTATAAATGATTGCGTGCTAGAGGTAGTGATACATCTGGAAATTTAGGGTACTCCTATTTTTATTGGTATTTTTATTGGTATTTTATTGCGATCTTCCAGGACCAGGAAAAACCGAAGATCCTCGTAATTACGCGGATTCTCGTAATTACGAGGATTCTTGTAATTACGAGAATTTTCGTAAAAACGAGAAATTCTTGTAAATTCGAATTTTTGGGGATTATTTTCATAGAGGGTGTGCAATCGTTGCAGGGGGATCTAGATAGATTGTCACATTGGAAAGGGATCTTGGAGTTTTGGTGGATAACAAACTTAAAGGTAGCAAGCAGTGCCAGAGGGCAACAGCCAGAGCCAGCATGGTATTGTCTTGTATAAAGAGAGGTATGGATTCAAGGGGGGGGAATTTTATTCTCCCTCTTTACAAAGCATTGGTAAGGCTTCATTTGGAATATGCAGTGCAGTTTTGGAATCTTGTGTACAAAAAGGATATCTTTGAAATGGAAAGGGTTCAGAGAAGGGCAACTAAATTAATAAGAGGGGATTGGGGGAGCTTGAATATGAAGAGAGATTAAATAAGTTACAATTATATGCTTGTGAAGGTTCTCATTCATCCAGGTCATGGTATATCTGTTGTATTCAATTAGATCAACTGGACTTGAAATGTAGTTCTTGAAGACGTTTCGCTAGTCATCCGACTGGCTTTCTCAATTCAGAATGACTTGTACAAGAATCTGTGGCTGTACCCTGGAAAATCCCAATTAGCATATCACAGCCAGGTGTTAAGGGTGTGATTAGATAGTGGCTAAGAGGTGTTATAGGAATGCCCAGAGTAAGGTGTTAAAACAGCATTGTACATGGCAGACAGTTGGGCTTGAATTTTGCCATCACCCCTAAAGCCATCCCTGTGGTGGATATTATAGCAGCCAGAACTTTCCATAGCCACAAATGCAAATACATAATAATATTATTCCAAGTGACTGTTTTTTTATTCTAATGTCTTAATATTTTAGGATCCCATGTCAGTGAATTAACGATGCAAATCCAACACCTGTTGTGATGTGCAGGAATCTGAGGAGCTGCCAGGTACATTATATGAAAACAAATCATAGTCTGTGTTTGGGGATTACAGCATGTTTACTATTTGGCTTTGATTGTTTCTTTGTTTTCAATGCTTTGCCTGAGTCAAAAGCTCCAAAATGGATTTTCCTATCCTGACAATAAGGATATCGAGAATAACATGGAAAGCGAAAGAGAACATACTTTTTTGCCTGAGAAACCTGGTTAATCTCCATGTCCAGTATAGGGGGGATAGTGGATTCTTTGTTCCCTTCCCTATTTTTGTAACTGTATAAATAACACACAATTGAACATCACACATCAGGGTCCTTTAGTGTCCCAGCACTATGTAATATATAAAACCTGCAGAAACATACATTTATCATTGTCTGTAAAATGATTGTAACAGACATGTTAATAAAAAACTCAACTCTCATTTATTTCATTCAAAAAAGAACTTTCTTTAGCCAATTCAGTGGCTCTGAATGAAAGACCTTTGCGTTGGAAATACTGAGTTCCAGATTATTTGTAGAGTGATTCTTGCTATCTGGAACCACTAGAGGGTTATTCTTGCTACTTATCAAACTACATATTGCAGTGATTTTATTCAAAGATCTGTGGGGTCCAAGTGGGGCCCAATTGATTACTTTAATATAAAGGAAAATAAAGGTTAATACAACCCCAAACCCCTTCTTTGTCAATGTTTCTACTCATTTTTTTATCACTGTATAGACAGATATAGATCATCTGTATGGACACAAAGTACACATTTGTGCTACATCCATTGGTGCAGGCCTGCTGAGCTGTGTAACATGTGCTTGAGTGAACAGCTTAAAGAAACATGTGTACCAAGTGGATATTACCATGTTGAGATCTAAAACACTTACACCTGGGTTTACAGCTCATTGCGATTACATTTCTATTCTGGTTTGGTCAAGCCCTGCCCATCTAGGCAGGTGGTTCAACCTATGGGAAGACATACTCTTTCCATGCAATAACTACATTTTCTCATATGCTAGACTCGCACTGATAGGGGTGCGTTGGACAAGTAAATTGGCTATTGGCTGCACATCACCCTGAGTATAGCACTACTAAACAGATTGTTTTATCTTTAATTATCCTATTTGTAACATTATTATAACAAGGCTTATGAACAATGTATAGTGAGACACTTACTAGCCCATACTCAAAGGGAACCAGGAGAAGAACATTTATAAAAAAACAAACAAACCTATTAATAACCTAGTAAGTTAATTATCCCCAGTGTATTACTCGCACTGAGCAGTCAAGAACCATCACTGTCTATAACACACATACATAAAGGGAGGGTCCTTAAGAGATGTTAGGTATTTAAAGTTTTCTCCCTAACAAATACTATATGGGGACACAGGGCATTAAACCTCCACATTTGAATATATGACCTAAGAATAAAGGGTATCTCCACTGCTAAAAAAATTGTTTGGTATTCGTTTTTATTGAAGAACGGGGGGTAAAGGAGCTGGTGTCTTATCTCCCATTCTTCAATGAAACCTGCAGGAGCGGAATGAAGGTAAGGCACCTACAGATCACTCGCTCCTCCGCGGCATAGTCTGACAGGTCCACGACTCTGTATTCTATGCACATGCGCATCGCACTTGCGTGTGCGCATAGAGTACTAACAGGGTTATTCAATAAAAGTTCTTATCGTTTAAAATGGTGCTAACTTTGCCCCAACCAACAGATGTTAGCATTCAAATGTTAAATAAATCTTATTGGTTGGGGCAAAATTAGCACCATTTTAGTATAAGCCATTCAAGTTAAGCAAAACACAAAACAAGTTTTAGCAGTGGAGATATCTTTAATTTATATAATTAATAATAATTATGGTAATATGGCTTGAAATGTGCAGTAAATTAATGTATCTGTACATTACAAACATTACATGCATTATATGATATAAAGACACCGATGCATTTCCTGTACATAACCACCAACAATGTGCTCTTAAATTCATGCTCACACTTTTACTGTGACTATAAGAAGAGAACTGCAGCGGTCTATTCGTGTACTCTATTCCAGGTTTCTTAAAGAGTGTTCCTTAGTGGCCTAATGTCAACATCCTTTCAAAGGACATGACTGGTTCAGAGGAGGTGTCAAGGAGGTCATTTATGTGAAAATAAAGAGAACAAGCCTGCTCTAAATTATAGATCTTAAGTAGAGATGGATTCGGATCCGACACGAACCCGACCCGACACAGAACCCCTCGGTTCTGAAATCCAAAGATCTGTCCAAATCCGGGAACAAATTTTTGAAGATTTCGAATGCACGGAGCTATTTATAATTTTCGAAAGTATCTTCAAACGTTCGAAAATCCTCGAAAATACGATCGGAGCCCTTTTGAGTTTCCGATCGTATTTTCGAAAAATGAACGTTCAAGGCTATTTTCAATAATTTTCGAAAAAAAGCCTTGAATATTGAAAATCTTTCGAAAATACGATCGAACTCGAAATGGTCTCCGATCGTATTTTCGAAATTTTCAAACGTTCTAAGAATTTTCAAAAATTCAAAAATAGCTCTGTACATTCGAAAATCTTTGAAATTTGCGTTTTTGGATCTTTGGGATTTTCTCGAGATCCGGAATCCGAAACGGATCTAGTAACATTTCCCTTTTTTACTATTTCCTTTTGTACTTAGAGTCAAGTTACAAGACTGTAATGTGATCATGTATTTTAGAACTATAATGTAAAGAATATGTTAAAGGGGAAGTTCGTGCAAATACATATGGTTTTCAGTATTTTTCATCCCAATGACCTTAACCTGCCCATTCAGCATTTTGTCTGTCTATAATAAATGCAACCGAATACTGACTTCCTGTTTGCAGTACCTCTAATGAGACCGTTATGGTCTTGCACTTGACCCATGCCTGGGTTGATTCAGTTGCTCAGTAGAGATCTGAGCATCTTTGACCCATCCAACAGCCAACCAGTAGAAATTACTGTTAGGAACAGTCCAAGGATGTGGTGCATTCTGGGAAGAAGAAGCACCTTTAGAACCTTAAATGTCAGCTCACTAATGTCAACAGCAGGGAATAGCATAGTTTTATGAATCAACTGATTTTTCAAAATGAAGAGAGAATATGTGGAATAACACATATTACACAAACTAACAATTTAACAATATTGATAATTTTCACTGAACTGTCCCTTTAAGAACTATAATGATGTTCTGCCTTCTAACAAAAAGTTCTTTCTGGTCTATCTATTTAAGGGGTAATTACTGGGTTTTTGGCACTGGACATGACTGTAAGCAATTTTTCCATTTAAGGACAGCTACACTGTAAGAACATGTACATAGTTTTTAAAGAAATAGTTGAAAATGAAAAAGTATCTAGTGCAGCAGGTAGGATTGATTATACCTACCTCGTAGTAACATTTATTGTGGAGCTCCAGCATGCACTTATTATATCTGCCGTCTTCCCTGGGCTTTCCTGTATTAAAAATAGTGCTGATGCTTCCCACAGAAACAATATTAGGAGGTAGAATTACCAATCCTACCTCCTTGTCCGGGTATTTTCATTTTAAACGTTTTTTTAAAAACTAACAGGGAGATTAAATAAAAGTTTATAGTGCCCCAACCAATCAGATCTATTTAACATTTGAAAGCAAACATCAGATTAGTTGAGCAAAATAAGCACGCATTCCACTGTTCTCTCAGAGGACAAAGAGGAGGCGAAACCTTTGCCACATGAACAGTTCCAATTCTTCAGTTTCCTGGGCTTTGAACGTCCACTGCAGGAGAACCATGAGGAGCAAGATGTAAGGTAAGATTTTTTTAAACTTCCCATGGGGACGGTAGTGGGTTAAATTTTAGTTTTGGCGTGAACATGCCTTTAATGTAAACAAAAGGAAGGATGAACATTTTAGATGTAGCCAAATTATATATATTATGACTTACAAGACAAGTTTTAGTAAAGGGCATGTCCACCCCAACAAAAATTTAACCCCTTGCTGGCCACATCAAGTAGTTTAAAACAATCCTACCTTACATTTCTGCTCAAAATAGTTCCCCTGCTGTGCCCTCCAAAGTCCAGGAAACTGCTGTTTAGACAGTGTGTGACCATGCTGTGCCTGAGTCTGCCTCAACCTCTCAAGGTTTGAGGCATGCTCGTGCAGCCCTCCCCCCCTCCCTCTCCCTCCCGTTTTTCTCAGCCTCCCCCTAACATTAAACCCTTTGGGTATGAGGTAAGGCATGCTCCCCCAGCCCACCCACATTAATATAATTGTTAGAAAGTCCCCCAATTATTACTTACCTTCCCTCTCTCCCCGCTGTTCAGAACTCCTGGCACCGCAACCGTGATTGGCTGCCTCTCAGCCAATCACGGACACGGCTGCCTGTCCCGCCCCCTGCTTGCAATCCCATGTAAGCAGAGGGCCGAACACTGTGGCGGAGGAAGAGGGAAGGTAAGTAAGTATCGGGGCTTTCTAACAATTATATTAATGCGGTTGGGGCTGGGGGAGCATGCCCTACCGCATATCAAAAGTTTTTATAAGGGTGGACATGCCCTTTAATTGCCTGTATTACAAGTTAGAGATTCCTGTTAACCTATTTTTTTATCCTTTTGTGATATACTTCTAATTTATTGTTTATATTTCTGTATACATTTATTTTTGAAACCTGGTTCAGACTACCACTATGTGTGTTGCGTTTTGCATGGTTTTGCGAATCGCAATGTAATTTAAAGTACAATGCAAATCACGAGTATCAGTTCCCACTATATAATTTGTGTTCTGAATCTATGTGCTCCGTTTTTTGTCCGCATATGTGCACACTTTTGCTACGTAGTGACAGATCAGAGACACTTGTTTTTTTTGCTTTTTATTTGCGTTTGTCCGGCATCTCCTGTGGTTTTTCCAAAAACTGCACACAAACACAAAATCGACCAGAAACCATGGACACAAAATCACATCTCTTAACTTGCAAACGACCGACCGCAGATAAAAAACACATTGTTCAAAAGCATGCAAAACAGAATGCAACGCACATAGTGGACCTAACCCTGACTTACAAAAACCTGGAAAGCTTTTTGAAACCTATGCATGTTATATATCTCTGTATAGCAGACGCCATATTGCGATTTTCGAAAATCAAAGTAGACGATTTTCGAAAATTGAAAATCGAAAGTAGACGATTTTTGAAAATAGACTATTTTCGAAAATCGAAAACCGATAGTTGACAATTTTCGAAAATCGAAACTCGAATTTTCGAACGTTCGAAATTTCCGAAATTAAAAAAATTCAAAAACGAAACTCAATTCAGTTTCAAACATCTCTACTCTTAGCATACCTTGTTTTATCTACCAAGTAAAGCATAGTTATTCATTTAGAAGGCTACTATATGTTTCATAAAAAAAGTTCTACACTAAAGTCCTAGGGCATATTTCGACGTTTCATTAATACTTCTAATATCGAGCGAAATAGAAATATCTCTAGAACTTCTTCAATATGGGTTGTAACTGAAATATAGGCAACATAGCAGGGGCCTTAGAATTATAACAATCAGGACAATTCTGTACATGTGAAAATAAGACCCTCTGGTTTTTTATGTAAATAGTGAAAATCAAAAACGAAATAGGTAAAATCAGATAATCAAATTTCACCAATAGTATTCCCCCCTCACAGGGCTAGGACAAATGGAATCATTTCCCTGTATCATTGAGCACTTTAGATCCCTAAAGGATAACAATAAGTGCCTGTCCAAACACTAGCATGAGATTTAATAAGTTCTAATCATTAATAATGTGCTAATTTGCCCCAACCAATCAGATGTTAGCTTTCAAATGTAATAGATCTGATTGGTTGGGGCAAATTACACCATTTTAAATGATAAGAACTTTATTGAATAACCAAGATTATTGTTGCAAAAATGACCCTTTTCACCTGTTTGGCCTACTTTAATGTACGTGTGTGTTTTCGGACTCATGGATTATAAAAGGTTTAAACTAGTGATTTTTATTGTGAATGTAAACAAAAAAAATGTCCATTTGACATATATGAGTGGTGCTTAATGTGAATAAATTCAATTACATCCACATTAAACACTTCTGTGAAGTGTATTTTTCTGCCAGATCACATCTAATTGACTAAAGCCTAAAGCTTGAATGCACAATAAATACATTAAAGTTGTGTATATGGGAAAGGAATTGTCCACTCTTTTCATCTTGCTACCGTTTAAATGTTTCTATTACTGTCAATGCAAACCTGCATTCAGTCCTCAGTCCTTTTTTTCTGTAGTTCATTAGAACATAACACACCACTTAATGTAAAATGGGATCAAACAAAAAAAAAACATGGTTTACATTCTTTATGGATATTTTTCTACATGCATCACAAGTTTATTTCGGGTTGGGCCAAGAGGTATCATAATATTTGTTTGTCTTAGGCATTCATTGTTATTTTACTTTCTCACAAATTCAAGAGGAACCATTGCCTTCCATCTGTCCTCTAGGGTATTGTACAATATACATATATATATAGTTAGTATAGTATTTGAGGTTAAATAAAGACATATGTCATCCAGTCCAACTTACTAGCAAGGAGTATAAAAAGGGAAAAAATTACTTCCTGACTTCAAGTGGCAATCAGAAATATCCCTGGGTCAACTCTAAGTTTATGCATCAATACCAATAGCATGCAACATTCTTTATTTTCAGAAACTAATCTCCAGCTTTTTTAGAAATATCCAATCAACCTGCCACCACCATGTCCAATAAAAGATAGTTTAATAGTTTTACTATTCTTACACTGAAAAACCCCTTCCGAACTTGAAGACTAAACTTCTTATATTTATTTACAAGTTTTCTCTAGTCCCCTTATTAATGTAGCTGCCCTCCTCTAAACCCTTTCCATTTCCAAGATGTCCTTTTTGTTTACAGGATTCCAAATTGCACTGCATATTCCAAATGAGGCCTTTGCAGTGCTTCGTAAAGAGGCTGAATAACATTTTTTTCTCCCTTGAATCCATACCTCTCTTTATAAAACACAATATCTTGCTGGCTCTGGCTGTTGCCGCCTGGCACTGCATTTAAGTTTGTTATCCACCAAAAATCCATGATCCTTTTCCAACAGAGATATTTAACACAGATCCTTTATAGTATAAGCAGCACAAGGAATTTATCACATTGAATCTACATCTACCACTTAGCAGCCCAATGTAACAATTGATCTAGATCCGCTTGCAACAATTGCACATCCTCTGTAGCTTTTATGGTGAACAAAGTTTTATGTTAACCCACACACAAGAGACTTTGCTGAAATACCTACTTCCAAATTATTCATAAACAGATTAAATAGAAGTTGCACCATACAGAACCCTTTGGCACACTACTTTCTCATTTTCTTCAATGGGAGAGGGGGTTGATTGTAATGGATAATGTATCCCCTACTGTAAATTATAGAATATTAGAAGTCACTTTTGATTTAGCCTCAGGCTTTTATATGGTAACGAAACTACTTGGTGACTTCTAATATTCTTATAATTTACATTAGTTGGTACATAATGCCCTAAATTTGTTCTCTATTTTCTTTTCTATAATAAAAACAGTGCTTTAGTATATATAAAATCAGCTGTTGTTAGAGGTGTTTTTATTAGCAACATAAAAGCACTCTACAGTAAGGAATCTTTGGGGACTCTAGAAAGAAGTTGTTTTAGTTTTTAGGTTTTACCGGTTACAACTTATTACTGACATTAGTCATTATATTCCATTTAGCCGTGATGATGTGTTGAAGAACATTGCTAAAAGCAAGAATGTCAGACTATTAAAAACAGATACTGTTAAACCCTCAGCCAATTAAATGCTTTCTATAGATTTCAAGCATTATGACTGGATTCCAGTGGACTAAGAGCACTACAGGCATCAAGTGCAGTGTGTAAGTGGAAAACTAAATGCATGTTCTTTCTACAAGCAATAATATTGCCCAGTTAACATATAATGCAAACCTTCTATTGTTTTTAATGCTGGAAATTTTTCTGCCAGAAACAACCAATGTAGCAACCAACACAATTGTTCATGAGCCTTGGGATTGTTATTTTAGTGCCACACATAATAATAATAATTATAATGATAATCTGCATACCTTACATATTCCTGTGTATGACTACCTTTGGATAACAATAAACCATTCATTAATGCAAATTAAATGTATCTCTGCAAATCAATCTAAGGCCTGTATTCCTTTCACATTGGTACACCTGTTATTGCCTCTGCTGGTAAAATGCCACACGTATAAGCAGCGTTTTTGACTTTTAAAAATTGTAACATGTGCAAAGTCTAGGAAAAATAGGTTGATAAATGTATATTATTACTATTTTGTAATTAGTGAGGTTGAATAAAGACTATGTCCATCCAGCCCCACCCATCTAGCAAATCCTATTTTCTGCCTAACTGTTGATCCAGAGGAAGGCAAAAAAATCCCACCAAATTTTTGAAGGGGAAAAAAATTCCTTCCTAACCCCAAGTGGCAATTGGAAATTTCCCTGGATCAACTCTACTTTATGTATCTACCAGTAACTTGCAACATTCCTATTTGCAGAAACTCATCCAGCTTTTTTTTAAAACTGACAATGAACCTGCCATAACAACGTCAACGTCCACTGGAAGACTTACATTGTTTTGAAGACTTACAGCTTTACAGTTCTCACGTGAAAAACCCTTTCCGACACTCTAAGATTAAACCTTTTTGCTTCAGTCTTAAGGGTGTCCACGTGTCCTCTGACATGTTCTATTGGTGAACAATGCCTCAGATTATTGTATGGCCCGTTAATGTATTTATACACAGTATCATATCCTCACGCAAGCGCCTTTTCTCCAGCGTACATAATTGTAACTTATATCTGTTGTATTCAATTAGATCAACTGGACTTGAAGTATTTCTTGAGACGTTTCGCTAGTCATCCGACTGGCTTTCTCAATTCAGAATGACTTGTACAAGAATCTGTGCCAATTATGTACCCTGGAAAATCCCAATTAGCATATCACAGCCAGGTGTTAAGGTGTGATTAGATAGTGGCTAGAGGGTGTTATAGGAACGCCCAGAGTAAGGTGTTAAAACAGCATTGTACATGGCAGACAGTTGTTGTCGAACCCCCCCACCCTATTTAGGGGTTTCTTTATTTTCACATAAATGGCCTCCTTAACACCTCTTTTGAACCAGTCACGTTCCTTCGCCAGTATGTTAACATTACAATCTTCAAAGGTATGTCCTTATCCTTAAATGCAGATACACGGCTGAGTCCTGACCCGAGGAATTGGCTCTTCTGTGCTGGGCCATACTTGATGCAGTTGCTGTTTGGTCTCCCCCACATACAATCAGAGCATTCTTCACTGCACTGCACTGCATATATGATGTCGCTTTTCTTGTGTTTGGTATTGGGTCTTTCGGATGTACCAATTGCTGCCTCAGTGTGTTGTTCGTTTAAAGCAGACGGGGATACGATGTTTTTTGAAAATTCTTCTAATTTCTCGGAGACCCCTGCTACATATGGAATGACCATGTTCTTCCTCCTGTCTTGCTTTTCCCCTTCACTGTTGGTATTCGTGTTCTTTTCTTTCCTTCTACTTCTTTTGACAAAGGCCCAGTCTGGATATCCACAAGTTTAAGGGCTCCTCTGAGATGTTTCATTTCTTTAGCCTTCGCCTCTGTGCTAGTGGGGATGTTCTCGGCTCTGTGTTGCAGGGTTCTGATGACCCCCAGCTTGTGATCTAAAGGGTGGTGGGAGTCAAACATCAAATACTGATCTGTTGTGTTGGTTTCTGTAAACCTCTACTTCCAGTTTACCATTTTCCTTAACTTCTACCAAGCAGTCCAAGAAAGCCAGTTTGTTGTTTTGTACCTCTTCCCTTGTGAATTTAATGTTTTGGTCCACCGCATAATGTGTTCTGTGAAAGCTTGTACTTCCTTCTGGTGGATTTTAACCCAGGTGTCATCAACATATCTGAACCAGTGGCTGGGTGCTATGCCCTTAAGGTATAAGCGCCTGTGTTTCTACCTCCTCCATGTAAAGTTGGCCACAATAGGTGAAACTGGAGATCCCATAGCACATCCATGTTTTTGCTTATAGAACTTATCCCTGTATTTGAAATAGGTGGTATTCAGGCACAAGTCCAACAAGGAACACACCTGTTCTGGTTGATCAGTTCTGCTGGTAAGCGTGCTGTCTTGGCCCAGCCGTTTTTCTCACCATGTCAACAGCCTCTTGGTGGGTATACAAGTGAAGAGAGATGTCACATCATAGGATACCATAGTTTCTTCTACACCGAGTACTATATCTTCAATCTTGTTGGTGAAATCCTGAGAGTTCTGGATTGTGATGCTTAGAACTTCCCACCAAAGGTCCTAAGATGTTAGCTAGATATTTTGCCACCTTGTATGTTACCGAGTTGATGCTGCTGACTATAGGTCTTATGGGGGCCCCTTCCTTAGGTATCTTGTGGAGTCCATATAGCATGGATGTGCCTCACCAGGGAGAGGCGATGATCCATTGCTCGGTCAATGGCTTTATCCTTTTGAAGCTGTTGTAGTAGTCTATGACTCTTTTCTTGTAACGGCTGGTGGATCCCTTGTTAAAGCCTCATATGTGTTGTTATCGGCCAAGAGCATGGTCACCTTATCATGGTAGTCTGAGGTGTTGAGTACCACTGTGCATCTTCCCTTGTCTGCCGGTAGAATGGTGATACTAATCTTTCTTGAGGGATGTTAAGGCTCTTCTTTCCTGTGTAGTCAGGTTAGATGAAGGAGTTTTAGCACTGGCTAAGGCTGCAGATACCTTAAGGCGAAGTTGTTCTGCCTCACTCTGTGATACCTTATTACTGTGGATAGAGGCTTCTGTGGCTGCTATAATATCCACCACAGGGATGGCTTTAGGGGTGATGGCAAAATTCAAGCCCAACTGTCTGCCATGTACAATGCTGTTTTAACACCTTACTCGGGCATTCCATAAACACCTCTTAGCCACTATCTACACACCCTTAACACCTGGCTGTGATATGCTAATTGGGATTTTCCAGGGTACATGCCACAGATTCTTGTACAAGTCATTCTGAATTGAGAAAGCCATCGGATGACTAGCGAAACCGTCTTCAAGAACTACATTTCAAGTCCATTTGATCTAATTGAATACACCAGATATACCATGACCTGGATGAATGAGAACCTTCACAGCATATAATTGTAACTTATTTAATCTCTCTTCATATTCAAGCTCCCCCAATCCCCTCTTATTAATTTAGTTGCCCTTCTCTGACCTTTTCCATTTCAAAGATCCTTTTTGTACACAAGATTCCAAAACTGCACTGCATATTCCAAATGAAGCCTTACCAGGCTTTGTAAAGAGGGAGAATAAAATTCCCCCCCCTTGAATCCATACCTCTCTTTATACAAGACAATACCTGCTGGCTCTGGCTGTTGCCCTCTGGCACTGCTTGCTACCTTTAAGTTTGTTATCCACCAAAACTCCAAGATCCCTTTCCAATGTGACAATCTATCTAGATCCCCCTGCAACGATTGCACACCCTCTTAAGTTTTTAATGGTCGACAAAGTTTTGTGTAGTCAGCAAACACAGAAACCTTGCTCTGACAACACCCATTTCTAAATCGCCTCTGTCTACAGGACCCTGACCCAGCCAGAAATGGAAGTCCTTGGTGGGCTTGAATTTGCCATCACCCCTAAAGCCATCCCTGTGGTGGATATTATAGCAGCCACAGAAGCCTCTATCCACGTAATAAGTATCACAGAGTGAGGCAGAACAACTTCGCCTTAAGGTATCTGCAGCCTTAGCCAGTGCTAAAACTCCTTCATCTAACCTGACTACACAGGAAAGAAGAGCCTTAACATCCCTCAAGAAAGATTCCAGTATCACCATTCTACCGGCAGACAAGGGAAGATGCACAGTGGTACTCAACACCTCAGACTACCATGATAAGGTGACCATGCTCTTGGCCGATAACAACACATATGAGGCTTTAACAAGGGATCCCACCAGCCGTTACAAGAAAAGAGTCATAGACTTACTACAACAGCTTCAAAAGGATAAAGCCATTGACCGAGCAATGTATCATCGCCTCTACCCTGGTGAGGCACATCCATGCATATATGGACTCCCAAAGATACATAAGGAAGGGGCCCCACTAAGACCTATAGTCAGCAGCATCAACTCGGTAACATACAAGGTGGCAAAATATCTAGCTAACATCTTAGGACCTTTGGTGGGAAGTTCTAAGCATCACATCCAGAACTCTCAGGATTTCACCAACAAGATTGAAGATATAGTACTCGGTGTAGAAGAAACTATGGTGTCCTATGATGTGACATCTCTCTTCACTTGTATACCCACCAAGGAGGCTGTTGACATGGTGAGAAAACGGCTGGGCCAAGACAGCACTCTTACCAGCAGAACTGATCTCAACCCAGAACAGGTGTGTTCCTTGTTGGACTTGTGCCTGAATACCACCTATTTCAAATACAGGGATAAGTTCTATAAGCAAAAACATGGATGTGCTATGGGATCTCCAGTTTCACCTATTGTGGCCAACCTTTACATGGAGGAGGTAGAAACACAGGCGCTTAATACCTTTAAGGGCATAGCACCCAGCCACTGGTTCAGATATGTTGATGACACCTGGGTTAAAATCCACCAGAAGGAAGTACAAGCTTTCACAGAACACATTAATGCGGTGGACCAAAACATTAAATTCACAAGGGAAGAGGTACAAAACAACAAACTGGCTTTCTTGGACTGCTTGGTAGAAGTCAGGGAGAATGGTAAACTGGAAGTAGAGGTTTACAGAAAACCAACACACACAGATCGTATTGATGTTTGACTCCACCACCCTTTAGATCACAAGCTGGGGGTCATCAGAACCCTGCAACACAGAGCCGAGAACATCCCCATAGCACAGAGGGAAGGTAAAGAAATGAAACATCTCAGAGGAGCCCTTAAAACTTGTGGGAATCCAGACTGGGCCTTTGTCAAAAGAAGTAGAAGGAAAGAAAAGAACACGAATACCAACAGTGAAGGGGAAAAAGCAAGACAGGAGGAAGAACATGGTCATCCATATGTAGCAGGGGTCTCCGAGAAATTAAGAAGAATTTTCAAAAAACATCGTATCCCTGTCTGCTTTAAACGAACAACACACTGAGGCAGCAATTGGTACATCCGAAAGACCCAATACCAAAACACAAGAAAAGCGACATCATATATGCAGTGGCAGTGCAGTGAAGAATGCTCTGATTTGTAGTGGGGGAGACCAAACAGCAACTGCATCAAGATATGGCCCAGCACAGAAGAGCCAATCCTCGGGTCAGGACTCAGCCGTGTATCTGCATCTTAAGGATAAAGGACATACCTTTGAAGATTGTAATGTTAACATACTGGCGAAGGAACGTGACTGGTTCAAGAGAGGTGTTAAGGAGGCCATTTATGTGAAAATAAAGAAACCAAGCCTAAATAGAGGTGGGGGGGTTCGACACCAACTGTCTGCCATGTACAATGCTGTTTTAACACCTTACTCTGGTTCCTATAACACCTCTTAGCCACTATCTAATCACACCCCTTAACACCTGGTGTGATATGCTAATTGGGATTTTCCAGGGTACATAATTGCACAGATTCTTGTACAAGTCATTCTGAATTGAGAAAAGCCAGTCGGATGACTAGCGAAACGTCTTCAAGAAACTAAACTTCAATTCCATTGATCTAATTGAATACAACAGATATAAGTTACAATTATGTACGCTGGAGAAAAGGCGCTTGCGTGAGGATATGATTACTGTGTATAAATACATTAACGGGCCATACAATAATCTGAGGCATTGTTCACCAATAGAACATGTCAGAGGACACGTGGACATCCCTTAAGACTTGAAGCAAAAAGGTTTAATCTTAGAGTTCGGAAAGGGTTTTTCACTGTGAGAACTGTAAAGCTGTAAGTCTTCAAAACTGTAAGTCTTCCAGTGGACGTTGACGTTGTTATGGCAGGTTCATTGGTCAGTTTTAAAAAAAAGCTGGATGAGTTTCTGCAAATAGGAATGTTGCAAGTTACTGGTATTGATACATAAAGTAGAGTTGATCCAGGGAAATTTCCAATTGCCACTTGGAGTTAGGAAGGAATTTTTTTCCCCTTCAAAAATTTGGTGGATTTTTTTGCCTTCCTCTGGATCAACATTTAGGCAGAAAATTAGGATATTGCTAGATGGGTGGGACTGGATGGACATATGTCTTTATTCAACCTCAATTACTATACAATAGTAATAAAATATACATTTATCAACCTATTTTTCCTAGACTTTGCACATGTTACAAATTTTTTAAAAAGTCAAAAACGCTGCTTATACGTGTGGCATTCTTAACCGCAGAGGCAATAACAGAGTGTACCAATGTGAAAGGAATACAGGCCTTAGATTGATTTGCAGAGATACATTTAATTTGCATTAATTGAATGTTTTATTGTTATCCAAAGGTAGTCATACACAGGAATATGTCAAGGTATGCAGATTATCATTATAATTATTATTATTATGTGTGGCACTAAAATAACAATCCCAAGGCTCATGAACAATTGCTGTTGGTTGCTACATTGGTTGTTTCTGGCAGAAAAATTTCCAGCATTAAAAACAATAGAAGGTTTGCATTATATGTTAACTGGCAGACTATTATTGCTTTGTAGAAAGAACATGCATTTAGTTTTCCACTTACACACTGCACTTGATGCCTGTAGTGCTCTTAGTCCACTGGAATCCAGTCATAATGCTTGAAATCTATAGAAAGCATTTAATTGGCTGAGGGTTTAACAGTATCATGTTTTTAATAGCTCCTGACATTCTTGCTTTTAGCAATGTTCTTCAAACACTCATCACGGCTAAATGGAATACTTAATGACTTAATGTCAGTAAATAAGTTGTAACCGGTAAAACCTAAAAACTAAAACAACTTCTTTCTAGAGTCCCCAAAGATTCCTTACTGTATGAGTGCTTTTCATGTTGCTAATAAAAAACACCTCTAACAACAGCTGATTTTATATATACTAAAGCACTGTTTTTATTATAATGAAAAGAAAATAGAGAACAATATTTAGTGCATTATGTACCAACTAATGTAAATTATAAGAATATTAGAAGTCACCAAGTAGTTTCGTTACCATATAAAAGCCTGAGGCTAATATCAAAAGTGACTTCTAATATTCTATAATTTACAGTAGGGGATACATTATCCATTACAATCAACCCCTTCTCCCTTATTGAAGAAAATGAGAAAGTAGTGTGCCAAAGGGTTCTGTATTGGTGCAACTTCTATTTAATCTGTTTATGAATAATTTGGAAGTAGGTATTTTCAGCAAAGTCTCTTTGTGTTTGGGTTCAACATAAAACTTTGTTCACCATTAAAAGCTACAGAGGATGTGCAATTGTTGCAAGCGGATCTAGATCAATTGTTACATTGGGCTGCTAAGTGGTAGATGAGATTCAATGTTGATGAATTCCTTGTGCTGCTTATACTATAAAAGGATCTGTGTTAAATTAATCTCTGTTGGAAAAGGATCATGGATTTTTGGTGGATAACAAACTTAAATGCAGTGCCAGGCGGCAACAGCCAGAGCCAGCAAGATATTGTGTTTTATAAAGAGAGGTATGGATTCAAGGGAGAAAAAAATGTTATTCAGCCTCTTTACGAAGCACTGCAAAGGCCTCATTTGGAATATGCAGTGCAATTTGGAATCCTGTAAACAAAAAGGACATCTTGGAAATGGAAAGGGTTTAGAGGAGGGCAGCTACATTAATAAGGGGACTAGAGAAACTTGTAAATAAATATAAGAAGTTTAGTCTTCAAGTTCGGAAGGGGTTTTTCAGTGTAAGAATAGTAAAACTATTAAACTATCTTTTATTGGACATGGTGGTGGCAGGTTGATTGGATAATTTCTAAAAAAGCTGGATTAGTTTCTGAAAATAAAGAATGTTGCATGCTATTGGTATTGATGCATAAACTTAGAGTTGACCCAGGGATATTTCTGATTGCCACTTGAAGTCAGGAAGTAATTTTTTCCCTTTTCATACTTCCTTGCTGAGTAAGTTGGACTGGATGCACATATGTCTTTATTTAACCTCAAATACTATACTATACTATACTATATATGTATATTGTACAATACCCTAGAGGCACAGATGGAAGGCAATGGTTCCTCTTGAATTTGTGAGAAAGTAAAATAACAATGAATGCCTAAGACAAACAAATATTATGATACCTCTTGGCCCAACCCGAAATAAACTTGTGATGCATGTAGAAAAATATCCATAAAGAATGTAAACCATGTTTTTTTTTTGTTGATCCCATTTTACATTAAGTGTGTGTTATGTTCTAATGAACTACAGAAAAAAGGACTGAGGACTGAATGCAGGTTTGCATTGACAGTAATAGAAACATTTAAACCGGTAGCATAGATGAAAAGAGTGGACAATTCCTTTCCCATATACACAACTTTAATGTATTTATTGTCATTCAAGCCTTTAGGCTTTAGTCAATTAGATGTGATCTGGCAGAAAAATACACTTCACAGAAGTGTTATAATGTGGATTGTAATTGAATTTATTCACATTAAGCACCACTCATATATGTCAATATGGACATTTTTTTGTTTTTACATTCACAATAAAAATCACTAGTTTAAACCTTTTATAAATCCATGAGTCCGAAAAACACACACGTACATTAAAGTAGGCCAAACAGGTGAAAAGGGTCATTTTTGCCAACAATAATCTTGGTTATTCAATAAAAGTTCTTATCATTTAAAATGGTGCTAATTTTGCCCCAACCAATCAGATCTTATTTAACATTTGAAAGCTAACATCTGATTGGTTGGGGCAAAATTAGCACTATTATTAATGATTAGAACTTATTGAATCTCCATGCTAGTGTTTGGACAGGCACTTATTGTTATCCTTTAGGGATCTAAAGTGCTCAATGATATCAGGGAAATGATTCCATTTGTCCTAGCCCTGTTGAAGGGGGGAATACTATTGGTGAAATTTGATTATCTGATTTTACCTATTTTCGATTTTTTGATTTTCACTATTTTACATAAAAATAACCAGAGGGTCTTATTTTCACATGTACAGAATTGTCCTGATTGTTATAATTCTTAAAGGCCCCTGCTATGTTGCCTATATTTCAGTTACAACCCATATTGATAGAAGTTCTAGAGATATTTCTCTATTTCGCCTCGATATTAGAAGTATTAATGAAACGTCGAAATATGCCCTAGGACTTTAGGTAGAACTTTTTTTATGAAACATATAGTAGCCTTCTAAATGCATATGACTATGCTTTACTTGGTAGATAAAACAAGGTATGCTAAGAGTAGAGATGTTTGAAACTGAATTGAGTTTCGTTTTTGAATTTTTTTAATTTTCGGAAATTTCGAACGTTCGAAAATTCGAGTTTCGATTTTCGAAAATTGTCAACTATCGGTTTTCGATTTTCGAAAATAGTCTATTTTCAAAAATCGTCTACTTTCGATTTTCAATTTTCGAAAATCGTCTACTTTCGATTTTCGAAAATCGCAATATGGCGTCTGCTATACAGATATATATTAACATGCATAGGTTTCAAAAAGCTTTCCAGGTTTTTGTAAGTCAGGGTTACGTCCCACTATGTGCGTTGCATTCTGTTTTGCATGCATTTTGAACAATGTGTTTTATCTGCGTTCCGGTCCGTTTGCAAGTTAAGAGATGTGATTTTGTGTCCATGTTTCTGGTCGATTTTGTGTTTGTGTGCAGTTTTTGGAAAAACCACAGGAGATGCCGGACAAACGCAAATAAAATGCAAAAAAACAAGTGTCTCTGCATCTGTCACTTACGTAGCAAAAGTCGTGCACATATGCGGACAAAAAACGGAGCACATAGATTCAGAACACAAATTATATAGTGGGAACTGATACTCGTGATTTGCATTGTACTTTAAATTACATTGCGATTCGCAAAACTCATGCAAAACGCAACACACATAGTGGTAGTCTGAACCAGGTTTCAAAAATAAATGTATACAGAAATATAAACAATAAATTAGAAGTATATCACAAAAGTGAAAAAAAATAGGTTAACAGGAATCTCTAACTTGTAATACAGGCATATTAAAGGGCATGTCCACCCCTTATAAAAACTTTTGATATGCGGTAGGGCATGCTCCCCCAGCCCCAACCGCATTAATATAATTGTTAGAAAGCCCCCCGATACTTACTTACCTTCCCTCTCTCCTCCGCCACAGTGTTCCGGCCCTCTGCTTACATGGGATTGCAAGCAGGGGGCGGGACAGGCAGCCGTGTCCGTGATTGGCTGAGAGGCAGCCAATCACGGTTGCGGCTGCCAGGAGTTCTGAACAGCGGAGGAGAGAGGGAAGGTAAGTAATAATTGGGGGACTTTCTAACAATTATATTAATGTGGTTGGGGCTGGGGGAGCATGCCTTACCTCATACCCAAAGGGTTTAATGTTAGGGGGAGGCTGAGAAAAACGGGAGGGAGAGGGAGGGGGGGAGGGCTGCACTGAGCATGCCTCAAACCTTGATGAGGTTGAGGCAGACTCAGGCACAGCATGAGTCACACACTGCTCCTACACAGCAGTTTCCTGGACTTTGGAGGGGCACAGCAGGGGAACTATTTTGAGCAGAAATGTAAGGTAAGGATTGTTTTAAACTACTTGATGTGGCCAGCAAGGGGTTAAATTTTAGTTTTGGGGGTGGACATGCCCTTTAACTACTGTCTTGTAAGTCATAATATATATAATTTGGCTACATCTAAAATGTTAATCATTCATTTTGTTTTACTATTAAAGGGCATGTTCACCCCAAAACTAAAATTTAACCCACTACTGTCCCCATTGGGAAGTTTAAAAAAATCCTTACCTTACATCTCTGCTCCTCATGGTTCTCCTGCAGTGACTGTTCAAAGCCCAGGAAACTGAAGAATTGGAACTGTCTTCATGTGGCAAAGGTTTCTGCCTCCTCTTTGTCCTCTGAGAGAACAGTGGAATGCGTGCTTATTTTGCTCCAACTAATCTGATGTTTGCTTTCAAATGTTAAATAAGATCTGATTGGTTGGGGCACTATAAACTTTTATTGAATCTCCCTGTTAGTTTTTAAAAAAACTGTTAAAATGAAAATTACCCGGGACAAGGAGGTAGGATTGGTAATTCCTACCTCCTAATATTGTTTCTGTGGGAAGCATCAGCACTATTTTTAATACAGGAAAGCCCAGGGAAAGACCTGGCAGATATAATAAGTGCATGCTGGAGCTCCACAATAAAATGTTACTACGAGGTAGGTATAATCAATCCTACCTGCCTGCACTAGATACTTTTTCATTTTCAACTATTTCTTTAAAAACTATGTACATGTTCTTACAGTGTAGCTGTCCTTAAATGGAAAAATTGCTTACATGTCATGTCCAGTGCCAAAAACCCAGTAATTACCCCTTAAATAGATAGACCAGAAAGATACTTTTTAGTTAGAAGGCAGAACATACATTATAGTTCTTAAAGGGACAGTTCAGTGAAAATTATCAATATTTGTTAAATTGTTAGTTTGTGTAATATGTGTTATTCCACATATTCTCTCTCATTTTGAAAAATCAGTTGATTTCATAAACTATGCTATTCCCTGCTGTTGACATTAGTGAGCTGACATTTAAGGTTCTAACGGTGCTTCTTCTTCCCAGAATGCACCACATCCTTGGACTGTTCCTAACAGTAATTTCTACTGGTTGGCTGTTGGATGGGTCAAAGATGCTCAGATCTCTACTGAGCAACTGAATCAACCCAGGCACTGGGTCAAGTGCAAGACCATAACGGTCTCTATTAGAGGTACTGCAAACAGGAAGTCAGTATTTCGGTTGCATTTATTTATAGACAGACAAAATGCTGAATGGGCAGGTTAAGGTCATTGGGATGAAAAAATACTGAAAACCATATGTATTTGCACTGAACTTCCCCTTTAACATATTCTTTACATTATAGTTCTTAACATACATAGATCACATTACAGTCTATGTAACTTGACTCTAATGTACAAAAGGAAATAGTAAAAAAGGGAAATGTTACTTAAGATCCGTTTTCGGATTCCCGGATCTCGAGAAAATCCCAAAGATCCAAAAACGAACAAATTTTCAAAGATTTTCGAATGTACAGAGCTATTTTTGATAATTTTTGAAAATTTCTTAGAACGTTTGAAAATTCTCGAAAATACGATCGGAGACCACTTTCGAGTTTCCGATCGTATTTTCGAAGATTTTCTAATATTCAAGGCTTTTTTTCGAAAATTATTGAAAATAGCCTTGAACGTTCAATTTTTCGAAAATACGATCGGAAACTCAAAAGTGGTCTCCAATCGTATTTTCGAGGATTTTCGAACGTTTGAAGATACTTTCGAAAATTATAAAAAATAGCTCCGTGCATTCGAAAATCTTCAAAAATTTGTTCCCGGATTTGGACAGATCTTTCGGATTTCAGAACCGAGGGGTTCTGTGTCGGGTCCGGGTTCGTGTCGGATCCGAATCCCATCTCTACTTAAGATCTATAATTTAGAGCAGGCTTGTTCTCTTTATTTTCACATAAATGACCTCCTTGACACCTCTCTTGAACCAGTCATGTTCCTTTGAAAGGATGTTGACATTAGGCTCACTAAAGGAACACTCTTTAAGAAACCCTGGAATAGAGTACACGAATAGACCGCTGCAGTTCTCTTCTTATAGTCACAGTAAAAGTGTGAGCATGAATTTAAGAGCACATTGTGGTGGTTATGTACAGGAAATGCATCGGTGTCTTTTATATCATATATATCATGTAATGTTTGTAATGGTACAGATACATTATATTTACTGCACATTTCAAGCCATATTACCATAATTATTATTAATTATTATAAATTAAAGATTATCTCCACTGCTAAAACTTTGTTTTGCTGTTTTGCTATACTTGAATGGTGCTATACTAAAATGGTGCTAATTTTGCCCCAACCAATCAGATTTTATTTAACATTTGAATGCTAACATCTGATTGGTTGGGGCAAAGTTAGCACCATTTTAAACGATAAGAACTTTTATTGAATAACCCTGTTAGTACTCTATGCGCACACGCAAGTGCGATGCGCATGTGCATAGAATACAGAGTCCGTGGGGACCTGTCAGACTATGCCGCGGAGGAGCGAGTGATCTGGTAGGTGCCTTACCTTCATTCCCGGCTCCTGCAGGTTTCATTGAAGAATGGGAGATAAGACACAGCTCCTTTACCCCCCGTTCTTCAATAAAACTGAATACCAAAACATTTTTTTAGCAGTGGAGATACCCTTTAATTCTTAGGTCATATATTCAAATTGTGGAGTGTTTAATGCCCTGTGTCCCCATATAGTATTTTGTTAGGGAGAAAACTTTAAATACATAACATCTCTTAAGGACCCTCCATTTATGTATGTGTGTTTATAGACAGTGATGGTTCCTTGACTGCTCAGTGCTGAGTAATACACTGGGGATAATTAACTTACTAGGTTATTAATAGGTTTGTTTGTTTTTTTATAAATGTTCTTCTCCTTGGTTCCCTTTGAGTATGGGCTAGTAAGTTGTCTCACTATATACATTGTTCATAAGCCTTGTTATAATAATGTTACATAATAGGATAATTAAAGAGTTAAAACAATCCTGTTTAGTAGTTGCTATACTCAGGGTGATGTGCAGCCAATAGCCAATTTACTTGTCCAACGCACCCCTATCAGTGCGAGGCTAGACATATGAGAAAATGTAGTTATTGCATTGGAAAGAGTATGTCTTCCCATAGGTTGAACCACCTGCCTAGATGGGCAGGGCTTGACCAAACCAGAATAGAAATGTAATCGCAATGAGCTGTAAACCCAGGTGTAAGTGTTTTAGATCCTCAACATGGTAATATCCACTTGGTACAATGTTCTCTTTAAGCTGTGCACTCAAGCACATGTACACAGCTCAGCAGGCCTGCACAAATGGATGTAGCACAAAATGTGTACTTTGTGTCCATACAGATGATCTATATCTGTCTATACAGCTGATAAAAAAATGAGTAGAAACATTGACAAAGAAGGAGGTTTGGGGTTGTATTAACCTTATATTTCTCCTTTATTATTAAAGTAATCAATTGGGCCCCACTTGGACCCCACAGATCTTTGAATAAAATCACTGCAATATGTAGTTTGATAAGTAGCAAGAATAACCCTCTAGTGGTTCCAGTAAGCAAGAATCACTCTACACATCTAATCTGGAACTCAGTATTTCCAACGCAAAGGTCTTTACTTCAGAGCCACTGAATTGGCTAAAGAAAGTTCTATTTTTGAATGAAATAAATGAGAGTTGAGTTTTTTATTAACATGTCTGTTAACAATCATTTTACAGACAATGATAAATGTATGTTTCTGCAGTGTTTATATATACATAGTGCTGGGACACTCAAGGACTCTGATGTGTGATGTTCAATTGTGTGTTATTTATACCAGTTACAAAAAATAGGGAACAAAGAATCCACCTATCCCCCCTATACTGTACATGGAGATTAACCAGGTTTCTCAGGCAAAAAAGTATGTTCTTCTTTCTGCTTTCCAATGTTATTCTCGATATCCTTATTGTCAGGATTAGGAAAATCCATTTTGGAGCTTTTGACTCCAGGCAAAGCATTGAAAACAAAGAAACAAATCAAAGCCAAATAGTAAACATGCTGTAATCCCCAACACAGACTAATGATTTGTTTTCTATAATGTACCTGGCAGCTCCTCAGATTCCTGCACACTCACAACAGGTGTTGGATTTGCATCTGTTAATTCACTGACATTGGGATCCTAAAAATATTAAGACATTAGAATAAAAAAAACAGTCACTTGGAATAATTATTATTATGTATTTGATATTTTGTGGCTATGGAAAGTCTAATGCTTTCTGTATCCTGTATAATTTGCTAGGGATGTCAATGCATTATGTACAATGTATAATAATAAGGGAACTAGTACAGCTAGCACTATGTACAGTGTATAATGATGGGGTAATGGTACACTTAATTCTATGTACAGTATCTAATGATGGAGTAATGGTACAGTTATTTTTATGTACAGTATCTAATGGTTGGGTAATGGTACAGTTAGCTCTATGTACAGTGTCTTGTGCTGGGTTAATGGAACAATTAGCTCTAAGTACAGTGTCTAATGGTTGTTTAATGGTAAATTTAGTTCTATGTACAGTGTATAATGATGGAGTAATGGTACAGATAGTTCTATTAACACTGTCTAATGATGGGGTAATGGTACAGTTAGAACTAAGTACACTGTCTAATGATTGTGTAATGGTACAGTTAACACTGGTACAGTAAGCAATAAGTACACTGTCTAATGATTGGGTAATGGTACAGTTAGTTCTATGTACACTGTCTAATGATGGGGTAATGGTACAGTTAGCACTAAGTACATTGTCTAATGGTTGTGTAATGGTATAGTTAGTTCTAGGTACAGTGTCTAAAGATGGGGTAACGGTACAGTTAGCACTAAGTACATTGATTAATGGTTGGGCAATGGTACAGTTCTTTGTACAGTTTATAATGATGGGGTAATGGTACAGTTAGTTCTATGTGCAGTGTCTAATATTGGGGTAATGGTACAGTTAGTTCTATGTGCAGTGTCTAATGATAGGGTAATGGAACAGTTAGTTCTATGTCCCCTGTCTAATGATGGGGTAAGGGTACAGTTGGTTCTATCTACAGTGTCTAATGATAGGGTAATGGTACAGTTAGTTCTATGTATGGTGTCTAATGATGGGGTAATGGTACAGTTAGAACTAAGTACACTGTCTAATGATTGTGTAATGGCACAGTTAGCACTGGTACAGTAAGCATTAAGTACACTGTCTAATGATTGGGTAATGGTACAGTTAGTCCTATGTACACTGTCTAATGATGGGGTAATGGTACAGTTAGCACTAAGTACATTGTCTAATGGTTGGGTAATGGTATAGTTAGTTCTAGGTACAGTGTCTAAAGATGGGGTAATGGTACAGTTAGCGCTAAGTACATTGTTTAATGGTTGGGCAATGGTACAGTTAGTTCTTTGTACAGTTTATAATGATGGGGTAATGGTACAGTTAGTTCTATGTGCAGTGTCTAATGATGGGGTAATGGTACAGTTAGTTCTATGTGCAGTGTCTTATGATGGGGTAATAATACAGTTAGTTCTATGTACAGTGTCTCATGATAGGGTAATGGTACAGTTAGTTCTATGTCCACTGTCTAATGATGGGGTAAGGGTACAGTTAGTTCTATGTACAGTGTCTAATGATGGGGTAATGGTACAGTTAGTTCTATGTATGGTGTCTAATGATGGGCTAATGGTACAGCTAGCACTAATTACATTGTCTAATGGTTGGGTAATGGTACAGTTAGTTCTATGGTCAGTGTCTAATGATGGGGTAATGGTACAGATAGTTTTCTGTACAGTGTCTAATGGTTGGGTAATGGTACAGTGTCTAATAATCAGGTAATGGTACAGTTAGCACTAAGTACATTGTCTAATGTTTGGGTAATGGTATAGTTAGTTCTAGATGCAGTGTCTAAAGATGGGGTAATGGTACAGTTAGCACTAAGTACATTGTTTAATGGTTGGGCAATGGTACAGTTAGTTCTTTGTACAGTTTATAATGATGGGATAATGGTACAGTTAGTTCTATGTACAATGTCTAATGATAGGATAATGGTACAGTTAGTTCTATCTTCTATAGTTTGTCCTAGTCCAATATCAGGTGATCTGTGATTATGCCAATGAAATAATAATAATAATGTGGGAGATGCAAGGTTTGGTTGGTTGGTTTTGATTCTGGCTAAGATGTCTCCTGTGCTGCTATACACTGTGTGATGTACGGTAGTGATGTACTTACTATGAAAAGTGGAGCTTCCTGTTTCTCGTCCTTAATCTACAAAATAAAATGTGTTTTAGGACTACAATATTCTGGGAGAATAAATAGAAGAAAGTTACAAATATTACAAAATCAGTTCACACCAAAGGTATGCTGTGTAATATGTACACATACCATCTGCAGTAATCTCCATATCTAGTGCCAAACTGTTGCCTAGTTGTATAAATTAATTACAGTCACACAGTTAAAGAAATAAAATATATCAGTAGATATGCTGATTTCCTGTAGCACCAAGACTTACTATTATAATATAATATATGCCCACTTAGCCAAATATATTAATATATATATATATATATATATATGTTATTAATATCCTGTAAATTATATCCTTATAAATGGTATGCAAATAAGGAACAAAGACTTCTGGGTATTTACCATGTTTCCATGGAAGCTTTTAGGAAAGCTATATCTTTAAAAAGACTTTTACAAATGGGGGCTCCCTTTCTCTCTGATTGCTTCCCGCGTCTGGTTGGTCGCAACCCAATCCAACCCAAGAGGTATATGTGCTAGCTGAGGCCTTCCCCAATAGCGGATTCCCTGCTGCACCATCATATATCCCCGTTCCAAAAATCAAACAGCTTCTTTACATTTTAAAATTTCATCTTTTATTGAAACACATTAAAATTCAGACTGTGTTTCAAACAAGGGCAGTACATGTGTCTGACGTGTTTCAGGCCTCCACTGGGCCCTTAATCATAGACATGCTCGCCCCCACAGGTACATTCTCCATTTAAAGGTGCTATATCAAAATAAAAGCAAGTTCAACTTTAGTTAAAACCACCCTCCTTATCAATTTCATAGTGTTTACAGTCAGTCAAACACATCAGAATAAATACACACGATTCCCTTATCATTCAGTTCATTTCTAATGTACAATAAATCAATTTATTGTTCTCAACATTTAATTCAAATTCATGTAAAATAGTAATCTCTGTTTTATACAGAGACAATTTATATATTTATCAGACACTCATTGTTTTGTTTCCAATTATCTGCAAAATTGTTCAATCTTGTTTAAAATTAGCAACAATGTTGCATCATCCTGGACCCTGTTATACTACACTACATTACACCACCAGAATGTACAGACCCTTTTAATGTTACAGTTTATAAAATTATGAACTGTGTATTTTTTGTAAGTTGTGCTAGATGCTATTGTTTTTCCATTCTGTAATACAGTGCATGAAATGAATGAATGAAATCTGCTGATTTGTTGGTAATTCAAATCAGTGAAGGAGTCAACCTGAATACAGAGATTACTCTCATTGTACCAGGGACTCTACATAACAATGATTTGAACGCCTTCTGGAAATAAAGTTTCTTTGTTGAACCGAACAGAGAGCAGACAGTAATGACTACTCTGGAGCTCAGCAACAAAACAAATTATTCAAACTTGTTATCAACAGTTTTATGAAATCACAATGACATCATAGCTTATTGTGACCAAATGGCTTTCTGTTAGCATTAGTTTTATGACATCACAATGACATAATTGCTTATAGCAATCAAATGGCGTTTTGTTAGCAACAGGATAGCAACCCTAGCAACTAGACTGTTTACTAAAAATAAGCAGGGTTTTCAATAGAAGTTCTTATCATTAAAATGGTGCTAATTTTGCCTCAACCAATCAGATGTTAGCTTTCAAATGTTAAATAATATCTGATTGGTTGGGGCAAAATTAGCACCATAAGAACTTTTATTGAATCAAGGTGTTGCTTGGATTAAACCCATGTAAATAATTCCCACTATACAAGTGCTCCCCTGCGCATGTCACACTGCCTACTGGAGGCTTCAGAAGAGGCAGAAATAAGGAGCAGAGATGTAAGGTAAGGATTTTGTAAACTACACAATGGGGCCAGTAGTGGGTTAAATAGTAGTTTTGGAATGGACAAGCCCTTTAAGGCTTAGTACAATTATCAGAATTTATTTTAGATATTTCATTACCCTATATAGATACTGTATGTTGTATATGTGTAGAAGATTGAAGTGTAAAGATACTGTATATACACAAGTTAGATGCTTGTCAGCCGAAAAGGCCAACAATTGTTTTCTCCAACTTTAATTTGTGTGAAGTGAAATTTGAGGTTAACGCTAGCGTACTACATGCAGCAGTTTTTTGTGTTAAAGGCATCGCGGTTGCCCTTTCAAATAATGGATGCCCCTATGGGATTACGCAAGGAAAAATCACACTAAAGAACTACAACATTATGTAGCATTAACAGTGTCATAGGGTGACAAGCAATGTTTTCCTACGATGTGTGGGGGTTTCCAGATCACTACCCTCACGAAGACCTTAACTCTACAGTCTTGGTGAATTTGGTCCAAAATCCTTTGACTTTGACTCCTCAGTTTGACTCCAAGTAAAAATAGCAATACATACCTAAACCCCCTTGCCCCATACATGCATAGTACTCAGGGTGAGAACCTAAACCACTAGGTCCTTGATGCTGGGTTCTTCTTAGATAAGCAACTTATCTAATCTCTACTTTGCTGTTTTGGTTCTCACTGCCCAGTGGCAACAAATCCAAAGGTGGGTGAATAGGGCTTCCATCGGTAGCACAAGTACAGCTCTATAAAGTAAATACAGCTCAGTAAGATTACTACTGACAGAGATGCACCCAGCAGACTGAGAACCCCACTTATTTATAGAGCCTAACTTCCCGCCAAGCTGGTACCCCTGTCCACCACCCTAGAACCTACAATTCTTATTCTTCCCTTATCCTCAAAAATCCTGACCCAAAATTTACCTTGTAAATTTGTAAATAGATTGTAACTATTAACCTTGAAAGTAAATTCACAGGCAAAGATTTTGTAGATAAAAAGTTGATTCACTCAATAGGTGACCGAAAACAATGTCGACAGAATACCACAATGGGCAACATTGTTGGTCTTTTCTGACGGAAAAATTTGCATTGATTGTTATTACCTGTATTTACTTTAAGAAGAGGGAGCTGATAAGTTTGTCCATATGTACGGGTGCACGGCCATCAGATCCCCATATGGGGATCATTCAGGGTCATAAATAGTTACCACCGCATGTTACCGACACATTTCAATGCTATTGCATGTGTATGGGCTCCTTTAAGAAGTTTGTGGGCTCAGTAGCTCAGCGGCTATACTTTAGCACCTCTGTCTATTCACCTTTACAAGTGAGGTCTTGAAGGGCAAAGCTACACCGCACCTGTAAGAGAAAATTACGGTTTGTATTACATTTTATATGGACTTAACCCAGGGGCGAGGACCTACCAGTTTATGGTCTCACCATGGATACATTTATAGGTGAGAAGAGAAATTGTCCTTTCCGTTCAGTGCAAGCAAGTTTGAATTCACCATGAGACCAATGTCAAGAGGTGCAGGGCCAGTTCAAGCCATTTTGGTGCCCTAAGCAAGTCATGGTGCCTTTTTCCCAACTGAAACTTACCCCAACAACCTCTTGGATTAGTCTTTGCATAGACTGGAAAACACAGCCAGGATGATTGTAGTATCATATGCAAAAAGGGAGGCAACAGGAAACTAGATTTGTGACAAATTGTTTCTCTTTGGCTGATATGGATGTGTCCTTTAAAAGAAAAAATCTCTAAATGGCGCCCTCCAGATTTGAATGGCCCTTGCCTAAGTGATTGCCTACAGGTTCTCCTTATTGACTTTCTTCTCTGACACCCAAAGACTCTAAATTCTTGTAAAGAAGTTCAGACAGAAAGGATGCTTCTGCAGAAGCGGCCATCCAGTATATAATTGCTCTTCAGTTAACGGAAAAGGTTTTTTTTTTTTTTGTTTCTAAATATAGAGCTACTATCACTGGGGAGGAGAGAGCGTATCAGGTTTCCATTTAAGATCAATATCTGTGGGTTTTCTGGTGACATACAAAATGTGTCATCTTTGCAGAAGGTTGTGGACACAATGGCAATATGATCATCTTTGTGACAAATAAAATGCTGTGTAGCTAAATGTTTGTTTGAAAAACAGGACCAGGGCCAGCAGTATATTATTATCCTATATCATATAAATAATCTTTAAACGGTTAAGAAGAAGCAGTGAAACTTTACTCCATAATAGATATACACAAACAGAATGAGAAAAGTCCTGCAAAAGTTTACAGCATGTTGTAATACACTGGTAGCTCCTATTAGCAAATAAGAGGCTTCTGATGCATCACCCTGAAAGTAGATTATAGAATTAGACACAATTAAGAAATTGGGTGTAAAGGTGGGTGATGCTATATCGGCAGCTTTCCAGCCAAATTAGTGTGAAACCCATGCTACCCAGTGTATTATCAGGCCAGTACAGCTTTTACACTAATTATGCAGTAGAGCCATTTACAAAATGGCACCTGGCAATGGAGTAACTAGGAATTACTGGACCCCCCAGCAAAACTATGAAGGGGCCCCTATCCATGCTTCATCCTCAGTGGTTTTCTGGGAGGAAGCTATATCTGTCATAGGAAAAATAAGAAGATGGGGCCCCCTTGGCTCCTGGGACCCCCTGCGGTTGCCCCCCCTGCTCCCCTGTAGTTACGCCCCTGGCACCTGGGGCATTACCAATAGTAAGACATGCCTCTTGAACAGCGTGTCTGTCTATTGGTCAGCTAGTGTTACTGAGGGAGGAAGTGAAGAACAGCGCCCCAGGGGTTACAACTACAACAGGTTAGTGCTGGAGTTAGGAGCATAACCCTAGGGTTAAGCAGTCTAAGTCCTCACCCTGGGTACCTTTAAAGGGCTGAAGAATTGGATTGGGGCTGAGATGCGTATAGTTTCCATTAAGTTTTACTGTTTTTTATAATAAGATTAAATTAATATTGAGCAAAATTTAGACACAATCAATGTGTCTCTATCAGCAGCTTTATAATTTAGTAGGGATCGGGACTTATTTCACATAACAATTAAAGGGCATGTCCACCCCCAAAAATTTTTTTGCTGTAGTGTAGGGAGCACTATCCTGTGTACTTTTGCCATATACTTTCATAATTTTTTGGGAACAGTTATCAAATTATTTTCATTTTTGTGTTTCTTATGGGTGTAGCAATTGATTTCACTCCTCCTATAGTGGGCAGTGTGCTTGTAGTCTATGGAGATATGTCCACCAATCAGAAGGGTTTTGCATAATGGTTTAAATAGCCCTTTCTCCATTTATTAATTAAACATGCAGAATCTGAGCAACTGATTTGCAAGTGCCACCTGGGATTCTGGGATTTTACATTAACCATCCATACTTATATAGTCATCAGAACTACGTGATCTGATATTGTGTGTGCAAGTCGTGTCAGTTTAATAATGGTATATATATATATATATATATATATATATATATATATATTATATATACACAGAAATACGAAAGGGCATCACAGGTCTGAAACTTTTGAATGGCACCCAGGCATTTCCTTGCTTGGAATGGAGTGCTGATCGCTGCTGTTTGCTCTATAGTAAGACACAACAGTTGTTACAAGCAGTGCTGCATTTTTTATAGACTGCTGGCTTTTACACTGCAATTATTCACACTCAGCTTTGCTGCATGTGTTTCTGATATCCCTTATCCCTTTGATTACCATGTTGCTCTCTAGACTGGTTTGCAATCATCTCCCTCTGTTCTATTACTAGAGATTATTTCTGGTAAAAAATTGGTATCAGATATTCCTTTTGTTACGCAGATCTCCTATTGAGTATTTAGTTGGGATAACAAATCATACTTTTACTGCATTTTTTTTTATCTTAGATACTGATAGCAAACTACTGAGAACTAAATTGAGAGCCATCTGAACTAAGGGCTGCCCATTCAAGCTACCCAGCCAGAATCACTCAATAAGCTTATATCCCAGGACATGCCTCAGAACAAAGCTATAACATCTCAGATAAAATGCAAAACTAAAACTAGCTCTCCTTAATGAGCATTCACTATTTGTAGTGACTCCTAAACCCACCCCCAATATCTGATTGGTCCAACATCCAAGATCCAATCAGATTTAAGATTATATCTAGACCAATCAGATTTTGGGTGGTGTTGTTGTATAGCAGTCCATAAACTGCACATACATGTTGATAAAACAGATAAATGATAATAGTTTTTTTGATTACAGAGCCTGAAATTGCTTTTGTTTGGCCAAATAGCCTGCAAGATAGCAACTAAACCAAGTGCCTATGTAGTTGCACTACTAGTTTCACCATTCCCTGAGAAGCACTCTCAAACAGCAGAGGGCAGATAGGGAATGTATAGGATAGGGGTTGTATATTGAAAACATGCAGTGTAAATACAACCAGGTCCTAATTAATGCAGCCCTGCTATTTACATTTACTGTAAGCATCCCCCAATAATGAGATGATCTGATCACTAAATATATATCCACTTACAATATAAGCTTATTATAAAATAAAAATATGCTTACAGATGCTAAATCACAGTTTATTCCTGTGCTGAGCAGGGAAATTATTTCTCTATTGCCCCAGAGCACTGCATAGCCAGGAAAGCCCAACTTGGACACCTCATTACACAGAAAGTGAATGGTTAAGTAATCCACTGGAATCCACGCCATTCACGTGACAGGACACACATAAGTAAAAAGACCTGTCAAATGTTGCAACAAAAATGAAAGTTTATTGCAAGCACTTTCTGCACATTTACTTTAAGGTAACAGGTATAAAAGGACAATAATACTGAAAAAATTTGTTATCTTCTGCTAGGTGCAGCTTTGCTATAACAAGAATGGAGACGGTGTTCATGCAAATCATGTCAATTGCATGATGGGAAATTCCCTCTTTCAATGCTGCCTCATAGTGATTACTGAGCATGCTTGCCCTCATAGAAACCTCTACAAGGAATAGTTAGAGGCGGAAACAAATTACACCAGAAATGGCTCCTACCAGACATTACAGGAGAACCGTTTGGAGCAGAGGGGTAAGGTGAGGATTTTTGAACACTTCACAGTGAGGCCAGTAGTAGGTTAAATTTTAGTTTTGGGGGTGGACGTGCCCTTTAATAACCCATTGGAATATGTTAAATGATGCTAATTATATGCTTAAATTATGCTAACCAGGGGTCAGATGGCATTCATGGATAAAAAATGACAAAAAAGTAAATATTACAGAAGAGGGTAATACTCCTTTAGGGTGAGGCCACACTAGCGTGTTTTTCTTGCGTTTGCACCCGCATTTTGCGTTCGCGATTGCTCCCGCGATTTATGGTAAAATGGAAATCGCAGGAATGCAAAAATTCCCGCGATTTCCGATGCGCATGTGATCACGTGTCTGTTCGCGTTTTGGTAACGCATGCGTTCAACATTTTTGGTGCGTTAATAAAGCATGTGATTCATGTGCGTTGCAGTGTGGCCTCAGCCTTAATTTAGAATAATAAGATATTGTAATATACTTTGAGATTGCTAAGAGTTGTGTGTGTTTTTGCTTTAATACTGCACAGAGTTTTATGTTTTCTTAACAGCATTTTTGGCAGGATAAACTATATCTCATCAACACAGTATGACTGGGCAATTGGAGAGTGAATATTACAGGCATTCTCCTGTTAGAGTGGTAAATTCTTTGCAAATAAATGTGTCCAAACCCGTCCAATTATACTCCTTTATAAATGCAATAGCCTAAGTAGAAACACAGTGCTGTTGCCATGGGGTTTTAGCAAAGCATACATTAAAGAGGAACTGTGGTCCAAAAATGACTTTAGGTAAATTGATAGGAATAGCTCTCCTGAAAGTTTTTGCAATTTATTTCTATTATTTATTTTGCATAGTTTTTAAGATATTTACATTTTTGTGTGTGATATGGCAGCAGCATCTCCAGGTCCCCTGCACTTCCTGCTTCCTGCTCTGAAACCTGTCAGTCAATCTGCCCTGTGTCTCCTCCCCTTTGCAGCCCCACTTGTCCCTCCCACTCGTGGACCCCATGGTCCCTCCAGTTGCAGGCCCCCCTTGGCCCATTCCCTTACAACCCCATTTGGCCCCGCCCACCCATGGGTGCCTAAGCCCCACCCAGTTGTGGGTGCCTAAGCCCCGCCCACTTGTGGGTGCCTAAGCCCCGCCCACTCGTGGGTGCCTAAGCCCCGCCCACTCACAGGTGCTGTGGGCCACTCTGACACCCCCTTACACCCCCCAAAAACTCTGTGGAAACAGCCTTTTCAGGCAGAGTGAGAAGGCTGTTTTCACATAGTGAGAGAAAAGGTCTGTAGATTCCCTTACCTTCTCTGCAACTGCAGGTCCTTCACACAGCAGAGAGAAAGAGGGACTTCCTGTCTCCCTCAGACACTGAGGGAGTCTGAGGCTGTGCTCGCCGGCAGCACTGTGCAGGAGAAGCCTTAGGAATGTCACATGTCAGCCTCCCACCCATTAACTTTCTGCTCAGTCATTTCTTGGGCTATGGAGCATGTAGAGAGGTGGTTGATGACTCGTTTTAAAGGTAGGAAACTGGCCTTTCATTTTGACTCAACTTGTTTGGAGACCACAGTTCCCCTTTAACTAGAAAGGGAAAATTTAAGTATAAGCGGCAAATTTGACTTAAAAGGCTGCACAAAGCTGTATTAATGTGAGTGTCTGCGTGTGCTATAAGATTTAACACATGTGCATGTGACACAGGCAAGCAAGGCAGATAATCGACACTGATTACGGCGCTCACAAGTAAATTAAAGCAAGAGGCAGCTAATCAGTGCTCATTAGGTCTGCTCACAGCTGTTGCAATCAAGAGGCAGGCGTTAATTGTGCCTGTGACACGCGTCCATTAAAGGGCATGTCTACCCCCAAAACTATTTTTGCTGTAGTGTAGGAAGCACTATCCTATGTACTTTTGCCATATACGTTCATTATTTTTTTTGGAACAGTTATCAAGTTATTTTCATTTTTGTCTTTCTTATGGGTGTAGCAATTGATTTCCCTCCTCCTATAGTGGGCAGTGTGCTTGTAGTCTATGGAGATATGTCCACCAATCAGAAGGGTTTTGCATAATGGTTAAAATAGCCCTTTCTCCATTTATTAATATCACCACTATTTTCAGCAAATTTGGAGATGTTTAAACGCGGCATTTACGGAAAAATAGGTTATTTAAATTGACCATAACTGGAAAACGATAATTCTTCCACCCCACCACTGTCTAATTGTTTGTTGATATGCCCCCTATTTCTTTAGGTATCCAATCTTAACAACTTCTTCCGGTTATATTTCAAGCTGTCAATCAAGTTACTTGCTATCAAAAAACTATTGTTCTGGGAGTAGTTTTACTGTAGCTGTGAATGGGTGAGAGGTTTTTTTTTTTTAACAGTTGGAATGCTGTATGCTGTGTGCAGGGTTGACCCAGATGGTTTGTGGGGGAAAAAGTCAGGTCAGATGAAAGGGAGTGGTAAAAGAGGGAGGGGGCACTGATCCTAAACAAAATGTGTGCTGGATTGAAGACATGCAGCAAAGCAACACCACAAACCGAGTAAGTGATACAGCTAGGTACACACAGTAACGATTTCTGAAAGATGACAGACAGGATCTGCAAGTCCTGTATGCCATCGTTGCACAAAGATCTGCATACACACAATCCCGAGCGTTCTCCCTATAGGGAGAACGGCTCGGACTGTGTGTTGTGTCCATCGGCGCGCTAGACTCCCTATAGAGTCTAGCGGGACGATGGAAAATTTGCGGCCTTTGCCCGAACGAGAGTACGGACGACCCGATCATTGCGGCCGCGGCTCGTTCGGGAAACGAACGTTACACACCAGTAACGATAAGCCCCGATAACCGTAGGCCACGGTATCGGGCTTTATCGTTACTGTGTGTACCCCGCTTTACATGTATTCAATTACAGATACATTTTTCAGTTTATTAGGGTCTCTTTAAGACTATTTTCCAGGCATTTAAATCTAATATGATTGATTAATCAATTTATGGCTTTACCCAAATTGCTTTTTACCTTGCTGCAGCCATTTTTTTCTTTTGCTTATGCTATGATTCTGACCTTTTTGCTGTAAAAAAAACAATCTAGCTTTTATAAATATGGCGAAGATAACGTTCTTTGCATTGCATAATACTTTATTTACCCTTTATATTGGCTTTATAAAAAAGCCAAAAAAAACCCCCCACAAAGGTGAAATTGCTTAAAAAATGTTGATAGGGACTGAGGTGGTTGACATTTTGGTTTGGATACAACTTACATGAGTATAAGACCATGATTAGATTTATCCAGCCACACAATCCAATCTAATTTAGAATGATTCTATTGTACCTTAATCTAGAATAGGAAATAGGAAAGACTGGAACAATATTAAGCAGCAAACAATTAATTCTAATTGCAGCTGGATGTGTCACTGTTTCTCAAGTTTGTGAAAAAGGGGGGGGGGAACCACCCCCAAAAATCCAATATTGAGGGATTCACGAGATCACGTTTGAGAGTGGTGCAGCTGCAATGAAAATGCGGCAAATTGTCTGGGAATGCCCAGCCCCAAACAAAGGTTAAAGTGCACAAGGGTATCCTGGGATTAGTTTATTAGCACCACAACATAGCACTAGAGATGGCGAAAAAAAATGGACCATTAAAGTAAATGGGAGTCAAATAGTTTGAACAGCTTGCGAATGAATACAACCAAAATATCAATGTAGCTTAAAGTTGTGTATGACACCTGTATATATTATTTGTAAATTTTTTATTAGATCCCCAAGGGCTCCATGCCCCATATAATAGACATGTTATTTTATTTGTACTTAGAAACGCCCCCCGAAACTTACTTACATCCCATCTTTTCCTCCGCGTGGTGCTTGCATCGCTACTCTGTGTGCTTGCGAGGAAAATGAAAGCAGAGGCGGGACCGGCTTAGTCGCGTCTGTGATGGTTCGAGCGTTTTTTTATTAGCAAGACATGGCACATTGCTTGCTTGGCAGGGCAGCTCACTTGCCGGGGAAAGAGGGAGGGTAAGTAAAGTTTGGGGAGCTTTCTAAAGATTACCAATTTTTTTTTATAGCGGTGGGAGCCCTTGGGAATCTTATAATTAAAAATTTTAACGCTTAGGGGGAGGAATCGGGGGAGAGGGAGGGGGAGGGGAGGGGAGGAGGCTGCAGTACGATGCCACACTTCTTCCGGAGCCAGGTCGGAGGACAGAGTCCTATCTGGATTTCTGTACTAGCCTCCTGGTGGGCAGTTTTTTGCGGACTTTGGGGGGGGAACAGGATTGCAACCCTGTGGAGCGGGATGTGAGGTAAGGATAGGACTACAATACATGATGGGGCCAGTATGTGGGTGGGGATTATAGTTTGGGGGTGGACATGCCCTTTAATGTAAATAGCCGTGGGACCTGGGGAATTGGAAATGGTCGGGGAACATTTTCGAATATCAAGGACTTTCAATAAAATCAATTTTACTCTTCATGCCAGCTTTCGCGATCTGCGTTTTTTTCGAACATTAGTAATAGCCCATAAAAGATCCGCCAGAGATTGATGATTATCCCATAAAACGATTTGCAGTTTCGAGGTTTTACCGAACTATTCAAGTTTGATTGGACTTACATTCGATGCATCATGGAATGTAACTTCATATATATCACTGGCACATTTGTTTAGTTGATATTACTCGCGTATGGTATATAGACATTTTTACTCACATATTCGATAAGTATATTTCAGCGTATTGGTATATAGGACATTTAATTCGCATATTCATTATTCGATTTTACTCTTGATATTGGTATTAGACATTTTACTCGCATTATTCGATTATTACGATATTACTGCATATTGGTAGATATACACATTTTACTTGCATATTTGATTTTTTTCACATTGACTTTCTATATGCAATCCGGCCTCTAAAACCGAGCCTCGACAAATAGGTGTATTATACTATTAGTTAGCTAACTATCAAAATGCCAGAATGGAATGGCAGGTGTGGTAATGGAATACCTACCAGGTGGGGGTATGACGGGATGCCAATTGGCACCCACAATATAAAGGAGCGCAAAAGACGCAGTAGGGCGCCACTGCAGAGAAAACACGTCTGACGCAGTTCAATCAGATGAACACCTCACAACATGGCAAAAGAGGTGATCGGACTTGAAGCGGGCAGCGGTTGTTTTGTAACTACCATCCAGGACATCCGGACCAATGTCCAAGGCAAGTATCACATTAGATATACAATTTAACTGTGATTTGTAAGTTTTATAAAACCACCCTTTGCCCACTCTAGTAGGCGGTTCTGCGGCAGATCTTTCTGACAAGCTCTGTGCTATGTATAACACTATATGAGTTCTGCACTTTCTTGTACTTTTATAGAAACTTGTGATTGGCGATACGCTTCGCAATGATGTTGAAAACCGACACAAAACGAGTGTGGGCCTGTTAGTGCATTTTCTCCTAAAGGACTCAAAGGCATATGTTAGTTTAGTGTTAGTTAAGGACAAGTACACACAAAATTTTTACATATTATTTTTTATTTATTTTTAAGACTTTTATATTATATTATTATATTATTTTACTTTATATATAAATTTGCAGATGAGAAATCTGTTTCCGGCAGTGAGGAGGGTGGATCACCACCTGCTTTACCCATTGCAGGGCCTTGCAACACCCCCCACCAAGGCCCAAGGATAAGGCCTGCTGTTTCCCCTTCCACCTCCCTCATTCAGCAGCGGACCATCTTCCCAGCGCCAGAAGGATGGACAATGTGGAGGAGGAGAAGGGATGAAGAGGCTGGATGATTTCAAGTCACAGGGACATTCGCCGCTATAATAAAGCGGGAAATTATTTATTTGAAAAAAAAATAATCCCATACCACCACTTGTTTCCCTCTTACTTGCCTAAGTTTGGTATAATTGTTATTATTATTATGATATTATTATTATATGGGATATATAAGCACCAAACAAACTCAAGTGGAGCTTAGTTTTTACATTTAGTAAATCAGTTGGAAGCAAACAAATGTTCAGGGAGATTCATAAAAGTTCTTATCATTTAAAATGTGCTAAGTTTGCCCCAACCAATCAGAACTTATTTTAACATTTGAAAGATAACATTGATTGGTTGGGGAAAAGTAGACACCCTTTTAAAACGATAAGGCACTTTATTGGAATATCCCGTATGGTTTTATCCGTTACAAATAATACCACATAATTATTCAGCTTTTCCCACACTTGGCTTCTCTCCTCACAGCGTAGGCTTGTAACAAGGGAAGCGTGGGAAGGGTTCGCTTTGTAGGAAAACAGCACCATTGACGTAACAGTAGACCCTGCAGTTTGACACCATTATTGCGGAGCCAGGCAGGCTTGGCCACGCCGGGGACAGCCCCCATACCCATTGGCTTCTCTCTCTATGCTTCGTTGCTAAGGGAAAGTGGGAAAGGGGTTTACCACTTCAGAAAAAGGATAAGCTGGTTATGTATGACATGGTTAAGAGTAGGGGACCACAAAGTGCCTCGTGGAGAGAGGGAAGGAGAAACAAGTATGGATTTTTGCATTGGGCCAAGTAGGATCACCCAAACATAGAAAATTAGGCCCACAGAGTAGCTGTTGCGGCTGTGAATTGTATAGTAGGTGACACCAAAAAGGGTGCTTTGTGGACGAGAGAGAGGAGAGCAAGTATGGATTTTTGCAATGCCAGAGAGGGGGGAGGAGGAAGAACGGTGGCTACCTGGTCCAGAACGCATGCTCCAACTGGGCAAGTGGGGAGATCATATGCCTCCTCATAGAAAAGGGCCCAAGTTGCTGCATTCTCACACGGCAACACGTTGCAGGTACAGACTGCACACTGCAACTAGTGTTGTCACCAGGAAGCCAATGAGAAACTCCCATACAGCAGAGCACCAGGCATTCGCATGGAGCAGAGGGTCACCTGACGTTTGTGGGCACTGGTACCAGATAGGCATTGGTGCCGTACCTACACGAGCAGCACAGAAGTGCACTAGAACCGCCACGCCTTCTACCTAATCCTTGACCCCAGTCATGCCTCCTGGGTTAGGGCTCGTGGCTCACAACTGAGGGCTCCCCTCAGAGACACTATCCTCACTCTTCACTTATGGGCACCACATGACGATCGGGACCCTTCATTGTCCACTTCCACCTCACTCAATTACTGGAGGCTGTGTCAAGCATCTGGGGGACCTCACCCCCTACAGTTAGTTCCCTGGCTGCAATTGGACTGCTGTACTGACATTGTCAGCTCCTGGTCCCCTTGCTGCACTGAGCATTTCCTCTGGCGGGGGTCAGGAAAGATGTTGTGCATTCATTTTGGCAACATCTCCTCCCACGCACCACTCTTCAGCAACCACTATAGTCCTTAAAAAGGACTTTTGGCTTCACCAAGTTAGTCCTTAAAAAGGACATGTTGGGTTCTCAAGAGGGATGGAATTTACGGGGTGGTAAAACAAAGCGGCTAAAACCGCCACATGAAAATACACACAGAGAAAGTTTTCTCAAAAAGACAAAAACCTCTCAAACTTCAGGTCTCACCTAAAACCAGGGGGGCTGGCATACTCAATTAGCTAGACATTTGCTTGATTTTGGACATGACATGTAGGCATCATTTTTTCATTTTTTTTTAATTCGATAATTCTCGAAACCGCGAGCCGATGCATCGAACATTCGCCACAGTTTGATAAATTATGAAAGTCAGGAAAATACGTTAAGGGACAGAAGAAATCAGGGTCCAGGGATAGTTCGAGGAAGTTTGGGTCCGTTTGAACTCCGACTATTCGGGTATTGAGTTTGGAGTTTCATTTCCCTACATAGCCTAACTGTGTAAATGGCTAACACAGGCATTATTAGGCGGGGTTGTGACACTGTTAATGAATCCTACCCATCAGTTACAAGGAATACATTTTGAGTTCCCTTTGATTACAAAAAAAAATCTCAATGTCCTCAACTTGGCTCAGGTGTGTCAATATTAGGGCCTAACATTTTAATTAGTGAAATAACATTTGTATGGCACAATACAACGGTGTAGGACAAAAGTGACAGTGTCCAAATTGGTTATTAAATAAGTATTACAAACATTACTTATTATCTTCTGGCCTGTCCTAAATGAGTGCGCCAAAGGCAATGTTTTATTTTACTGGCTTCATTTGCCAAGCAATAAATAGTATGTTTATGGTACTTGGCAAACGATTTTTGCAAACAAAAATGAAAGGTGCCAAATGCTAGTCAATGAAAGAAAAAAAAAAAAAATTCATAAAAATTCTATTACCGGTAAATAGTTACTAAAGGTCATGAAAAGTTCAAACCACCCTGAAGCTGTGATGCAACTCACAGGGGAAACATTCGCCAATGTCAAAAATATTTGTAATAAATTAGTTTTAAGGGAGCTAAAAAACATTATTGAAAATTTCTTTTATAAAAACGTTTTCTCCCCTGAACACCTATTGATTATTAATCATTCTAAGTAGGTTTGCATTTAGTGACAGTTTGTAAAATAGATTTTATCGTATTTTAACGTAAGAAGTGTCTTATGTTGGTTGCCGAGTACAAATTACACAGTCATGTAGTAGTTATTACAGTCTGTTGAACAAGCCAATGGAAGACAGCCCTCCTTTGCAGGGTGTGTTTTTTCCTTTGGCTTTGCGCCAATTGCGAACTGTCCAACTCACAGGGGAAGGAGGAGGAGCCGAGGGGAGGACTTTAAGTAAATATGCGGAGTTAGGTACCAGAGGTAAGGGATTATGATTCTACGTCCTCACCCTGGGTTGTACTATGCAGCTATGGAGGAGCAAGGTGGAGGTGGAGTATAAAATTGTTCCTTTAAGCTTTGAAAATGGCTGGTCTGACTTTGACTTTATTTAATACCAAAGAAACAGGACAACCAGCATAATAAAATGTAAAAAAAGGAATTCCTTATTCACAAGGAGTTTAAATGTATTTACATTAAAACAGTGGACAATAAACAGGGACCCATTATATATTTTTATGAATAAATCTAACATGAATAGAAACCACAATCCTTAAAGAATTAATATACGAGTTTATCACAAACCTAATCGGGATAAACAATCCTCAATTGACCAGTATGTCATGTTTTCAGGTAGATGAAGTGGCCTCATTTTTTGATTTCCTTCCACTAATTGATAAAACAAGTTTAATTTTTGGTTTGAATACAGTGATGCCTTTCTCTTCTGGTGTGTTAGCTATTTCTCTGGCAGTAAACACGCAGTTTTTTAAGTTTCATTTTAATTTAAAAAAGACCTAAATTGGCCTGGAAAAAGGCCTCAGTCCCTTTTTTAAGAGTGTTAGCAGAAGAAAAGAAGCGAGTGGGGAGGGAAGTTGTGTAGCGTGCTTTGTTCTTGTTTTCACTTAATTACATTGGAATATTTAATCTTATCAAAGGACGAAAGCAAAACCGGAAACAATTAGCTTGAATATAGCTGTCCACTTCGTTTCTGTGTTATAAATTAAAAATCTAATGTGTTTATTTACCGACACCGAAATGGCCTTACAAAAAATTTTAATTTTGCTAAAAAGTACCTTATATCATAATTGATTGATATAATAGAAACTAAACTGGTAAAAAAGGCATCTATAGTGGGAAAATGAACTTTTTTTTCTTTCTTCCATGTGTTCTATAATTTCACCAACCCCCAGAGTTGCCTTCACTTTCTTCAGTCTTTCCCTCTCTGCCTGGGATACACAAATTGAGAAAGTGGACGTGATGGCATTTCCTCTAGTCCTTCTTGACGTCAATAAATCCCTTTGTGACTTTCACCCTTCTTGTCCTGCAAGTTCCTCACTCCTGCCTGCTATGTAAAACAACAAAACAAGCAGGGGGGAGGGTAGCTTTTTGACTGCAGAGGATTAAGGATTGTGTACTGACCCCCCTTCTTGATTAGATTTCATTGATTGTTGATTGAGGGTCACCAAAAAGAAAGATCGTATTGCAGCAGTAAACTACTGTTTTCTTCCATTCGTTTTATTCTGTGTCTCCAGGACAGGTTCTTTCCACTGGCCACTGTTGCAGGGGTTGTGTGTTTTCAGGATGGTTGAACTTTTAACTATTGCGGACATGAGAAGGCTGTTGGGCAACCAGGTTGTTAGAGGCGGGGTGGTGGTGGGGCCCGGTGCGGGTGTTAAAATGGAAGAGGAAGAGGGGAGGGGGGGAAGGGGGGAGGTGCTGCAGAAAGATGGACCCCAGAAAAACAGAGTCCTGGGACAGAAGGTAGGCGAAAGGCCAGCACAGGTACATAACTTTGGCAATAGGGCAATGAATTGTGTAAGCAAACAACACAAGTTTAAAACACTTTGTTTCTTTCTTTCTTTTTCCAAACATTCACACATTTAATATATTACAAATCATTACAGCTTACTCAGTAGCTGATTTGGTCACACCTCCAAAAGTCTGGCCCCTGGTGTGAATTATTAATGTACGTTTCTTATAAAAAGATCAGTCATTGTCCTGCAAACAATCAAATTAGAATTGAATATTTTCTTACCTGAACCTGAAAAAGGCAACTGCAGATTGCTGTTAGCCCAGTAAGTGTACATGACTTACTGCTATAGTTGTCCAGCAGTGTACCAGGTGGCTGGGAAATAGGCTTCCATGGGTTTCATTATGGCAGTTTGTACGCTGGTGGATCTGCCCTAAAGGTTCATTAAAACCCGCTTTGGGCTTTTATTTGAATTAGGATATTAGGAATATATAAAGACGAGGGAAGCATTGCAACTTCTTTGCTTGACTGGACATATACTTGTAAATAACCACGAAAGACAGTAACTAGTAACACGTTGAATTCAGGTGTCTGGCTATTGGTTCCTTGTTGTGGAGACGGTAATTGTTAACAAGAAACCATGTATCTTTTTTTAACTTCATTTACTTGAAAGCAACCAATGTAAAGTGATTAGAACAACCAAATTTTGCTACCTAGAGGCAAATAGCTAAGCATTGTGGTAATTCTAAATGAGGTGAAGAAGCATAAAATAGTATTGGTAATTATATGGAACTGTCGTTCATTCTGCACTTGTATTATTATTGAGGAAGAATGTTACTATCTGCAGATGTTAATGAAAAAACTCAATTCAGCTGGGAGTGGAAGTTTCTACTCTGCTTGGGACACCTGCATTTATTCTTATTATAACGAAAATGTTAATTATATTGCAGGACCCAAACTTGAAAATCACCGCCAACAAGCGGGTGTCCACCCCCCCTGAAACAGCCCCCCCCCAAAAAAGCAAGCAGAAAGGATTTAAAATTATAAGTGCATGGAACCATTCTGCAACTAAGGCCACAACGCGAGCACATCCACACGCCAGTGATGGGGACATTAAACCACACACACAGCCCACTGCCCGCAACTATCATTTTGTTCAGGGGGGACATTATAAAAACAGGTAGTCGGTGTGTTTTGTTACAGTTGGCAAAACAACAGGGAAATTTTCAGTCCATTTCGGGTTCTACTCTAAGTGCCAGCAGTCAGTATGCTTCTACTCCACAGTTGCCAGCAGACAGCATGCTCTAACTGCACAGTGCCAGCTGTTCAGTATGCTTTGCCACCACAAGTTGCCGCAGGGACAGCATGCTATTAACTCCACAGGGCCAGTCAGTCAGTGGCTTTTACTTCACAGTGCAGCAGACAGTATTCTATATTAACAGCTGCGACAGAAGTCGGTATGCTCTACATCACAGTGCAGCAGAGCGACAGCATTCCTACTCCACAGTGCCAGCAGGGAAGTTATTCTATTCACTCCACAATGGCCAGCCGTCATATGCTCTACATCACGGCCAGGCAGACAGACATCTCTTTACACACAGTGCCAGCCAATGGGTGTGTCTACTTCACACAGTGCCAGTAGTCCGTATTGTTTTTACTCCACAGTGCCAGCAGTGGTGTGCTCGACTCCACAGTGCCAGCCAATCTGTGTGCTCTACTCCTCAGTGCCAGGCGTTCAGCGTGTATTACTCGTCGTTTGCACAGTCAGCTTGTCTTACTCCCCGTGCCAGCAGTCAAATTAGCTCTGCAAACCCAGGCCAGCAGTCAGGTGGCTATCTACTTACCAGTGCCAGGAGAGTCAGTTAGTTCGTGCACCAAATGCCAGGCAGTCCAGCATACTTACTCCCCAGTGCCAGCAGTCAGTATGTTGCACCACATGTGCCAGCAGTCAGTATTGCTCTACTCCCCAGGCCAGCAGTCCAGTATCGCCTGCACACAGTTTGCCAAGGCAGGCAGTATGGCTCTGGACGGCCAGTGCCAAGCTGATGTTCTACTTTCATTAGTGCCAAAGTACAGTGTGCTTCTTAATCCACAGTACCAGTGTTCCGTTGTTCACTCCACCGTGCCAGCAGTCAAGGGAATTTGCCTTCAAAATGAACAAATACCAAAGAACAAAGTAGGGATTCAATGGTGATCTGTTAAAGTACATGTTTTGTAAAAACTACACAATTTACACAGGGAGCAGTGATTTCAGGTCGTGAAACATTCATCCCAAAAAAATAAGGAAATTTTTCTTAACTATTTGGGAATTTACCATTTTATGAATTTTGATGTTTCAATTTACTTTATTTTTACTTTTGCTAGCCCTGCTTGCTGCTGCCCATCCTACGGAAAGGAGATAAACAGTGGTAGTGCATAAAGCGCATGAATGAAAGGGACACTTGGTTGTTGTGCCCCCTATGCCAAAAAGGTCCTAGTCCTTCCCTGTCCAGCCACTCAGTGTGCTCTATTCCAAAGTGCCAACAGTCAGTGTGCTGTACTCCACAGTGCCAGCAGTCAACCGTTGCTCTACTCCACAGTGCCAACAGTCAAGTTGCTCTACTCCCCAGTGGCAGCAGTCAGTGTGTTTGCACCACAGTGCCAGCAGTTAGTGTGCTCTGCTACCCAGTGCCAGCCGTCAGTTAGCTCTGCACCAAAGTGCAGCGTGGTGTTCTACTCCCATGTGCCAACAGTCAGTAGTGTGCTCTGCTCCACAATACCAGTAGTCAGTGTGTATTTCTACTCCACAGTGCCAGCGGTCAGTGAACTTTGCCATCAAATAAACAAATCCCAAGAACAAAGTAGGACATTAATGTGATGTTAAAGTGAACATGTGTTTTTAACACACATACCAGGGAGAGTGATTCAAAGTCGTGAACCACACTTCACAAAAAAATGTTTATAAGGGAATTTTTCAAAACTATTTGGAATTTACCATTTTTTAAAATTTGTTTGTTTCAATTTACTTTATTTAACCCTATTTTATATTAAATTACAATATTGTATTTTACACAGCTTTGTAAAATAAACATTGTTTTTTTGTACCTTTAGTATTTAACATACCGTATTGTACTGTGGTTTCTTTAAATAAAAATGCCTATTTTAAAAAACCAGTAGTAGATGGCCGAAACTGATGGGTTCAATTCTGTTTTCGAATCTCGGGGAAACTACCGAGAAGATCTGAAAATCCGAAAAAAGAACTTAAAATCGAAACTTTGGAGCGAGTTTTCGATTTTCACTGAACGTTTCAAGCTATTTTCGAAAATTTTTGAAAATACCACTGGAATGTTCAATAATCCTCGAAAATACGACGGAAACTATTTTTTGAGTTTCCATCTGTATTTCGAGTATGTTGAACGTTTCGGATTGTCTATTTTCGTCGAATTTTAGAAAATAGCTCGAACATTCGATAATAAAAATCAAAAACTCGCTCCAAAGTCCCGAAAATACTGAAGAACTGAGGGGTTCTGTGTTGGAATCGGATCCCATCTTAACCAGCAGAAGTTTCCAATGAGCGTATTTTTGGGTATGCAAATGAACAAGCGTATTTTCGCCTTATTTATAAAAACTTGTTTTCGCCTTTTGCTGAAAGAGATAGCTGCTGGTAATTATCGCCTTATAGTTGCATTAAGTCTGGTATTAGGCGCGAAAAGAGAAAATCCCACACCTGAGAAGGTGAATATCAGAGCTATTGTTGTCATTTTTTTAAAGGGCATTGTCCACCCCCAAAACTTTCTTTTGCTGTAGTGTAGGGAGCGCTATGCTGTTTACTTTTTTGCCATATACTTTAATTATTTTTTTGGAACGTTATCAAGTTATATTTCATTTTTGTGTTTCTATGGGTGTAGCAATTGATTTCACTCCTCCTGTAGTGTCCTTTTTTAGTAGTCTATGGAGATATGTCCACCCATCGGAAGGGTTTGCATAATGGTTAAAATAGCCCTTTCTCATTTAATTAATTAAACATGCAGAAGTTGAGCAACTGATTTGCAAGTGCCACCTGGGATTCTGGGCATTTTACATTAACCTATACCTACTTCTATAGTCATCAAACTACATGTGATCTGATGTTGTGTGCAAGTCGATGTCAGTTTTATCAATGATATATATATAAATTGTTTCTTTAGCCAACTAGCCTGCCAAAAATAGCAACTCTAACCAATGCCTATGTATTTGCACTCTAGTTTCACCATTTCCCTGAGAAGCACTCTCAAACAGCAGAGGGCAGATAGGGAATGTATAGGATAGGGGTTGTATATTGAAAAATGCAATGTAAAATACAACCAGGTGGTAATGAATGCAGCCCTGCTACTACATTTACTATAAGCATCCCCAATATGGATGATCTGATCACAAATATATATCCACTTAAAATATAAGCTTATTATAAAATAAAAATATGCTACAGTGCTAAATCACAGTTATTCCTGTGCTGAGCAGGGAAATTATGTCTCTATTGCCCCAGAGCACTGCATAGCCGGAAAGCCCAACTGGCACCTCATACAACAGAAAGTGAATGGTTTGGGTAATCCACTGGAATGGCAGAACTAAAGTTTACTATGTTATGTAACTTGGTAACTCTTAAGTTGCCGCATTCACGTGGCAGGACGCACATAAGTAACAAGACCTTTTAAATGTGCACAAAAAATGAAAGTTTATTGCAAGACTTCCTGCACATTTCCTTTACCCTTTCATGCCAGGAGATTTTTAAATTTTTTTTGCGTTAACTGCAGAAGAATTTCAGGATTTTTTCCTTATCGCTTTAGATCTTTTACAGTAGGAAACCTTGCAGTAAAGCAGGAATATTTACATTGTTTTTTCAGCACAAGTGTCTTAACATGGTAACAAAATTTGCAACTTTTTTGGAAATATTTACTGGAATTAGGGTAAAATGTAAAAAATGAAAAATTTGCAAATTCATGGATTTTTCCATTTTACTTATAGTATCTGTAAGTACGCACAAAAGAATCTAATGTTTCTAAAAGCCTAGATTACTCCCGAGTACAACGATACCAGATATATGTAGGTACCCCACTTTTCCTGTACAGGGAGACCCCCCCAAACTAAAACGCCACCTCCTAGAATATACAACCAAATTAAAATGTCAAACCACTACTGACAGTTAACATAGAATATCTACCAAATTATCTAAATATACCCCAGTGAGATATTTTTAGAAACTACACACCGCAGGGATTTTGACGAGTGAGTTAGTTTCGATCAAATGCAGATACCCGGACGCAGCTCTTCGTCAAATTGAAAGTACTGTCTCACATTTTCCTTTTTTTCTCAACTGTAAAATCGGAGACAAAATCAAATGCCAATTTCAGCTAAAAATGTGGAGGAAAGTTCAAAAACGCATCTCAAATATGAAAGCCTAACCCCTCACGAATAAAACGGTATGCCACATTCAGGGTGTACCGAGGACATTGGCTACCACTAACCCAGAGCGTGACCAGTGCCAAATGTCAGTAGCAGAAAAAAAATAGCCAGTTTTGTATTGAACAGTCTGCAGTTTTTCCACAAACAACCCCCCAACTCAGAAATACCCCCCACAAACTATATATTCCTGAAATCTACACACCTTCAGCTATGTAACGCTGTAGTTTGTTCTCAATCATCAATGGTGTGGGCGCAGTTTCTTCGTAGAAAATTGTGCACTTTACCAGATGTTCAAAAAAATGAACATCAAACAACGTTCAAAAAGGTAGTAGAAATCATGCCAAACCTCATGGAATGTAAAAAAAAGTTACCAAATATCAATCTCCCAATGTCCTAAATCAAACGGTATGCCATATGTGTGGTTACACACGCAGACGTGGAAGCGAAAAGCCACAAAGTGAGACAAGCACGATAGCTCAGAAACGGCGAAATATTTTAGCCAACTCCGAATTTGGACAGTCTGCAGTTTTATCCACAAAACACCCCCGTAACTTAGAATAAACCCCCATAATACTATAATTCCTGAAATCTACACACCTTCAGCTATGTAAAGCAGTAGATTATTCATTCAAACCATCATGGTGTGGGCGCAGTTCTTCGTGTAGAAGTTCGCATTTGTCTGAAAAAATGAACAAAAAACAACTTCAAAAGGTAGAGAAATCATGCCAAAACCTCATGGAATGTAAAAAAAAGTTACTAAATATCAATCTCCCAAATGTCCTGAATCAAACGGTATGCCATATGTGTGGTTACACACACGGACGTGGAAGCGAAAAGCCACAAAGTGGAGACAATCGCACGATGCTCAGAAACAGCGAAAATATTAGCCAACTCCGAATTGGGACAGCTGCAGTTTTTTCCACAAAACACCCCGGTTAACTCAGAAATAACCCCCACAAACTATATATTCCTGAAATCTACACACCTTCAGCTATGTAACGCTGTAGTTCGTTCATTCATACCATCAATGGTGTGCGCAGTTCTTCGTAGAAGTTCGCACTTTTCTGAAAAAATTAACAACAAACAACTTCAAAAGGTAAAAATCATGCCAAAACTCATGAAATCTAAAAAAAGTTACTAAATATCAATCTCCCAAATGTCCTGAATCAAACGGTATGCCATATGTGTGGTTACAAACGCGGACGTGGGAAGCGAAAAGCCACAAAGTGAGACAATGCACGATAGCTCAGAAACGGCGAAAATATTTTAGCCACTCCGATTTGGACAGTCTACAGTTTTTTCCACAAAACACCCCCATAATAGAAATATCCACACCAAACTATATATTCCTGAAATCTACACACCTTCAGCTATGTAGCACTGTAGTTCGTTCATTCATACCATCAATGGTGGGTGCAGTTTCTCGTAGAATTTCCGCATTTCTACACCAATTTTTCTGGGAAAAATAGGAAAAATACATTTCAAAGTTACAAATCACACCAAAACCCCATTGTAATGAAAAAAACTTACCAAATACCAATCTCCTAAAGTCCTGAATCAAACGGTATGCCATATGTGTGGTTACACCACACGGACGTGGAAGCGGACTAGTCAAAATGTAAAACAGATGCGCAGTGAGCCAATAACAGCATTTCCCAGATTTTTCAAACTGAACACCCCTCTAACTTGGAAAACCCACAACAAACTATATATTCTGAAATCTACACACCTTCAGTATGTAACCTAGTGTATTCGTCATTCCATACCCTCAATTGGTGTGGGCGCAGTTTTGTCAGAAGTTCGCACTTCTGAAAAAAAATACAAAAAACCAACTTCAAAAGGTCAAAAAATCATGCCAAAAAACCTCATGAACAATCTAAAAAAAAGTTATAAATATCAATCTCCAAATGTCCTGAATCAAAAACGGTATGCCATATGTGTGGTTACAAAACGCGGACGCTGGAAGCGAAAGCCACAAAGTGAGACAATGCACGATAGCTCAGAAACGGCGAAAATATTTAGCCAACTCCGACTTGGACAGGTCTACAATTTTTTTCCACAAAACACCCCGTAACTCAGAAAATTCCCCCACAAAACTATATATTCCTGAAATCTACACACCTTCAGCTATGTAGCACTGTAGTTCGTTCATCATTTACCATCAATGTTGTGGGGCAGTAGCTTCTTCGTAGAATTTCGCATTTCTACACAATTTTCTGGAAAAATAGAGAAAAATACATTTCAAAGTTACAAAAACACACAAAACCCCATTAATGTAAAAAAAAATTACCAAATATCAATCTCTAAATGTCCTGAATCAAACGGTATGCCATATGGTGTGGTTACACACACGGACGTGGAAGCGGACTAGTCAAAATGTTAAAACAATGCGCAGTGGCCAATAACAGCATTTTCCCAGATTTTTCAAACTGAACACCCTCTAACTTGGAAATACCCCCGCACAAACTATATATTCCTCAGAATTTACATACCTTCAGCTACGTACGCTGTAGTTTGTTCCTTCATACCATCATGGTGTGGGCGCAGTTCTTCGTAGGAAATTCGCATTTGTCTGAAAAAAATGAAAAAAACAACTCAAAAGGTAGAAAAATCATGCCCAAAACCCCATGGAATGTAAAAAAAAGCTACTAAATATCAATTCCCAAATGTCCTGAATCAAACGGTATGCCATATGTGGGGTTACCACACGTGGACGTGGAAGCCAAAAGACACAAAGTGAAACAATGCACAATGCTCAGAGAAACAGCAAAAATATTCAGTCAAATCTGAATTTGAACAGTCTGCATTTTTCCCCACAAAAAACAACCCCCACAAACCAATATTTTCTCAAATCCAACCACCTTTATCTACGAAATTCTGTAGTTTGTTCATTCGTACCATCAACGTGTGTGGGCACGCAGTTCTTCGTAGAGGAAGTTGCCACAGTTTTAGCAGATTTCTAAACAAAATTGAAAAAAAAAAAACACTCTCAAAGGTAGAATCATGCCAAAATCCCAAGTAATGTAAAAAAAAGTTACCAAATATCAATATCTCCAAATTCCTGAATCAAACGGTATGCCCTATGGTATGGTTACACGCGCCAAAGCGTGGAATCAACTAGCCACAAGTGAGCCAATGAACAAGGCCCAATTACAGCAACTTTCAGATTTGTCAGTACTAAACACCCCTCTATACTAGAAATACCCCCCCCAAACTATATATTTTGGAATCTACACACATCTTCAGCTACACACATGGTGTGATTCCCTTATGCATACCACCAATGGTGTGGGCGAAGTTTCATGTAAATTTCGCTTTTTTTACCAGATTTTCAGGAAAATTTTATAAAAAACAATTCAAAGTTAAAAATCATGGACAAATTTCCATGTCATGTAAAAAAAAATGTCAATTATCAATCTTCCAAATGCCCTGAATCAAACGGTAGCCATATGCGTGGGATGTACACAGGGACATGGCCACCAACTAGCTTCAAATGGGACACATGCACAAGTGTAATTACAAGAAAAAAATCAAAAGTGCTCTGTAATTTCAAACAGCCCCAAAACTTGAAAATGCACCCCCACAAATAAAAACTCCCCAACTAAAATATCAACCCCACATGTTCTGAATCAAACGGTATGCCCTATGTGTGGATGCACACAGAGACGGGCCACCAACTACTCAAATGGGACGCATGCACAAATGCAATTACAAGAAAAAATCAAAGTGCTCTGCAATTCAAACAGCCCCAAAACTTGGAAATGCCCCCACAAATAAATCCCCCCACTAAATATCAATCTCCCACATGTTCTGAATCAAACGTTATGCCATATGCGTGGATGCACACAGAGACGTGGCCACCAACTAGCTCAAATGGGACGCATGCACAAATGCAATTACAAGAAAGAATCAAAGTGCTTTGTAATTTGAACAGCCTACACTTTTTCTAAGGGAAACAGTCCCAAAATGGAAATCCCCCCCCAAACTATATATTTTTGGAATCTACACACCTTCATCTACGTACCATGCCATGCTTTCATACATACATGAGAATTCCAGACCCACTGATCCAAAGAAGTCCGTGCTTTTAGGAGATTTTGTGAAAAAATAAATAAGAGGACTCAATGGTTGAAATCCTAACCTAAACCCACTTGGCAAGTAAAAAAAAACCACTAAACGGCAATCTCCCACATGTTCCTGAATCAAACGGTATGCCATATGGGTGGGGCTGCAAACAAGAGACGGGGCCACCAACTAGCTCAAATGGGATCCATGCGCAATTGCAATTACAGAAAAAATAAAAAAACGCCACAACCCACCCCCACCCCTATCCCCACTCCCCCTTTTAGTGGTATTTTAGTGAAAAGCAGTTAGTACGGAGAGTCCCACAAGTTTTTGCACCACTTTTACTGATCCTAAAGTTAAATCTGGTCTTTTTTTGGTCCTCTGCAAAATTCCCTAATAAAATAGGCTAGTTTCCTTGAAATCGAACAAATAATGATCCGCGTTTACTTTGCGATTCACCGGGGGACATTGGGAAGCTTGGAGAAGACCATTTTTTTGCTAATTTATAGTTTTTAGGTTTAAAAAAAAAAGGTGTGTGTATCACTTTAAGATTTTATTTGTGTTGCATTTCCCCTATTTTTTGGGGATCATTCCCAAGATGATCATCAAATCATCTTAGGGAATGATACCGAACTTGGAATACGGGCATAAATGCCCGTTTTCCATTCGAAATCGATCGGAAAAAATTCACTTCCCGGAAATCATTCCAGGAAGTGTTTTTCATTCATGGCAAAGATCAATAAATTGGTGATCAGAAGTGATCACCAAATTTTGATTCTGTCCCCATTTTTTTTTCTAAGCCTTCGCTAAGTAGCAAAGACTTAGAAAAATCCATTTGTGAAGGAACTTTGAGTTCCATTCACCAAAATGTATAGTAAAGCGTTAGCTTGACAGCTTTTACTATACTTAGGGACTGCAGCATGATCTCCACCGGGGGCAGCAGTGTACCTCCAATGGGAAAGACCCCGGTGAAGGAGGAAGTTCTGTGATGTCACCGGGGTCTCCCATTAGCTTCCTCTCCGGACCGGCAGCTTCAAGGTAGGGAAAACTTCAATGCGAGGATATCTCCTGATCCCCCCCTCGGATTGGACGAAACCGAGGGGGATCGAGGGGACTAGGGGGGCAGTTGAATGCTGCCCCCCGATCGCGCCCTAGCAGGGGGAAAAAAATTTTTGGAGGGGGGAGCCACAGATCGTATATTCACGATCTGTGGCAGTTTGGCATTCCACTGCACAGCGTGAATATACGATCTGTGGCAGTGAAAGGGTTAAGGTAAAGGTTATAAAGAACATCAATACTAAAAAAAATTGTTATCTTTAGATATCCAATCTGAATATCTTACATAACAAAGGAACGCTTTAGTTGCTGCCATTCCAGTTGATTAGCCAACCATTCACTTTCTGTACAATGAGGTGTCCAAGTGGGTTTTCCTGGCTATGCAGTGCTCTGGGGCAATAGAGAAATAATTTCCTGTCAGCACAGGAAATAAACTGATTTTTGCATCTGTAAGCATATTTTTATTTTATAATAAGCTTATATTGTAAGTGGATATATATATAGTGATCAGATCATCTATTATTGGGGATGCTTATAGTAAATGTAAGTAGCAGGGCTGCATTCATTACAAACCTGGTGTTGTATTTACACTGCATGTTTTCAATATACACCCCTATCCTATAACATTCCTATCTGCCCTCTGCTGTTTGAGAGTGCTTGTCAGGGAATGGTGAAATGAACGCAGTGCAACTACATAGGCACTTGGTTTAGTTGCTTTTTTGCAGGCCATTTGGCCAAACAAAAGCAATTTCAGGCTCTGTAATCAAAAAAACTATATTCATGTATGTTTTATCAACATGTATGTGCAGTTTATGGACTGCATACAACAACACCATAGGTATGAATCCCAGGAACTACAAAACATTTTTTCTTGCAGCCCAACTGAATAACCGCCATCTATTGCAAATCCTAACCTAAATACAAGGCAAGACCTGCTAGGCTGATTAGCAACTGAGTTTCCGAAGATTTCATGCTGTTTTATAGTGTCTCATAAACACCGCCCCAAATCTGATTGATCTAGATACAATCTTAAATCTGATTGGATCTTGGATATACCAAGACATTGGGGTGGGGGTTTAGGAGTCACCACAAATAGTGAATGTTCAGTAAAGCTGGTACACACTTAACGATTAAGCCCCGATACGTCGGATCCGACGGTATCGGGGCTTAATCGTTACGTGTGTACGTTGTTTTCCCGAACGAGAGGGTGCGGCGCCGCCAACGATGGGTCGGCGAACGCTCGTTCGGAAAAGCCGAAAATTTCCACGGCCGCGCTAGACTCCTATAGGGAGTCTAGCGCGGCCGATGGAAACACACAGTCCCGAGCGTTCTCCCTATAGGGAGAACGCTCGGGACTGTGTGTATGCAGATCTTTGAAAGATGGCAGACAGGATCTTGCAGATCCTGTCTGTCATCTTTCAGAATCTGTACTGTGTGTACCTGCTTAAGGAGAGACTGTTTTAGTTTTGCAATTTATACCGAGATGTTATAGCTTTGTTCTGAGGCATGTACTGGGATAAACTTATTGAGTGATTCGTCTGTGGTAGCTTGAATGGGCAGCCCTTAGTTCAGATGGCTCTCAATTTAGCTCTCAGAATTTTTCTATCAGTATCTAAGATTAAAAAAAAATCCAGTAAAAGTATGATTGTTATCCAAACTAAATACTCAACAGGAGATATGAGTAACAAAAGGAATTCTGGTTCCACTATTTACCAGAAATAATCTCCAGAACAGAACAGAGAGAGATGATTGCAAACCAGTCTAGAGAGCAACACAGTAATCAAAGGGATATTAGAAACACATGCAGCAAAGCTGAGTGTGAATAATTGCAGTGTAAAAGCAATTAATGAAAGTATATGGCAAAAGTACACAGGATAGCGCTCCCACCACAGCAAAAAGATTTGAGGGGGGACATGCCCTTTAAAGGGCATGTCCACCCCCCAAAATATGTTTTGCTGTAGTGTAGAGAGCGCTATCCTGTGTACTTTTGCCATACTTTCATTTTTTTTGGAACAGTTATCAAGTTATTTTCATTTTTGTGTTTTCTTATGGGTGTATCAATTGATTTCTCCTCCTATAGTGGGCAGTGTGCTTGTGTCTATGGAGATATGTCTACCAATCAGAGGGTTTTGCATAATGGTTAAAATAGCCCTTTCTCCATTTATTAATTAAACATGCAGAATCTGTGCAACTGATTTGCAAGTGTCAACTGGGATTCTGGGATTTTACATTAACCCATTCCCTTCTTCTATAGTCATTAGAACTACATGATCTGATATTGTTGTGTGCAAGTAGCATGTTGATGTCAGATTGAATCAGTTTATCAATGGTATATAATATATATACACACCCACACACACACAGAAATTACAAAGGCACTCACAGGTCTGAAACTTTGAATGGCACCCAGGCATTTCCTTGCTTGGAATGGAGTGCTGATCGCTGCTGTTTGCTCTAAGTAAGACACAACATTTGTTACAAGCAGAGCTGCATTTATTACAGACTGGTTGTTTTACACTGCAATTATTCACACTCAGCTTTGCTGCATGTGTTTCTGATAATCCCTTTGATTGCCATGTTGCTCTCAGACTGGTTTGCAATCATCTCCCTCTGTTCTTTATTGGAGATTGTTTCTGGTGAAATGGTGGAACCAGATATTCCAATACATCAATAGCTCTGTTACTCAGTACCCTGTTCATATTTAGTTGGAACAGCAAACCAAACTTTTACTGGAACTATTTTATCTTAGATACAGAAACAAATACTGAGAACAAATTGAGAGCCATCTGACCTAAGGCTGCCTATTCAAGCCACCCAGCCATAATCACTCAATAAGCTTATATCCCAGTTCATGCCTCAGAACAAAGCTATAACATCTCAGATGAAATGCAAAACTGAAACTAGCTCTCCTTACTGAACATTCACTATTTGTAGTGATCCTAAACCCACCCCAATATCTGATTGGTCCAAGATCCAAGATCCAATCAGATCTAAGATGTATCTAGACCAATCAGATTTTGGGTGTGTGTTTATGAGACACTATAAAACAGCATGAAATCTTCAGAGAAGCTCAGTTTCTATTCAGCAGTCAAACTAGCAGGTCTTGCCTTGTATTTAGGTTAGAGACTTGCAAGTAGATGGCTGATTCTATAGCTAGACTGCCCAATAAACATTTTTTTTTTTAGTGCCTGGGTTTCATACCAATGGTGTTGTATAGGAGTCTATAAATGCACATAAATGTTGTTTTAAAAAGATAAATGAAAATAAGTGTTTGGATTGCAGGATGCTGAAATTACTTTCCTTTAGCAAAATAGTGACTAATCCAAGTGCTATGCAGTTGCACTAATAGTTTCACCATTCCTGACAAGTACTCTGAAACAGCAAAGGGCAGATAGGGAATGGATAGGGATAGGAATTGTATATTGAAAACATGCAGGTGTAAATACAACCAGGTTGTAATAATTGCAGCCCTGCAACTTACATTTACTTAATCATCCCCCAATAATGAGATGATCTGATACTAACATATATCCACTTAGAATATAAGCTTATTATCAAATAAAAATATGCTAAACAAATGCAATGTGTTTCTCTATTGCCCTGTGCACCACTAAGCCGACAAAACCAACTTGTACACCTCCTTATAGAGAAAATGAATGGTGGCAACTAAAGAGTTACTTGTTATTTAATCGTAACTCTTTAGTTGCCACCATTCCGTAGAAGGAAGGACACATGTAAAAAGACCTTTCAAATGCGGCAACAAAAATCAAAGTTTATGCAAGCACTTTCTGCACAAGTTTACAGGCATAAAAGGACATCTATATGGAAAAAATGTTATCTTTAGATATCCAATCCGAACTATCCTCTGCTGTGTGCAGATTTGCTTTAACTAGAATGTTGATGCAAATCAAGTGAATTGCATGATGGGAAATTCCCTTTTCCAATGTGCCTCTTAGTGATTACTGAGCATGCTTGCCCTCATAGAAACCTTGATGAGGAACAGTTACAGGCAGTAACAAATTACACTAGAAATGGCTCCTACCTTTATTTCTAGGACTTTCAACAGACATTGCAAGAGAACCAAAAGAGCTGAACAGTAAGGTAAGGGTTTTTAAACACTGCACAGTGGGGCCAGTAGAGGTTAAATTTTAGTTTTGGGGGTGGACGAGCTTTTAAGCTAGGTACACACCTAGCGATTTTTCCTCTGACCGACGTTCGATACTTTCGAACGGTCGGCCAGGAGGAAGGACTGGCGGTCGCCGGCAAAAGCAGCCGCGTCGATAGTCACCGCGACCGACGTGCGGTCATAGAGGACCGCACGATCGGACGAGGTTTTCCACCCTGTCCTCGATCCTTTGTCCGATTCGGACGAACGGCGATCGGACATGGGCACATTCGGATTCGTAATTTCGGTCCAGTCGACCGATACACTGAACTATCGGTCGATCGGACCGAAATATTAATCGTGTGTACCCAGCTTTAATCTGATTGGTCTAGATACAATCTTAACTCTAATTGGATCTTGGATGTTGGCACCAATCAGATATTGGGGGTGGGTTTAGGAGTCACTCAAATAGTGAATGTTCAGTAAGGAGAGCTAGTTTCAGTTGTATTCATCTTAGATGTTATAGCTTTGTTCTGAGGCATGTACTAGGATATACGCTTATTGAGTGATTCTGACTGGGTAGCTTGAATGGGCAGCCCTTAGTTCAGATGGCTCTCAATTTAGCTCTCAGTACTTTGCTATCAGTATCTAAGATTTAAAAAAATCCAGTAAAAGTATCATTTGTTATCACAACTAAATACTCAACAGGAGATCTGAGTAACAAAAGGAATATCTGGTTCCAATATTTTACCAGAAATAATCTCCAGCAATAGAACAGAGGGAGATGATTGCAAACCAGTCTAGAGAGCAACATGGGAACAAAGGGATATCAGAAACGCATGCAGCAAAGCTGAGTAGTGTGAATAATTGCAGTGTAAAATCAACCAGTCTGTAATAAATGCTGCCCTGCTTGTAACAACTGTTGTGTCCTACTATAGAGCACATAGCAGCGATCAGCACTCCATTCCAAGCAAGGAAATGCCTGGGTGCCATTCAAAGTTTCAGATCTGTGAGTGCCTTCGTATTTTCTGTGATATATTATATATATATATTTATTATATATATATAATACCATTGATAAACTGACATCGACTTGCACACAACAATATCAGATCATGTAGTTTGATGACTATTGAAGTAGGGAATGGGTTAATGAAAATCCCAGAATCCAGGTGGCACTTGCAAAATCAGTTGCTCAGATTCTGCATGTTTAAAACTTTTCAAACTATTTGACTCCCATTTACTTTAATGGGTCCATTTTTCGGCCATCTCTAGTGCTATGTTGTGGTGCTATAAACTAATCCCAGGATACCCTTGTGCACTTTAACCTTTGTATTGCTGGGCAGTTCAAGACAATTTGCAGCATTTTCATTGCAGCTGCACAACTCTCAAACCGTGATCTTCGTGAATCCCTCTATATTGGATTTTTGTGTCTTTCACAAGACCTTGAGAAACAAGTGAACACATCCAGGCTGCAATTAGACATTATTGTTGCTGCTTAAGATTGTTCCAGTCTTCTATTTCCTATTCTAGAATTAAGGGACAATATAATCATTCTAAATTAGATTGTATTGTGTGGCTGGATAAATCTAATCATGGTCATTATACTCATGTAATGTTGTATCCAAAATGTCAACAGCCCAGTCCCTATCAACAGATAATCAGAAATCTGGCGGATCGTTATGGTAATTACGAATTTCGAACGCAGAGCTCGAAAAGTGGGGCATGAGAGGAAATGATTATTGAAGTCATCGGTATTCGAACATGTTCCCAGACCATTTCCAGGAGGTCCCACACTATTTACATTAGAAGCGGCATGCCATCCCCCAACAAAAAAAAAATCCCCCCCACTACTGGACCCACACATAGTAGTGGTTAGTTAATCCTTACCTCACATCCCCAGCTCCACAGGGTTTCCTGTAGTCCCCCCCCCAACGTCCAAAAACTGCCCACCAGGAGCGCTAGCAGAAGTCCATATAGCGACTCTGCCTCCTACTGGCCTCCGGAAGAAGTTTGGCATGCGTCCTGCAGACCCTCTCCCTCCATCCACTCCCCCCTAACCCGATTTCCTCCCCCCTAGCGTAAAATGTTTAATATATAAGATCCCCAGGCGCTCCCAACGCTATATTGATCTTTAGAAGCTCCCCAACTTTGATTTACATCCTACTCCTTTCCCGGCGAAGTGAGCTTGGCTGCGGGCAGCGCGTCCGATTGATTGGCTGCCGCACATCAGCCAATAACAGACGCGAGGACTGCCGTCCACCCCTCTGCTTGCATTTTCTCGCGGTACAAGAGGGAGGGAGCCGGCGGAGGAGGAGTAGAGAGTTCAGGGGGACTTTCTAAAGATACAATATAGTGTTAGGGTGGGAAGCCCTTGTCTCTGGGAATTATATAAAAAATTTATTTTCGGTGGCATACCCTTCAGTACCAATTGATAGTCGTATTTGTTTTCATGCGAACTGTTCAAACATGTTGACTCCATTTAACTTAATGGGTCCATTTTCGGCCACTCTAGCTGCTATGTGTGGTGCTATATCAAACTAATCCCAGGAACCTCTTGTGCACTTTAACTTTGTATTGCTGCGGCAGGTCAAGACATATTGCCAGCATTTCATTGCAGACTGCACAACTCCTCAAACCGTGATCTTCGTGAATCCTCTAATATTGGATTTTGTGGTCTTTCACAAGACTTGAGAAACAAGTGAACCAAATCCAGTGCAATCTAGACATTATTGTTGCTGTTAAGATTGTCTCACGTCTTCTATTTTCCTATTCATAGACCATTCAGGGAAATATAATCATTCTAAATTAGCTTGTTTGTGTGCGCTGCGATAATCTAATCATGGTCATTATACTCATGTAATGTTGTATCCAAACAAATGTCAACAGCCAGATCCCTATCAACAATATTTAAGCAATTACTGTGGCTTTTTATAAGCCAATATAAAGGGTAAATAAGTATATAATGCAATGGCAAAGAAGGTATTTCGCCATATATTATAAAGCTGATTGTTTTTACAGCAAAAAGTCCAGAATCATAGCAAAAAGAAAAAATGGCTGCAAGCAAAGGTAAAAAAGCAAATTTGGTAAAGCCAGAAATTGATAATCATATTAGATTAAATGCTGGAAAATAGTCTTAAAGACCACTATACGAAAAAAATGTATCTGTAATTGAATACATGTAAAGGCTGGGTACACACAGTAAGATAAAGCCCCGATACCGCGGAACCGAGGTTTATCGGGGCTTATCGTGTACTGTGTGACGTCGTTTCCCGAACGACGCCGCGGCAGCTGAATGATCGGGGGCGGGCCGTACGCCGTTCGGAAAGGTCCGAAGAATTTCCATCAGGCGCGCTGTAGACTCCTTGGGAGTCTGCGGAGGAAACACACAGGTTGTTTTCCCCGAGCGTTTCCTATAGGGGAGCATCGGATGTGTAGTATGCCAGACTATTGAGAAGAGGCAGACAGGATCTGTGCCAGATCCTGTCGTATACTTTCAGAAATCGTACTGGTGTACCTAGTCTAAGTAGCACTTATGTGATTGTGTGTGTGCTGCATGTCTTAATCCCGCACACATTTTGTTGAGGATCAGATGCCCCCCCTCTTTTAACCTCCTCCATTTCACATACTGACCTGGCTACTTTTCCCCACAAACATTCTGTCAAGCCTGCACACAGCGACTACGCAGTCCAACTGTTAAACCTCTGATCACCATTACAGCTACGTAAAACTACTCCACAGAAAAATAGTTTTGAGAGCACGTACTTGTTGACAGCGGAAATAAACCGTAAGAAGTTTTAGATTGGATACCAAAGAAATAGGGGACAGATCAACAAAAAAATGATACAGTGTGCGGTGGGAAGAATTATGTTTCAGTTTGGTCCAATTTAAAATAACCATATTTTCCGGTTAGATGCCCGTAACATATCTCCAATTTGCTGAAAATAGTAGGCTGATAAGTTGGCGAAAAGTTAATGAACCTTTATAAGTATTGCCCTAAAGAGTTTTTTGTGTGAAAATTTGTGGGTGTTTGCTCACCAGTTATGTAATGACATTATGCATGCTTGTGCCAAAAAGAAATTGCGCTAAATTTCTGATAATCATGTTTTGCACGAATTGCAAGCATTGTATGTGGCATTTTAACACCTGCTGGGGACCTGCCTTAATGTTTAAATGAGCAACATGATGATGCCAACCATTTGGGAATATAGTTTTCGGGCAAACTCAATCTTAAAATTAGCGAAAAGGACCCTAGTTTCCTTAAATACTGTAAATGTTATGATTATTTTGTACAAACTAAGAATCAGCAAGGTTATTTTATCATGTTGCCATTATACCATACTAAAATAATTTAACATATGGCAGACATTTAGGATCTGTGTAAAGGTGGGTAGGGGGGGGTACTACGTTTGCTTGTCTTAAAAATATGATTGCTGGAATTATATTATGGCTTTGTATTTGTGATTACTGCACTGGACTGATCCTTTTTATATAATTACACAACACAGCATGGAGCAGAATTACACAGAGCCACAAATATTTGCTTTACACACAACGCACTTTAAGCCAGCCATTAGCTGGTGTAAATGAGGTCAATGTTATATGTAAAAAGGCGCGGCCTTGCTTGTGAGTACCAATGCAGCCGCCCGGCACATGATATTTAATATCAGTAAGAACAACTTTAACTTGTTATACATTGGTCAATATATAATCCCTTAGATTATAGAAATATATTTATATCTCCATGGAGATTGCATGAGTTTTTAGGAGATACCAATGATGGCTGGGGGGTATCGGATATTACATATAGGAAAGGGTGCTAGATGTAGTGGATCTCATGTCATTACATTAAATGACTATCAGTAAAATGTATATAAAGTAAGCACTGACTTTATATAGGAAAACACAAAATATATAAAAATCCATAAATTACTTACAGATTTGCAGGCCCCTATTCAAAAAGAATGAGTCCAAATGCGCTTAACCACACCCCTGGGTCCTCTCATGTGAAAAGGAGTGTAATTACAAAAAATATTTTCTGTCTGCCACCCAGGTGTCGATGTGTATTGTAATGGACATATACACCAAGGCTCCTTATATACACTCCAGCCTGCGGTGGTGTCGGAAAGTTAATAAAAGCACAACATCCCTCCTCTCTATGGCTAGGAGTAGAGAAAATGAAAGGTAGATAGAAGTTTTTGTGAGGATCCTAGCATAGTGTGAATGCACTGCAACACAAGATCCTGTGTATAAGATCCACGTTAACCAACTGTTAGGAGAGGACAGATTATTGGACAGAAATTTACACTTATTGGATACAAAACTCTGAGAAACAGAATACCGCATATATACTCGAGTAAACTGAGTTTTCAGGCCTGAAAAATCAGACGAAAACATCCGGACTACGGTTGTATACTCGCGGTCAGTACCTTACCTGAGCATCCGGCAAGCCCGCACGATCGTTTCTGTACTTGGAGCGCCGGCCCCCCTGACGTCACTGCCCGGCGCCAAAGCCCGCGCAGCAGGAGTGAGTCGCCGGCGCACCAGTGCACAGAAAGATAGCACGGCATGCCGGAATGTAGATAACCCACCTTACTGCAAGATGGGATACCGCACCTTACCTGCATTGCTTGCAGGTACCGCACCTACCTTAGGAGGAGGAGAGCCCACAGGGGAGAAGAGACCACAGGGAGAGAGAGCAGGTACCAAACTGAACGGGTGGGAGGTGTGAGGGTGGCATCAAGATGTTGGAAACTACAACTCCAGCCAGCCTTCTATTAGCTGCGGAGTTTAGTATTCCAAATCTTGATGCAAGTTTCTACCCTCGGTATCTCGAGTCAACAACTTATATTAGGATTTTTAGGTGAAATTGCGGATACCTCGGTTTATACTCGGTCGGTTTATACTCGAGTATATACGAGTAAGTGTACACCAATTTTAAAAGGACACAACAATATACAGGCCTGAGGTCATATTCAAAGTGGTTTGCCACCATAGAAGGGACACCCCCTGATTACTGCCATGTTATGGGAGGGACGTTTATGTGCACTAGTTGCTTTGTGCCAGACCACCAGAGTAACCTACTGTGTGCCATGCTACAAAATCACCCATAAAGCGTATCTGGGTCACAACTTGTTGGCAACGGTGGCCTGGAATACATTTTATCTCCCTGTTTTCCTGTATGTTTGTTTCTGTATTCAGATATGGAGGCAGCATACTGATAGTATTGATTTAAATCCTCATGTCCTTGTACTGCAGATGAAATTCCCCAATAAACTCAAGAGCCTCTCCGGCCACAATTTGGCCCAAACTATTTTAACTTGATCATTTGATGAGGGTAACTAGGGGAGCGCGATTACTGATTGGCTAGAACAATTGATGAATGGTAGCCACATTAATGATTGGGATGATGGTGCTCGCTGCAAGGTTCCTTAAGCTTTTCGATTAGTGGGTAAAGCCAGGCAGAAATACCAAGGATTACTCGTAATACGTAAATAAAAAGCCGTTACCGAGTTATAAAACTTGCTCGAGAGCAATTAGACTGTATAAAAGAGTATTATAAAGGATAGGATAAATCAATTATCTTAGGTAACTGGGAATGAGAAATGTTTGTTTATTACATTAGTATTAGGGCAATTGCTATTATAATAACATGACGCTGTGAGTACCTTCTGTTATAAATGATGGTACCATCACCACTTGCCGTGGTGAATACTAATAAGTATAAACCTAGCATGTTTAGCCTTTAACCACAACAGTGTGGCAGGATTGCCTGGTTACTCTCAGACACTGCAGGAGATATTGGTTCCTTGGAAGCTGTGGACTGTCTGAGTAACAGTTTAAATATACCTGTGTAAAGATTTTATATCCACATATCCACACATAGCCAAAACTACACACACATAATTTCCATTGTGCGCCCAACAGGCACACTTTGCTAGTATTATATAAATATATATATATATATTATATTATATATATATATATATATATATATCTCTATTGTTAGGATGAAGCTGCTAAATCTTCCATTTGGAATATCCATTTAAAATAGGGGTACCAGCTCTGTAAGTATTTTTATAACTTTTATATTTTGTCTTGTACCTAATATAAGTCAGTACTATACTTTTATATACATTTATATATTATTTAGATGACACAAGTGAGAAGGGTATTCATTTAAAAAAAATATACACATAAGGTATATATACACCTTTGCTATATGTAATATTATATACCCCCCCTCTCATTGTCCTAAAAACAATAAAGCAATATTATTGGCCGATACAGGTATGTAATTATCAAATTATTCCTCTGTGTACGGAGCCTGCCGAACAAATCAGGACAATTCAATTATCTGGATGGGGTGGGAAATGTTGGCCGATCTTCTGTGCTCAACATAATATCAATCTGTCTATAGCCACCTTTACAGTGTAATATAAACATATGAAGTCACAGAGGAGTTCCCTGACCATATAAAACAGACCTGGGCAAAGTAAGGCCCTGAAGCCATATGGGCCCTTTGGCTGCCCCTGACTGGCCCCTCAATGCTAGACCTGTACTCAAATGTTTTTAATATTATTTGATTTATTTTGATTTTATAAAAAAAATTGGTGACCTGATCAATTGATTTATTGAATTTGAATAGATATTATACACCCTTTATTATAAATTGCAACTAATATTAAAAAAATCCAATGAACCAGGGATATTAATTTATCTTTTTATAAAATCCAGTTTTGCAATCTCTATAATAAGAATCTACCTATTGGTCTGGCCCTTCGCCACAATCCAAATGGGGCCCCCTGTGAAATTTAATTGCCCACCCCTGATATAAAAGAACAAGGTCATGGAGGTCTATGACCTTTATAATAGTAATCTTCTTTATTCAGATATATTTACTTTAGGTGGTGAATTATTTACTATTTAAGATTCACCTAACTGTTATTATATGATTTAATGTGTCATCACCTACAGAAAAACAGCCAATCTAATAAAATTACCAAGCATGATAATACAAACACTGCAGAATAACTGTCAATTCCAAAACAGCAGAAGTAAATTTTATTACATTTTTAGTAACTTTTCTGGTGATGACTTTACTATACACATAACCAGAAGGAGCATAGCACATTATTTCCACAACAGCATTTATGTAGGTTCAGCTTGTAGTTCTACAAATTGCACCGGTTTGTCAGTGTCCCTCACCACCATAGATCCCTCTACATTGTGATCATATGCACTTGACCAAGTAAATTCAGACAGAATGTAAATATTGCAGTTTCTAGCACATAATATTCCATTTTGCATCTTTTATAAAGGGGAATGGGACAAACAGTCCAAAATGAACTACATTAATGTAAACTGTAAACACTAACAATATCCTAGATATTGCCCAGGGAATAAGAGTGTAGAATTGACGGCTTTGCTGGCATATGCTCTTGGGGCATGGATGAAGGGGTCAATAGACCCATTCAAAACTATAGGACACTGCTAGTATTTTTCTTAATTTGTTTACCACTTCTCACACTGATTTACCTATGCTATGCCATGCAGATATAAACCCTACTAAATGGTCAAAGATATAGAGACAAAGCTTGATGAGATTTGTAGTTTAGCTACAGATAAAGGAACATTTCCTTAACAGGTCAGAAGTCTTGGCGCAGTTCCTAATGTTCATAAGTTGGATTTACCTATTTCAGTCAAGCAAGATCATTTTAAGATTTTTCAGTAATTAACAAAGACTCTCACAGGGTTTGAAAAGGCTTTTAGAAGCATAAAAGCAACAGCATTTAAGACGTATGACTGCTGCCAGGCTGCCTGGGTGTGTTACAGGAGAAATCTGTAATGATGGCAATTTGGAAGGAAAAAGATGTTATCATCAAACCAAAGCCTCTGCGTTTTTATAATCTTGATCAATATTTATCGACTGACAATTAACTTTTCAGCGATGCCCACAAAACTGGATTTTACAGACAGTACTACTTTCTTTCTCTGGTGGTAATTCTAAATCATATTCGTCCTTTTGTTCATTTACAATAGGTGTATATGTTAATGCATCATGCTTAGATAAGGATTATCCAAAAGGCAGCCTAGCCTGCTCCAAAAGTAGTAACATCCAGATGTTTACAAACTGTGCTTGACTTGCATCAAGATCATCTTTATCAATTAGCTAATTATTCATAAAGCAAAAAAAAAAAAAAAGAATTCCTAGTACCCCATTTACAATGGGTGCCATTCAACTTGGACACATGCAAAACAAGGGCCGTGGTAGTCAATTTGTAGCCAATACTGTGTATCTTACACCATGGTTGTGAATTTATGAGGTGGTCATAAAATACTGTAGCGGTCCTGAATTACAGATGACAGTCGGTAAACTGACCCTTAATAAATACATTCTTTGCTTTTAATTAATAAACACCTTCCAAAATCTATAACAGGGCTCTACAAGGTCCAAAAGCTTAGCAGCCACACTTGCAAGATGCTAATCCTTTTGTCTCTACTACTGTATATGACAATACTATTACTCTTCAAACTATTACACAATAATCCGAATGTTTTGATGACAAAAATTATAGATTAAAACTTAAACCAGGTTTGGGTCGAAACTATGGTACATGCATAGTGACAACACTATTGTGTGAATAAATGAGCCATAGATATGTAATTGCACTGCATTCCAGCCAAAACATATACAAATAACCCTAATGTAACCCTACAGGGCTTAATGTTGTAATTTTCATTCTAGCATTTCGGCAAGCATGGCTTCTAAAAAACGCTTATATGCTTGAAATGAATAGCCTTCTGACGTGTTATATTGATTTAGATGTTTCCATAGTTAGATCAGTGCAATTCCACCCAGTCACTGTATCCTATCTATTTAAACAACTCTGTAAGGTAGATTTCATTTAACAATTCTAATTGCTTAGAAATCACACAGGGCTTTTTACTGAACACTGTGTAAATACACAGAAGGGGGCTGTGTGGGTGCACACATTTAACAAAATTACAGTTACATATAGAGAAAATGCTCATCTGAACAAAACTTTAGCACAAGCAATTAAAAAAGATTAACAATGCACATTCCAGGGCCCCACATAATTTAGTAGTGATTCATGCTTATGCACATAGTAAAACATAAGGGTATTTACACTATATTTGCAGAAGCTTAAAAATTCAAAAGATCTTTAGGGCTAGGCCACATCAGTGCGATATAACATGTGATCCGATCTTTGTGATTGTTGAATAATTTTTTATATAATGCAACAATCAATGCAAATCTGGATTAAAAGTGCACTCCTTTGCAATGTATTTTCTTTCACTGCTTTTCTGTGTGACATTTCTAAAGCCAGTTTCTAGCTGCTATTAAAGTTGTACAGAGAGGTGTATCCAGATTGGGATTTACCCATAAACACAAGGGCAATATTAAACGTCCGGTACCCAGACGCTTGCGGTTCTGGATCATTCTGGTCATTGACTTGTTTTTGCATCTTTGCAGCTGATTAATTGGGTCAAAGCAAAACAAATAAACTGTTTTTTATTCTGTTAAAAAAAAATTTCAGATCACGGGGAGCTGTGAAGGTGTAACATAAGTGGGATCTTGAATAGAAATCCAATTTCACAGATCAAGGCAAAACTTGGACTAGCCATATAGATTTCCTATAAACTACAATTTTAAGTACTGATTTTAGAATACATTAAATACTGTAACTTAAGTGCTCAGAGTTTCTGCCAAGTTTTGCTTCATAGTGAAAATGTCTTTTGAAGAATGCTTAATGATATTCCCATATTTGTTTTATTGAGCGTAAACACATGTTGAATTGTGCAGGTTTTTTATGTTCTACGTAACTATTTAGTCACTTACAATTTGTTAAAAATCTTTCTGTGTTCTGAATTTTCATTAGTTCTGTTGTACTGTGCTACATTCTTTTAAATAAATGATTGAGCTATTATTTAATGGTACCATCACACTTGCCGTGGTGAATACTAATAAGTATAAACCTAGCATGTTTAGCCTTTAACCACAACAGGTGGCAGGATTGCTGGTTTACTCTAGAACTGCAGGAGGATAATATGGTTCCTTGGAAGCTGAGGGACTGTCGAGTAACAGTTTAAAATATACCTGTGTAAAGATTTATATATCCACGATTCCACACATAGCCAAAACTTTACACCACACATAATTTCCTATTGTGGCAAAACCAACAGCACCACTTTTGCTAGTTTATATAAATGTATATATATATATATATATATTATATATCATATATATATATATATATCTCTATTGTTAGTGATGAAGCTGCTAAAGTCTTCCATTTAGAATATCCATTTAAATAGGGGTATCAGCTCTGTAAGTATTTTTATAACTTTTATATTTTGTCTTGTACCTAATATAAGTCAGTCTATACTTTTAATATACATTTATATATTATTTAGTGACACAAGTGAGAAGGTATTATTTAAAAAAAATATACACATAAGGTAATATATACACCTTTGCTATATGTAATATTATACCCCCCTTCAGTGCCTAAAAACAATAAAAGCAATATTATTGGCCGATACAGGTATTGTAATTATCAATTATTCCTCTGTGTCGAGCCTGACAGAACAAATAAGGACATTAATATCGGATGGGGTGGGAAATGTGGCGATCTGCTGTGCTCAACATAAGACAATCTGTCTCATAGCCACCTTTACAGTTTAATATAAAAATATGAAGTCACCGGGAGTTCCCGACCATATATAAACGACTGGCAAAGTAAGGCCTGAAGCCATAATGGGCCCTTTGGCTGCCCCCTACTGGCCCCTCAATGTAGAACTTTGGTGTACTCAAATGTTTTTAATATTATTTGATTTATTTTGATTTTATAAAAAAAATGGTGACCTGATCATTGATTTAGTGAATTTGAATAGATATTTATACACCCTTTATTAGAAATTGCAAACTAATATTAAAAAAATCCAATGAACCAGGAATTTAATTATCTTTTTATAAAATCCAGTTTTGCAATCCTATTAATAAGAATCTAACATGGGTCTGCCTTCGCCAACAATCCAAATGGGGCCCCTGTGAAATTTAATTTGCCCAACCCTGATATAAAGAACAAGGTCATGGAGGTCTATGACCTTTAGACTAGTAATCTTATTTATCAGATATATTTACTTTAGTGGTGAATAGTTGACTATTTAATATGCACCTAACTGTTATTATATGATCTAATGTGTCATCACCTACAGAAAACGCCAATCTATTAAAATACCAAGCAGATAATTACACAACCCACTGCAGAAGAACTGTATCAATCAAACAGCAGAAGTAAAATTTTTATTACATTTTTATGTACTTTCTGGTGATGACTTATATACACCATAACCAGAGGAGCATAGCACATTATTTCCCCAACAGCATTTATGTTAGGTTCAGCTTGAGTTCTACAAATTGCACCGGCTTTGTCAGTGTTCCCGCACAACCCATAGATCCCTCTACATGTGACATAGCACTTGACCAAGTAAATTCAGACAGAAGTAAAATATTGCAGTTTCTAGCACATAATATCATTTTGCATCTTATAAAGGAGAATGGGACAACAGTCCAAAATTAACTACATTAATTGTAAACTGTAAACACTAACAAATATCCTAGATATGCCCAGGGAATAAGAGTTTTTTTGACGGCTTGCTGGCATATGCTCTTGGGCATGGATGAAGGGGTCAATTAGACCCATTCAAAACTATAGACACTGCGTAGTATTTTTCTTACTTTGTTACCACTTATCACAAACTGATTACCTATGATATGCCATGCAGATATACACCCACTAAATGTGTCAAAGATATAGAGACAGCTGATGATGATTTTGTAGTTTAAGCTACAGATAAAGGAACATTTCCTTACAGGTCAGACGTCTTGGCCGCAGTCCTAATGTTCAATTGGATTTACTCTATTCAGTAAGCAAGATCATTTTAAGATTTTTTCAGTAATTAACAAAGACTCTCACCGGGTTTGCAAAGGATTTTAGAAGCATAAAAAGCAAACAGATTTAGACGTTGGACTGCGCCAGGCTTGCCTGGGTGTGTTTACAGGAGAAAATCTGTAATGATGGCAATTTGGAAGAAAAAGATGGTTATCATCAAACCAAAGCCTCTGGTTTTTATAATCTTGATTCAATAGTTACGACTGACAATTAACTTTTCAGCCCGATGCCACAAAATGGATTTTACAGACAGTATACTTTCTTTCTCTGGTGGTAATTCCCTAAATCATATTTGTCATTTTGTTCAGTTACAATAGGTGTATATGTTAATGCATCATGCTAGATAAGGATTTATCCCAAGGCAGCCTAGCCTGACCTCCAAAAGTAGTAACCATCCAGATGTTTACAACTGTGTTCGACTTGGATCAAGATCATCTTTATCAATTAGCTAATTATTCATAAAGACAAAAAAAAAAAAAAAAAAAGAATTCATAGTACCCCATTACAATGGGATGCCATTCAACTTGGACCACATGCAAACAAGGGCAGGTGGTAGTCAATTTTGAGCCAATTTACTGTGTATCTGACACATGGTTGTGAATTTATGAGGGTGGTCTAAATACTGTAGCGGGTCCTGAATGACAGATGACAGTCGGTAAACTGAACCTTATAAAACATTCTTTGCTTTTAATTAATAAACCCCTTCCAAAAATCTATAACAGGGCTCTACAAGGTCCAAAAGCTTAGCAGCCACAACTTGCAAGATGCTAATCCTTTGTCTCTACTACGGGATATACAATACTATTACTCTTCAAACAATTTAACAATAATCCGAATGGTGATGACAAAAATTATAGATTAAAACGTAAACCAGGTTTGAGGGCGAAACTATGGTACATGCATAGGACAACACATGTGTGAATAAATGAGACAAGATATGTAATTGACGCATTCCAGCCAAAAAATATACAAATAACCTAATGTAACCCTACAGGGCTTAATGTGTAATTTCATTCAGCATTTCGGCAAGCATGCTTCTAAAAAACGCTTATATGCTTGAAATGAATAGCATGCGAGTGTTATAGTGATTTAGATGTTCCATAGTTAGATCAGTGCAATTCAACCCAGTCAATGTATCCTATCTATGTAAACAACTATGTAAGGGAGATTCATTTAACAAATTCTATTGCTTAGAAACACACAGGCTTTGTACTGAACATGTGTAATACACAGAAGGGGGGCTGTGTGGGGTGCACACATGTAACAAAATTACCAGTTACATATAGAGAAAATGCTCATCTGAACAAACTTTAGCACAAGCAATTAAAAAAGATTAACAATGCACCCAGTCCGGGCCCCACATAATTTAGTAGTGATCATGCCTTATGCACATAGTTAGTAAAACATACGGGTATTTACACTATATTTGAAGAAGCTTGAAATTCAAAGATCGTTAGGGCTAGGCCACATCAGTGCGATTATATAACATGTGATCCGATCTGTGTGATTGTTGAATAATTTTTTATATAATGCAACAATCAATGCAAATCTGGATTAAAAGGCACTCCTTTGCAAATGCTTTTCTTTCCTGCTTTTCTGGTGACATTTCTAAAGCAGGTTTCTAGCTGACTATTAAAGTTGTACAGAGAGGTGTTCCAGATTGGGATTTACCCCCTAAACACAAAGGGCAATATTAAACGTCCGGTACCCAGCGCTTGCGGTTCTGGATTCATTCTGGTCATTGACTTGTTTTGCATCTTTGCAGCATGATTAATTGGTCAAAGCAAACAAAATAAACTGTTTTTTATTCTGTTAAAAAAAAATAATTACCTGTGTCAGAGTGTTTCAGACACGGGAGCTGTTGAAAGGGGACATATGGATGTAACATAAGTGGGATTCTTGAATAGAAATCATTTCACAGAACAAGGCAAAAACTTGGACTAGCCATATTAGATTTCCTATATATAACTACAATTTAAGTACTGATTTTGAATACATTAAATACGTAACTAAGTGTTCAGATTTCTGCCAGTTTTGCTTCATAGTGAAAATGTCTTGAAGATGCTTCATTGATATCCCATATTTGTTTATTGAGCGTAACCACATGTTGAATTGTGCAGGTTTTTATGTTCTACGTAACCTATTTGTCACTTACAATTTGTTAAAAATCTTTCTGTGTTCTGAATTTTCCTTAGTTCTGTTGGACTGTGCTACATCTTTTCAATAAATGAGTGAGCTATTATTTAATAAAATATGGGCAGATATGGGGCTGATGGCCAGAGCTTAAAACAGGGCCTGAAAGACACTTCTACAGAACTAAATTGCAGGGGAAGATCCATGAAATTCAAACCAAAACGATGGTTTTCGGTAACTGGTATTATAATCGTTCATTCTCCTTTTCATTGGTATATGAGTTTTGTAATGAACGTCTTATATCGACATTCTTTATTGCGATATGTTAGGGGCATAATCTACAATAGAAAAAGGTCCTGGACGGTTGTCGGAACTTTATGAGGAAAGCTGGCCTAATGTATGAGTTGATATTTTGCTGAAAAATGAGTTTCAAATATATAAATAATATATAAAAATAGTTATATATTTTGTTACAAAAAAAGAGCAATTGTCACAAAGAAAACAGCAGAGGTATGCCACCACCATTAGAAAGAGCACATGGGAAGTAAAACAACCGGAAACTTTATTATTGGCAAACATCACAGAATGGCATAGACCACCAATGCGTTTTGTGCATTAGAACCTAGAAACTAAGTCGGCAAGCAGTGTGGTGTGCTCCAAGGGGGACAGGACCCTGCAACCACAGGGGGGCCCCCACCTTCTTATTTCTCCTATTGACAGATATAAGCCTCCTCCCAGAAAACGACTGTGTATGAAGCATGGATAGGGGCCCCCTCATAGTTTTGCTGGGAGCCCCAGTGATTGCTAGTAAAGCCACTGCTACTTTGTATTAAGGATAAGAAAGTACCTTGCCCATAAACACTGTGATGTGCTGGGACAATCAATACAAGGTTGAGCAATTACAGTTCAAGTTAGGTTCCTTCCATTACATACCCTTACAAGAGTGACAATTATCGACCACAGCTATAACCATCATTTTGTACAAGATATGCATTCAACTGCCAGATCCTGTTTCTTAAATAGAATTAAATATAATCTGCTCAGCTGAGCACTGAGTGATGCTATTTTTTAAGTTACCTTAGGTTTAAAATATTCCCATCCTCCATAAAGTTTTAAAGCTGATGTGTGAAGACTGTGCCTTACAGGTCGCTTTCAAAACAGGACCAAAAATGTGACCGGTATGTGCACAGAAAGAGTTTGGATATGGGACTTTTTTGTAACAAGTTACAACTATGCAATGTTGTAGTTTTAACATCTGTGCCCAACTACACAACGGCATGTATGTAAAACACTACTTTGTGAAAGTTGTAGGGCAGGTGATACAAAAAATCTAAGGAAAACAAAACGTGCTAATAATTTATTTTTGAATGAAAACAAAGAAATTTTAATCAAATTCAATATTTGGATGGGGGAAACCCGAATTCAATGCAGCATCAATTTTTTAAGTCTACACTTGCACACATTTTGAAAGGATTGGGCAGATTTTGTTCCAACCATCTTGTGGCGTAACCATAGATTTCTGTAGATTTTAGGCTATCTGTCATTAACCCAGATTTACACTTATGTTGATCTTTAAGGGCCGTGAGGCTAACAATCACTTCCAGGATATTGTATGCTGAGATATTTGGCTGTATATTTGGGGTTGTGTTTTGCTGTAGAATATATTTGGGGCAATCTAATGCCTCTCTGGTGGGTACTGTATGTTTGATAAGTACCTGATTTATTATTACCATTAAAGGATAAGTGACTGTAAATCAAGTTATGTTCATTTGGAAGCTGCAGCTTTAAAAATACTGTTGCCATATTTTTTTACCTATGCCCTCCAGCGCCTAGCTTTGTGCCCTTGGAAGTTGCTGACATCTTGTTACTGGTTGCTGAATGTTAAGCTCCGCCCCTCTGAGATTTCCTAGCTTTTTATCCTGCTTGAGCCTCAAAACGATATGCCTTGAGTTCCATGCACATGCAAGTGCAACGTAACACAGCATTACTGTTTGAGGCCAAGCAGGAGAGTGCACGGAACTCAAGGCATTACTGTTTTGAGGATTAAGCAGGAGAGTGCCACGGGAAACTCCACAGGCATTTACTGTTGAGGCTCAAGCAGGAGAGTGCACGGAACTCACAGCATTCTATTTGAGGCTCAAGAGGAGAGTGACGGGACTCACAGGCATTACTGGTTGAGGTCAGAAATCTCAGAGGGGCGGAGCTTAACATTCAGCAACCCGTAAAAGATGTCAGCAAACTTCCAAGGCACCAAAGCTAGGCCTCTGGAGGGGCAGAGGGTAAAAAAAAAAAATATGGCAACGGTATTTTTTAAGCGGCATCTTCCCAATTAACATACCCTGAGTTTTTACAGTGCACTTTTCCTTTAAAAGGCAGGTCCACCCTTCAAACAAAACAAATTGTCCACTTGCCATGGTATTTGCCATTCATTAACAGAGATTTGATGATAAGTTTGACCCCCATTATGAGCAAATGTGCTGCCTCCTTCCCTGCTCAATGAGCTTTTAAGAATTAGAACATGTGAGAGGAGACATTAGGAGAAACAACACTCAATCATGGGCTGTGATGTCAGAAATCACAGCCTTGAAGCCTATATGACTGCATAATAGAGGTAGGAGCAGGTTCTTCTGCCAAAATAGGGGCAATATTCATCGCTTAAATATCTGGTTAGTAATAATTAATAATTTGATAAAATTACTTAGGGCCAGGTAGGACATATTTTGTGGACAGCCTCGCCCTTTAAGGTATCATTAAATCTGACCAAATTCTCTATTTGCAGAAAGGCAGCCGTACACTTGCAAGCGAACCTCCACCATGCTTCACTGTTGCCTGCAGACACCCATTAGTGTTACTACTGTCCGCAACAAATTCGGAACACCTTCAGACAGTTTTGCATGTTGTAAAATCATAAAGGAAATGTCTACCCCTTTTTCCCCTTTCTGCAGTGAGTTGCGCCTCTCCCTCGTCAATAAGCTTTTACAAAACTGAGCATGTGCAGAGGTGGAAGGGAAAAGTGTGATGCCAGCAGTCACAGCCTGGATGACTGAATGAGGGAGGAGGGGAGACAGCTTCTTCGTGCCAGGAATGAGAATGGGGGCAATAATTATCCATAATATCTGGTTTAGTACATCTAAATGTGCTAAATATATGGTTGGAATGTGGGGAGGCAAATGGAAAGTTGACCAGTTTAAGGGATGTATATGCCACACATTCTTCCAGTTCCAGTACATTGTTAAATGGTTCCAACAGCCCCTTTCTTTTTTCCCCCAAAAAAGTGTCTTTGAATTTATACTAGAGGACCTAGTATAGCACACTGACCCACCCTGGTATAATTTAGGAATTCTCCAGCAAGTCCTTTACAAAATTCCACAAATGTTTTATATGAGTTTTTTGCAGTGTGATACTGAGAGTAGTTCCTCAAGCCAGCAATAATCTGAAAAAATAATGTAGAAGCGAAAAAAAATTGTTGATTGGAAAGGATATCAGAAGGCGAGATCCAATCTGGTCCTCCTGCTATTACTGAAATACATACAGTATTCTGAGTTGCTGATTTGAATAATTTAGAAAGATAAGATTACTATACACTTACCCATACACAGTGATTTTTGTGGTTAGAGCTCTATTTATAACGAGGTGCTGCATTCATTAAGGAGTAAAGTCTTCAAAAAACGAAGAGCAGGAGGCCTGGCTGGTGTCCAAATGGTCTTCTGCCTCCCGTCTATCCTCCGGCGAGGGAAAATGACATGCACAGTGAAGCCCCCCCCCCTCCCGCTCTCTCCCTTCTGTTTTTCTCTCCCCCCCCTACTCATACTCCAAAACCTCTTTCTGTAGGTTAGAACTCCCTCTCCTTTCCCACCCCCAGCCCGCTGTGGTAGTTTGCTAAAAAAACTAAGGCTGTGAACTCTACTTACACAGCCTCTTTCCCCCGGGTTCTGTACGCCTGGAGCACGTCGGATTGGCTGCCTCTCAGCCATCACGGACACGGCTACCGGTTCTGGTCCCCTACTTGCAGTTTTCATGCAAGCAGAGGGCTGTGTCTGAATGCTGCAGGAAACAGGCAAAGGAAGTTCGTGACAGGAGGAGTTTGAGGTTGAGGGTGGGAGAGGGAGCCCTACATACAAAAAAAGTTCTATAAACAGAGATAGACATGCCCGTTTAGGGAGATTTAATAATAAAAGCTGCCTATAGTTAAAGATGGTGCTAATTTTGTCCCAAACATGTTTAACATTTAAAAAGCTAACTGTAGCTAAATTTAGCAATATTTTTTAACTAAGAAGTTTATTTCATCTCCCTGATAATGTGTAAATCCACTGGACTGGGGTACCTATCGTAGGGGCTAATGAAAAAAAAAAAGTTTCCAAATGTTGTCCATGACCAAATTGTAGCAACTATAAAAGGGAAAATCACTGCAGTTACCCAGTAAACTACATTTGATTGGTTTTCGGCAAAATAAAAGCCAAATGTTGCAACCTACTAATGTATGTCGCTACTCTTTAAATTAAGGAAAGAGAACAAGACACATTCTTTTTGACAAAATACTCTAATTCTGGGACTGTTGATTAATAAAAAAAATATTTTGTATTATTGTATTTGCGGGGCTGGGCGAGCGAAGAGAGGGCGAGAAACGGTATGTTACCATTTATATAACATCATCATCTATGAATGAGTAGTACTGTAAATAAGATATAAGGAACATAACTAAATTGCTTCAACAAAGTGTCCAAAGCTGGAAAGTGGCACCGGACACAGCCCCTAACTTCTGTGTCCGGGTACCGGAACAGTGGCAGAGAGCCCTGCAAGCGGCTCACGTAGCCAAACATTGCAGGGCTTATTCTAGGCATATCATAAGCCATGGGGAAGTACCCGGGCCTATTAACGGGAAGGGGACCTGGGTGGCGATAATTTTCCTTTAAATAACGTAAGGATTGGTAAATAATAAAGAAGCGATATTGTAAAATTACAATATTGCTCCGTTATATTATAAATTACGTGCTATCCAAAAATTGAGTCTTTAGTTCTCCTTTAAATATAGAACTGGTTAGTAGTATAGTACCTTTTCCTGCAAAATATTATTAATTCCAGTACCTTGGTTTCACACCATGTGCATAAGTAATAGCTTCACCACATTCAGGCTGACTGTGATGAAAAATAAATTGTTGGCTCAGATCAAGAACAAAGGGAAAATTAAGCAATCCCCAATTGTCGTGAATTCTTATATTATGCCAGTATAAGAATTATGTATGAGTTAATTTTTAAAAAAGATTTTAAAGTTTCTAAAAATTTTTAAGTCGGTTGTTTTAAAAAGCAGGTAAATGTTTGGATCCATTTAAAGAGTTGTATAAGTCTTTATTCTCTGTTGACCTTTGTAAGGTTAAAGGAGGACATGGAGCAAATGGTTCCACACCAGGAAAGGACATCGAATAGAACAGATGGTAATAAGATGGGCTACGGCGATCAAGAGAAGAGCTCATTGCGGGTGTAAGCTTAGTTATAACTACTTAAAATACATTTCGCTGTAGAAAGATGGCTGCTTACCATAGCAGTCTTTACTGGTCTCATTCCTATTGGTAAATTAGTACAGTACTTCATTTATATATTATTTACATTCATTTATGTAACGGTGTATACTGAAATAAGTGAACATTAGTAACTAGTTTAAAATTACATAGTGACACAGGCAGTCCACGATTGATATGTTTTAGGAGTGAACTTTGGTTTCAGTAAAAAATTCCACACCATATAAAACCCGATCTTCTGTGTTTGGCAGAATCTCTCATTCTTACCAATAAATGTCGGAAAAGCGACAGTTGGAAAATGTATTTTATTATTGGGAAAATGCCGACGACCAAGATAAGAAAAAAAAAACCAGACTAGACAGCATAGGAAATAAACATGTGGGCTCTGTCTGCTGCTGCAGAACTACATCTCATCACCAGTCGGAGATATGCTGTGACCACACCTGTGCCTTATCCCATCCAAATTCATATTACAGAGGATCTACCGTGAAGCTTGATTGTTGCTGTTGCCAGATCTAGATATTAGACCCGTGGGCGAGTGGATAGGGCCCTTCAGTTCCTTCACCAAAGCCACTAAGATTTTAAGATTCACTTTAAGGCCCGTTTGTCCATGTATGTCAACCAGAATAATGACGGAACCTTCCCTGAAATGGGTTTCTATCCATCTCGGAGAATAGATTCTCCGCTATGCCATCAGACATCGACGTTCCAGTGTCCAGGGAACCTCCGTTTTTTGTATTGTTAATGAGACTTCATTTTACTAATACACAAATACCTCAGAGATTTTCTTAGAAGGCGCTCAGCTATAACATACGGACATATTGCTGTTTCCTAAAAAAAAAATATATTTCTTATCTCTTTTGAATAAACGTTCCTTAGGTAGACACTACATTTCCTTGGGATTTTAAGCTTTACAGGAAAAAAGAACTGAGGGTCGCACTCCAGATAATAAGAAATTTATTGTGAACCACACAGTAACGTCACAATGTTTCGGGGGATACCCCTCCGAAACGTTTGTGTTGTGACGTGTGATCCAATAAATTTACTTATTATTGGAGTGCGACCCTCAGTTTCTTGTTTCTGTGATGCTGCTGGTCCCAAGGGAAGAACCACGAGGTGTCGGCCACCACATTTGGAAGAGGTGCGCACCTCCATATCGTTTTTTTTTTAAAGCTTTCTCTCTGCTACAGAAGATAAAAGTTTTGTCGGAATAGCTGACGCATTTACCAATGATCAAAGCTAACATATAAATATTTGGGAGAAGTACTGTAACTACAGAAGAATTGCCAAGTAATAGTAAAGCAAAAAAGTCCTAATGGGCTAGGAGGAAATCAAATTCTTGTGCCAAAATGTAGAGGAGTTTTAGTAACTCTCTCGGTCTTCATAATATCAGTTTCGCCATGGTCTTTTCACATGGCCCTTTTTTCAGAAAAGGCAGGAAAGAAAACAGATATATACAATTATAAGGGTAATATACCAAAACCCATATTGCTCTTTTAGTTCGATGCAAAGCAATTGCAACGTTTGGTGCATTCTCGATTCCAAATTGCTTTTTGTGGCACGTGTCTTTAACCCCAGTTTGTGTTAAGCTAGTGTTAGTTATAGTTACAAGATGGTGGGTTGAATAAAGATACTGGCTAAACAGTTGATTCAGAGGAAGGCAAAAACATCTAAAACCTTTACTAAAATTTTTTCTTTCATTTCTTAAGGGATTGTATGGTGTCCTCGGACATGTTCTATTGGTGAACAATTGCCCAGATAGTTTAATTATGGGCAGTAATGTATTTATACACAGGGTTATGTCCGCAAGGCAGCGTATGTTCTTATGTGCATTTTGTAACTATAGAATCTGTCTCTATTTAAGCTCCCTATCCCCCGTCTTAATTGTTGCCATTCTCTGAACCCTTTCCATTCCAAGATTTCCTCGTTTGTACAAAACAGGATTCCAAAAATTGCATGCAATATCCAAATGCGGCCTTACCAAGCTTTTGTAAAGAGGGAAGTTCTGTATACAAGACTATATCTTGTCGGCTCTACAGTATGCCAAAAGGCACTGCTTCTTTGTTTGTTATCACACAACTCCAAGATCCTTTCAACAGGGATTCACTTAAACCGAGCCATTTTGTGAAGCAAGGCACAAGGATTTTGAGTCCAAAAGGCACACCTTACATTCTCCAAGATGGAATCTCATATGCCACTTAGCAGCCAATGTGACAATCTATCTAGAGCACCTGCCAACAATGAAATCTCGTTGCTGTTTTGTGTTGTGTGTATGTAATATGCAAACACACGTTCTTGCTGGACACTACGACTTCCAAATATTAAAGGGTATGGACTATTCACCAAAATCAAAAAAAAAATTTGTTTTCATTATAAGGCTAGTAGCCATCCCAGAAGCTTTTCCTGCCTTTCTTTTGAAAAAAAATTCCATTCCCTACCTTGCAGCAGTCTCTAGAAGTTCTATCGGTTTTGGGGGTGTGTTGCCTTAGCTGTTGTGGATAAGGAAGTGAGCTGATTACTAAATGGGCTATTACCAGCGTTTTGGTCCCCGCCCACTTGCCCCTGTGTTTATGTAAACAGATCTCTCTGCATTGTCCAGAACTGTTAGTAAAACAGACAATGCTTGGCGGACAAGGAGAGAGTTCATACATAAAGTGGCCATTTCTGTGGTGGGGGAAAGCAGGGAGAGTGTTGGTAGAATAGACCCAAGATTATAAATAGCCAATCCAGACGTAAGAGCCATTTCTGTGGATGGGGGAAGCAGGGAGAGAGGTGTTGTAGATTAGACCAAGATCTCAATATCCAATCAGACGTTTAAGAGCCATTTCTGTGGCTGGGGGAGGAAGCAGGGAGAGTGTGTGTAGATAGACCCAAGATCTAAATATCCAATTCCAGACGTAAGTATAAGAGCCATTTCGGTGGCTGGGGGAAGCAGGGAAGAGTGGGTGAGAAGACCCAAGATTAAAATCCAATCAGACGTAAGAGCCATTTTCTGTGGCTGGGGGAAGCTGGAAGCAGGGGAGAGTGTGTGTAGATGACCAAGATCTCTAAAATATCCAATCAGACTTAAGAGCCATTTCTGTGGTTGGGGGGAAGCAGGAGGAGAGTGTGTGTAGATGACCCAAGATCTAAATAGCCAGTGTGGGTGTGTGTGTGTGTGTGTGTGGTTGTGTGTGTGTGTGTGTGTGTGTGTGTGGGTGTGGGGGTGGGTGTGTGTGTTGTGTGTGGTGTGTGGTGTGTGTGTGTGTGTGGGTGTGTGGGTGTGTGTGTGTGTGTGGGGTGTGGTGTGTGTGTGTGTGGTGTGTGTGGTGTGTGTGTTTGTGTATGTGTGTGTGTGTGTGTGTGTGTGTGTGTGTGTGTGGTGTGTGGTGTGTAGACCCGAGACTTACCAAATCCCATTCCGGAAAGGGATTGGATGTTCCGTTTCATCCCTCAGACGGGCGAGGAAAGTCGACGAGTCCCGACGCAGCAGCATGGGGGGATCTGCGCATGTGCGGGATGGCGCGCACGTCGGGAATGCCTGCATTTGGGAAGGCAGCAACATGAATATTCAATGTGCCAAGCGGATCTTACAGCACATACAGCAGACAAAACTAGGGCACACAGACAAAATCCATAAACGTTATCATGCAATAAATGGGCTCTGTTACTTTAGGCAATGTAATTTTCAGGTGACCACCTTTATAAATTTTAACCTGTGGCACATACTAGAAATTTTTGTGCCACCATTAAACTGTATACCACATCTAATTGCTATGCTGCTCCTCACAATCTAATACTGATTAGTGCTTATTATTTACAGTACCCCTGAAAACATATATAGAATTATTTTCATTATCAACTTCCAGATCTTCCCCACCAATGAAGTTAAAACTCACAAGCTTATCCTAATTCATTACTGCTTTTGCGAATGTAATTGCTTTCTTACCATACTTGTTCAGTTTTTATATTTCATAAGGCCTTTTTCTGTTCCCTCGACTAAATGTCATTATTCCCTTCAATTTCCTCTTTGCATCAGAATAAGCACATGGGTGTTTAAAACCCCCTGTAAGAAAAACTGGACATTCTGTTCAGTATCTTTACCTAAGAATATATTATCCCAGTTTATATGCTAAAGAGCTATTTTTATCCAGGGAAGAAACTTAAAGTCTTTGTGTAATCCAGTGCACTTTGCCTATTAATACACATTATTTTTGATAATATTTTATGGCACCTAAGCTTCCAGTTACCTTCATATCGTCAAACCACATGTGAGAGAAAATGTAGCAATTTTGGAAAACTCCCTCACCATATACGTTTTTGCATTCTACTTCTCAAAGTAAATGAGGGTTAAATTAAGTCCTCCATAATCAAAATGGGCCCCAACCTTGCAGCCCTTGCCATTATATGCTGACTCATTTCATCCGTGCAGCATTGTTGACTTGTAGCAGACACCACAATAACTTTAAACCTCTTCCTTGTCCAATTCCACCCATATTGTCTTGCTTTAACATGAATATTGACAGCTTTGTTTCCTTTTAATTAGGCCTTCTGTAATGGAAATGCTTTTAACAGTGATGTCACGAATGCCAGTTTCGCTGGGCAGGTTGATCTGACAATAACGGTAAAAAAGCTGCCACCACTTCAAATATAATTATTAAGGCTTTGAAGATGCCCACAAACACTCTCTCACTGACTAAGCACACCCGTTAACAACTACACCTTCATTGACAGCAACTAACTGGTTAATTAGCATCATCCTTCACAAGGCAGTCACAGAGTTAATTAGCATTTACACTAGCCAAAACATCATCACTTAAAACTATAAGAGGCTAACTGAGTTCTTTGTAGAGCATCAAAAGACAAAACTTAAATTTTAGATTTAATATTTCAAAAGGTGGACAGTGCATATATATAATACAAAAAAAGTTCAGTTTATAATAAAATGACAACAATAGGTACAACAGTTAATAAAATAAAAAGGCTAATAAGTATTCAAGACCCTACTCACTAGAAGAAGTCCTGTGTCCGGGGTGAGTGAGAAGGAAAAAGATCCATACACATTTAGCAAGTTCCCTCAGTATGAACAACGTTATAGGGGCTCTGCAGTGGTTTTTAAGCCCATTGATGAACCATCCCCTACTTAGATATGCATGAGGTCGGGAGAGTTCAGGAATGTCCAGATTTACGGAGTAGCCAAAAGCATTCATTCCCCTCAGTTAGGCAGATTCCATATACTAAGAGATGGACATTGTACTGGGATTATAGTCAATATTTCTCTCCTGTTATTAATTATCATTCTACAATACCAAACATGACCTGTGGGTAATAAATATTCCCAAGATATAATAACTGTCCTTGGCAAAGGGAAATAGGATCCATGTGAGGTATCATTTTAATGGGCCCCTACCTTCCCATTCACAAATGTAATTGGTTTCCATCTCACATATTCCATACCAAAATATATGATTGTACATGTAAAAGTGAAACCTTCAAGTGACCTCAATGTATCCACCAGACCTTAGCTGTAAAGGAATCCAGATACACGGTTCGGCCCACATTGGCTGGAGAGAAGATGACTGGTTCTATGCTCAATAACCCTAATAATAACAATGGGGACTGTTTCCAGTGTGAATGGGACATTTTTATTGTGCGTAACAATAGTTAACCCATTCTTGCCGATTACTACACACTTTTTTGAATGTAAAAGGATTGCTCAAGGGGGAAACCATAAATGTTGTTAAGGGTTAAGAAAAACTGATTAATAAAGTTTGAAAAAACTATGTACTAATGAGCAGTGTTAGGTTCATGGAGGTAAAAATCTGCCATTTATAAATTACGACCGGTTGCTCTGTCCTTGTGAAGAGGAACCAAGATTATGCCTTGGTAGGAAGGCAATATGCCTCTGAATGAGCAGATGATTAAATCATATGAGCAGAGATTAACATCATACTTTTCAGGTCAAAGCCATTATTCCAATTCTCAATCTTTAACCCAGGCCTTCTTGCATTGTAAAACATAAATTTTAAATTATGACCTGTAATTTATTTACACACTTTAATATAACATGCCTCACTAATCTCTATACTAGCCCTTTTCTCCCACCACTGACACATGTACCCCTGCTAACTACCTGTGCTATCTAACCAGTGAGATTTACAGTACCCCCCCCAACCTATTTTAAAACTCTCCAACCCTCTAGCCAATATTTCCCCATAACAACAGCTGTACACCATCAGTTAGGTCCACCCATCCCTACTAAATGCCGGTAGTGACAGAACATGATGCCCAGAAAAACACAATTTTCTATTATTATTGTTCTGAAAAGTCTGCATGCTTTAAAGTACAGTTTGGGGTACTTTCTCCTTTAAATAAAAAAGACAATTTTATATATTAGTAATAACTAAGAGAAAACAAAAAAATATAAAATGAACATAAGAAAAACCCCAAAATCATGAGAACTGGTTATCTTCGCCTTTTGAAAAACTTTTGTTGTCACACTCTTTTCTGCTTTTGAGAAATGTAAATAGGTTAACTCAACATCTTGACTTTCTATTTCCTTGTAACCATTTCAACTCTGGGATAGTTCTATAACAGAATTGAGTTAATACAGTATTGCACTCTGGACACACTGATGCAATGCAAAGGTTATATGAAAATCCCCACCACTGGGTGAGCTGCATTTTGTCCTGAAAGCGTGGGCATTTGTAACTGATTGCAGACTAAACGTTTGATGTGATTTTAAGGCAGGTTTCCAGAGTGTTATAATAATAGATCTGTTCTTTCGACAATCTCCTGCACTGTGTGAGAATTTCCCATGATCTTGGTTTCACTTTTCTTCTTTAAGTGGCCGGAACTCACAGGGGGACAGCCCAACTAAGGAAGCAATCAATTCTCATGTTCATACAGCGTAACGTGGTGATCCAAAAAGATCTATTCTAGTCAATAGGCTTTGACATATCTCAGATCCCTCCTCCTTACTGTACAGCTGTTACTTGCGGTATGTGCTTTTGGATTTTTTTTCTTTTCCCTTCTTTAGTCGAATTTTTTACTCTGTCATTGCTCTAATCTTCTTTCTGTGTATTCAAGCTTGACCGGTCGTGTGTGCAGAAGCAGGGTCTATCGCTTTATCAGATCAGCTTAACAAAGGAAATGTACACTGGGAATGTTTTTTTTTTTTAATTGCCACATTACTGGAAACTATAGGTAATCTTCCACTATCACGTACCGTGTGTTTGTTGATCTGTGCTCTATTTCTAGATATGCAGTCAGAAAAAATCTTCAACATTTCAGCTGCCAAGTTATCAAGTGCATTGTATCTAAACTCTTCTGTTGTGTATTAGTTTTGTGTTTCTGAATGGGTGACAGTACATGAACAGCATGGTGGGGAATTCCCTATCCATTGCAGCCTCATAGGGATTACTAAAGCATGCTTGCCCTCACAGAGAGTCCAGATAGTAGTCAGGGAGCTGGGGGATTGGAGGACTGAGCGTAAGCAAAACAAATACTGGATAGAAGTCATACAGCAACCTAAACACATCAGAGATATTGAATAAGGCAACTTAATTTGTTCAGGGGAAATTTCCTTTAATTAGTCCTGAATAGTAATACACACAGCAAGGGTGAAAAATAGAGGAAGCCATATTTTACAGCAGATGTATACCAAATAACGCTAAATCTTGGCGATATTCAGACTGTAGATTTTACAGTTGAAAATTTTGATTTGTACTACTTGTAACCTACGGTAATCCCTGATTTAATATTTTTTTAAAATTTTTAGAAGGCTGCATGTAGGTTTTATTTTAAACGTGATATAACGGAAAAACATTTAACAACACATTAATATTTACTGAAGAGAACTCAGGAACAGCCAGAAACTGATGAGTTAAAACTTTTTAAGAACGGTGTGGAACTTGGCACACACAAATTTTTCTCGAGGCACACCTGTGTCCTAAGGTGGGATAGGAGGGAGCGTTCACACTAAATCGGTTTGTATCCATTTTTCGATGCAGGTGCGTTTATTTAAAAACACGTAAAACCCCTTAGGATTTCATCATCATATCGTTCACACATGCTGCGTAATCGTTCTATGCCAGGCCGTTTAAAAAACAACACTGCATGGCAGCATTTCTGTCCTTTTTTCATGCATTTCTATAAAATCTAGGAAACACATTGTTAAAAAATGGATTACAAACTGACAGAAACACAGCTGTGCGTTTTTGTCAGTTTCTAGTGTTAAACTAGCCCTTAAGTTATAATTACAATATGTTTATATTGTATTCAAAATCAAAATGTGTAAAGTTACACTACATTGACTATGTTGGAATAGAGGAAAAAAAATCCACTACCAAAATTTATGAGCAACACCCTTTGAGAGCCCTGTCTAAATATTTATTTGTGCCTTATCCAATAGAAAGCTGTAACTTTATTAGAGGAGACAAATGCTATCTGGAGCTGGTTACAGCTATCCACTAACTCCAATTTAATTTAAGTCAAAATAATGGTTTCTATTAATATTTGCAGGCAGTCCAGGCTGATGGGAGGAAACTTTTCTGGGTGATCAGATACCTCAAGAATAAAACAATGAAAATGTGGAGATACTACTGAGGTGCAGCAAATATTGTCAGGTAGGATATGTGCCTCTGAACAAAAAAAAATCAATAGAATTATTTGTTGTTAAATTGGTACAAGGAGTAGTGCCAAAGATATAAGGCTATAAGGCTCTATACGGTCATCCCTATTGTTGGGCTGGCTTTTGTTAGAAAAATTGGGGGAATCGGGTTTATAAAGAAATATGAATTTCTAGAATTAAACCTAAACTTTACTGTAACTTATTAAGGGCATATCCACCTTAAAAAGGTTCCTTTTCATTATTTTCCACCTTAATCCCCACCTGGTAATTTTAGCCACTTTATTACATGAATTTATGGAGCGGGTGCTGGGTGTTTGTTCTTTATCTGGCTTCAGTTCTTGATCCTGTGCTCCTGCCTTGTCTTCATAATTTTTCCATCGGTGAGAGGCTGCAACCTTTTTTTTTTTTTTTTTCTTTTTTTTTTGTTTGGTACTTTAGGGGCTCTGGTGAGGAAATGGTGCTAATTTTCTCCAACCATCAGATTAGTATTTAAACAATTAAAAGCTAACATTGGTTGGGGCACAATTAGCACCATTTTTACTGTAAGAACTTAAGAACTTTTTAGTTAATCTCCCTGTAAGACTATGAACCTCTATATGTGTTCCAAACCAAACATGAAAACAGTTTATTGCTATGAGAGATGGAAGAACTTTCAACACTTTACTCGTAGATTCGATGTTTGTGAATAGATAACGGGACATTTTTACTTGCGGAATTCGATGCTTGGGTATAGGTTTTAATGGACAAATTTAATCACGGATTTGTGCTCGCGTTAGCGCCTAGATTCAATGGGACATTTTACTAACGGATTCGATGCTAGAGTATAGTTTTAATGGGACACATTACTCGCTGACTTCAATGCTCGCGTTCGACGCCTAGATACCATGGAAATTTTACTGTGCGGGGATTCAGTGATTGCGTATAGGTTTTAATGGACCCTTTACGCACGGATTTAGATGCTCGCATATAGTCTGTATAATAGGCATTCAATATTATCGAAAGTCACAAATATAGAAATCCGGGTCCGGATAGTCGAGAAGTCCGAAATTTGAATAGTTCGGCTCAAAATCGGGTTCAGTCTGTCCATGCTCTAATTGATATGCCTTTCCCCCATTCGCTCCCTTTTGGTTTTGTATCCCACTTTCCGCTCTGATGCCAAATGAGCTGTAGGACCTTGAGGCACACACGGAGAAGACAGCAGGGGAAAAAAAAACAGTCAATCATTTGCTGCAATTGTCAGCAGTCACAGCCTTGATTGATTGACTGCATGGAGGAAGAAGAAAGGAACGGGCTTCCTCTGAAAGAATGGACAATAATTATCTATAATATATGGTTAGTGCTGATTAAAATTGTGTAGATTGGGGGCAGTAAATGACAATTGACCGGGTTTTTGACTGCACGTTAAAAAATTGTGCATTTTGTAAAAAACAGTTACCGTTTTTTAAATAGAAACATAGTAATTCAAGAAATAGCTGTTCTCATTTCTCTAAAAAAGCCTATTTATAGTGTCAAGTAACTGTTTTGGCTTCTGAATTAAAGGACATAATACCTCCCCAAACTAAAATTTTACTAGCCTAATTACTTCTAAAACATAGACTGCGTTAGTTCAAAATACTCTCCAGGGATCCTGAAACATATTAACAAGTTATTTCAGATTGAGAAAGCCAGTTGGATGACTAGTGCAAATGTCTTTTAATAACTAAACTTTTAACTCCAGTTGAATCTAACTGAACCTCTATTGCTGATGCTGCTTTGTGCCTTTTCCATGCGCACTACCAGCCAACGGGAGCCAGACCAGTTAGCGGCGCCAGTTCATGGCAGAAAACAGAGGATATAAGGGATAATGCGCCCTTCACATTATAATATAAGGGATATTACAGCCACGAGGAGTGTGCAAACACCCTTACATGATATCATCTCCAAAATTTTGGAGATGATGTTTCATGTAAAGGTGTGTTGTGCCAATTAACCACTAATGATAAAAGGATATAATTGATGCACAAATGCACTAATATTTTGAGCGAACAAAGGCCAATAGATAACGGGCCGAAACGTTGCTTATTATTGCACTTTATAGATGTTTGTCTAAAAAAGCACTTAAATAAAGCAAGATTGAAGAACCTGAGTAGCTCGCTGACACTGTGGAACATTTATTTATATCAAGCTCTCTTGATTTGTATGTGGGGAGAGACCAACAGCAACTGCATATTCAACGTATGGCCCAGCACAGAAAAGCCCCAATCCTCGGGTCAGGACTCAGCCGTGTAACCTGCATCTTAAGGTTAAAAGGACATACCTTGAAGATTGTAATGTTAACATACTGGCGATAGGAACGTGATGGTTCAAGAGAGGTGTTAAGGCAGCCATTTATGTGAAAATAAATAAACCAAGCCTAAATAGAGGTGGGGGGGTTCGACAACAGTAGTCTGCCATTACAATTCTGTTTTAACACTTACTCTGGCGTCCTATCACACATATTGCCACATCCAATCCGCCCTTAACACCTGGCTTGTGATATGCTAATTGGGATTTTCCAGGTACAAATTGCCACAGATCTGGTTACAAGTCATTCTGAATTGAGAAAGCCAGTCGATTGACTAGCGAAACGTCTTCAAGAACGACATTTCAAAGTCCTGGGGTTGATCTAATTGAATACAACAGAATATTCTATTACCTTGCTCTCTTTTTTTATTACAGGAAGTCTGGGGAGACTGTAACAGGGACTGTCTTCGAAATACATTGGTAAATATGAATAAATACCATGTTACACAGGAATACATGTTTATTTTATTTATGAAATGCTGCGAAAAATACCAGCATGACCTTGACATAAACAGGCTTTCTTAAAACTCAATTTTAGAGAATGAATACGATTAAATATATACAAGTGTGCACTTTTATAATGATGAATGGATTATGTTCTAGTATAACCAATTAAAGTCTCAAATGATTTGATAAAAGATAATGCACCCCTTACAGCATAATATAGGATTATTGAGGCATTCCTGACCATCAGTATTGATTGTACACAGATCCGGAGCACCAAGGTTGCTTTCATTATCCTTTTATTATTTTAATGTTGGGGCATTAATTTTTTATTTATATTATCTATATATATATATATATATATATATATATATATATATATATATATTATATATATATATGATATATATTGATATCTATATATATATAATAGATGATAGAAAAATAAAAACACCTGCCAGTCTTTGGATTGCTACTGGAAGTGTACATTGCTTTAGAAATACATGCTTAATATACAGAAAGTGACCATCTAAACATCTAGATAAGACAGAATTATCCATCTTATATTTGTTGTATAAACACACAATTTTTTATTCTTCATCCATTTGTTTTGGGTAATCTATAACAGGAAGATATTTAAAATCCAGGGTTTTGTCTTTTCTGATATATTTATGTAACATTGTATAGAGTGTATAGTTTCAGTAGAGAATAAAAACACCACGTGTTTACAACTGCTGTGCAGATGCTTGAATCATCTTCACCCTCAAATTCTAACCCATAATTAGAATCAATAGGAGATCCCCACTGCTCCTTTATATATTAAAGTTATCCAATCTGTCTTTTAGATGCTACCCCGTATTAACTCACAGGGAGTATGTTAGAGGGGGGGTCACTTTTGGTGTAAATCTGAAAAGGTCCATAAAGAATCCAGGACTATCCGGCTATATGTTTCAAACTTATTTACATTTTATCAGTTCAAGACATCAGGTTCATGGTTCTCTGGGATAGGGATTGGGAGAACAAAGATACACAGTCAGATATATAGCTTAATGTGAAGTGGATTAAAGGGAAAAAGCCCTCCAAAGCCATTGACTTAAATAGTCGAACGTAACTATATTACATTCATGGGCATTTATGGCTGTGAGTACGTGCGAGGGGATGGTGCCGGGAGCTCCCTGTGGATGATTGGGGGGAGAAGCCTCTGCCTTCAACTGAATACTCTTAAGTTTATCTTTTATGTGAAGGTCTAATGCATTTTTAAGTTTCTGGTATCAGGTTAGAATCAGCTGGAATGAATATTCGCTAGTAACCATGGACTGGTTCAGAATGGTTGAAGGGCCGAATTTAATCAAAGAAACATTATCGCCTGTTTTATAAAATACAATTGAATTTTTGCCTTGTTTACCGAGTTATAAACTGCGAAAGTCAGTTCGCAAAAACATCTTCGGAAAAGGTAATGAACCTTTATAAATATTGTCCTAGGTCTTGAGTAGAAGTATAATTTTAGAATAGGACATGGCATCTTTTGCTCATTTAGGATATGGATTACTAATTACATTCAGTGCTAATGTTACGTAACTGGGCTCCATGGCATCTGAGTATATTACATGTTGACGGTATTGGCCTTTGGCACGTTACTTACAATGTACTTTCAATAAACGTTCTCGATTCATCCTAGAAAACTTTAGTAAAATACAGTAAACAATTTGTATTTCTAAAACAAAAATAAATGTTGTGACAATTTTATCACCTTATGTGTTTTCATACAGCTTAGTTTGTGTTTTGAAAAAACATTGTAAAATCTTTCGTGCTATATTAAGTATTTTGCTGTTAAACATTTATTTTTGCATTTACAACTGTTGACATTATTCTGTCGTATAGAGCCCAAAATCATCCTTTCTTACAGCGGGAGAAAGAAAATAGAGAAAAGAGCAAAGCTTGAAAGCAATCCAGTGGAAAGTGAGGTTTGCAGAAGAAGTCATTTGTGACTGGCCACAACCAGGTTGTTTCACGAAGAGATGCTTATATGAAAAATGATGGGTTATTGAATTTCCACTGAAGATTATGTTGTAGCACTTTCTGCAGAAGTCTAGAAAAAGCAATGGCCGCTAAAATGGCCGCTATATACAACACCGATATAAAATTACACAAGTTTATTAGTTTAAACGCCTTAGTTACAGGCATAAAGTTTTGTTAAAGTCAAAGGAATTCAAACCATGTTGCATTGGTAATTAAAGCCTGTGATATCACTGGGTGATACTATGTGGTACAGGTATTTTTAATGGAATTGTAAAATACCTACAATCATCAGTTTGTTGGTGGTGTCTGTGAAGTGCCACCTTGTCATCTTTCAAAAGGTCTGCCCTCCACAAAGTCCAGAGCCGCTCCCCCACTATCAGCATAGGGGAGGAATGCTGGGACTCTGTGTTTCTCTCAGCGCAGCCCAACTCCCTATAGGGAGTCTACCACGGACGAGGAGTTTCCCTCTTTTCGAAAGAGCGTTTGGGCAAACCAGATCGTCAGCGGCCTGCACGCTCGTTTGAAATGCAAGGTACACACAGTAATGACTAATATTGGGCGCTTTATCGGTAATGTGTGTACCAGATAGTTAGGTACTACAACCTTTACTCTGTGATACTGCACCTTTACAAAGATGCCCATTAGTTATGTACTCCAAACAATATAAAACATGCTTACCTTTCAGTTACTGAACCCATGCAGTGTGAGTCCCCAAAGTTATCTCTGGAAAATGTTGGAGAGAATTTCAAAGTGGCTAGCCCACTATTGTCATAGTCAGCGGATCTTTGGATGCCACAGAACATTGGAAACCTGAAAAATTGTTTGTGTGGTAAAAGGAGATTAGTAAGCTGATTAATGTTTCCTTCGTGTGAGATTACTGTTCCAGATGTTTTTGCAGAGAATCTAAATCCTCTGCCATGTAAAACATTCCGTGTTGTTTATGTACCATATTGACCATTATTGCCTTAAACGGATAAACTATTTTAAAAATGAAAAGTCGGTGGCAGGGAGGTTGGATGATATTCCTACCTCACAAATCATTTTGTTGAGGGCTACAGACACTAAAGAGTTTTTCATTGGCCAGGTTAGTAATGGATATTCTAATATAAGATAGTGCTAAAGCACTATATCCTGTCCCAAGTACTTTTCATTTTAACTGTATTTTTAAAAGAACTTATACACGGGATAGTTATCCTTTAATATAATGATGACTTTGTTTTGGACATGGCAAATAAAAGATGAACTTTAGAGCAAGAAGAAAACGGCAATCTGAGAATTCTGAAAGTCAGTCTTAGAGAGTTGCCTGTTAAATGTGGATGCAGAGATTGGTAACCATGGGAATTAGAAAGGTGCACAAAGAGAATTCCAAGATAAAACAAATCTCCACAAACACACAGTTGCTTGCATGTTCATTTTGTAGGCCCAATCTCAACATCCAGTTTGAATTTATTATAAATGTTGAGGAATCAGCAAGATAAGTCAGGCAATCCATGCTCTCTGCACAGCTTCCTTGTACTTTTTTTTTCTTTTTTAAAGGTTTGATATTTCCAGAACTAGAAAATGCAGACTGAGAGCTGCTACAACCAACTTCCAGGGGAGCAACAGTAGGGGGGCCCTGGGTAAAGCGGCACCTAGATTTTTATTTTCCTACAGCAGATAGAGATTATTCCCAGCAAAATCACTGTGGAGAAGCAAGGATAGGACCCCATCAAAAGATTGCTCGGGGGGGCCCAGTGGTTCCTGTTACGCCAATGCCAGTCTCATTTGCTGCACAATTCCATACACGTTTGGCTCAAACAACCACTAGAAACTAGTGAGCACTTAAACAATGAATTCTACAAAGCTCTTTTGCATTTGTTAGGATCTAAGATGGTGATCAGCAGCCTAACGCTTCTTAAAAGATCCGCTATGTAGCTTATATGATGTGTATTACATTATGTAAGAGAGGATACTTGAAATCATACTATAGATCAAATGCATTTATACGACTCCAGCATAATCTTATTATTTCTTTTATTATTTTCAGTATCCCTTTCAAAACATGACTTGTTGGGCAATGACAAGGGACTAGTTGAGGCTAAAGGGGTGTCCCATAGCTTGAAACCGGGACCCACTCCCGGCACCTTATAAGTGCCTTGCATGCATTTAGTAGGGCCCTGTCGCAATGACAGTGGCTTTTGTATGTATGTAGGTATATAAATTTTATTATAAGTCCACTGGGGTACGCCAGTGCCTGTACATTTAAAATGCAATACAAAACAAGGGGAAGGGCAAGAAATAACAATAAATTAAAAAATGTAAACACAATTAATACATAGGGTAAAGGGTAACTGTGGTCCTATTATGGAGGCTGCCATGAGTCTCTACTCCTAAAGTCGCCAGATCACATCCCTTAATATATGTAGATGTTATATTGCAAGTTTTTTCACTTTAGGCTTTAGCCACATGACAAAGAGATTTTGTCCATTAATAATTTAGTATCCAGTAACAAGCAGAATTATGATTTACTAAAGGGCATGTCACCCACCAAAGACTAATTTTGATGTAGGGTAGGGGAGCCACTATCCTGTGTACTTTTGTCATTACTTTATTATTTTTGGGAAAAGTTACAGTGTTATTTTAATTTTGTGTTTGTATTTTTGGGTGTGTGTAGCCATGATTTCTCTCCCTCATATAGTGGGCGGCAGTGTTGCTTGTGTAGTCTATGGAGATATGTCCACCAATCAGAAGGGTTTTGCATAATGGTTTTATTTTGTAAATAGCACTTGCTCCATTACTTAATTAAAAATGCAGAGCATTATCGGTAAATCCCCAATGGAAGCCGTACATGTACTAAAAAGGGATACCTGTCTTTATCAAATATTGACTCCCTATAATCAGTTCTGTAAAGACGGGGGCGTGGAATCTATTAAAGGGGCGCCCATGTCCCAAACACACAAAATTTGAAGCCGTACACCAGTTTTCTGAAGAATATATAAAGGCTTGTATCAATAATGCGCAAATATATAACCGCAACGTTATGATAAAAGCCTTATTTCTTCTTCGAAAAATGGTGTGCACCTAAATTTGTCTACATATATATACTGTGTATATACAGAGAGATACAGATTCATCTGGGAATGATGAAGGGACACAACTGTTGTTACAAGCAAGGCCTGCATTTACATGAGTGTAACACCATGCCAGTGTAAATACAACCAGGTTGTAATGAATGGAGCCCTGATACTTACATTACTATCAGATCCCCCAACGATGAGATGATCTGATCACTAAATATATATCCACTTACAATATAGCGTATTATAAAATAAAAAGCATTGTACTATAAAATATATAAAATAAAGAATCCATCCCCCTGTCTTGATGGACACGGATGTGACAATGTATTCTTTTTCTATTGCAGGGTTAACTCTCTTCTTTTCATGCCAATGTTCTGAAGGTTTATTTAGAAATGGACAAACAAAGGCATTTAATTTGAGAGAAAAACAACAAGTAAAGGTAGTATTATATGTGCAGTACTTAGATGTGTCTTTATGTATCTTGCAAATAACACAGAAAAAAATAATACTGTACACCTTTTCAAAGTATGAAATCGCCGCAAAGACTAGTGGGGACCATGTGTCTTGTGAATCCATAAGATTTTTTAAAATTATAATGACCAATAGATTCTGCCAGTCAGTTGTACATAAATAAACTAACAGGTTTTTTATAAAAGTTCTATCGTTAAAAATTTGTGCTAATTTTGCCCCAACCAATCAAGATGTAGCTTTCAAATGTTAAAGAAGATCTAATTGGTTGGGGCAAAAGGACCACCATTTAAACCATAAGAAACTTTATGAATACTCCCGGTAAAATTCTTATATATTTTTTTTTAATTTTATGAACTTGTTGTAATATATTTAGCTTAAAGCCAGATATGGTGTGTTGTGAACAATTACCATACCTCTGTTGAACTGTAATAAGTGTCACAAGGACATGTAAAACCATGTAAAATCCAAAAACACAAAAAAAGGACGCAATAAAAAAAAAGACGGAAACTTATGTACACCTACGTATCAATTAAGAAGAAACAAAGCAGGGTGATTCTCCATCTATCTTTAGTGCTCTAGTTATTGAGAGTGAAAAGAAGAGAAGAAAGAGAATGAAAGACTCATGTAACCTGAGTCAAGTAACCATTATGTTCGTCACCGATCACCTCTAAGGAGCTCTTTTTGGAATAGATTGCACTCGCCTTACCCTCTTAAAAGCCAGGGTCAGTGCTTGGGCCAACACCACGAAAACAAACTTAAAGTGACCGTTGTGGTGGTTCAGGACCATCTTCCACTCCTCAGTTTTCTCCAGCCGAAACTGGCAAACCAAACGAGGGTATGGTAGGGTTCCCTTTGTGGGAGGCTTTGTGAGACCACCAATACTCGCCCCACCCCTTTGAACATCCAGTTGCCACCATAAAGTCTTCGAGATGGGCTTTGATTGGAATTTTGAGGTCCAAAAAAGCAAAAAGATTGTCCCGCCACAAAAATAAACAAACATACATATAGTGGGGGGGAGGGTAAGGAATAAGTGTATAGGTGAATAAATAAATAATGGGTCTTTCCACCAGGGCAATCTGATAAGAGGTGCCAAAGGGCCAATCTATAGTGACACAAGCGAAAAAATTGATCCGTCTACCTAGAGGGATTACCAGGATGTGCTCTAAAACCACAATCACCCCCATTGTAACAGTAGTGCATAAGGGAGGCCCGGGCTGGGCTTTCATACCAATTAGGCCTTTAGGTTTGATCAACTATGGTAGAATGCTAGTCCTGTTAAAGAGTCACCCCAATCTGGGTAGGGGTTCTCCATCCTTCTCAAAGAACAGACAATACACTTGATGATATAGCAAAAAGCAGAGAAATTATGCACTCTCCTATTATTATAAACAACAAAATTACAGGGATTTTGGGCCATATATGAGCCATATATATAAAGGTGCCTTTAAAAATCATTTAACAATCACTAAAACAATCGTTAATTTACGATCCGATCGTAGATTTTCAAACCCCAATTAGAAATCATTGCAGTTGTTACTACCGCATGGTATTCTACACCTAAGCGTTTATCATTGGTGTATAATTTTACATCTGCTGTCTAGGTATTGGAACTTCAATTATCTATTTCGATAGTTTAACCTCAGTATCTGCTAATTTCAGTGTCAGTAGTGAATTAATTTCACAAATATTTTGGAACAATAATAACCTTCTTTATAGCCGCTGCTTTATTTCTGGATTCGACTATGGTTTAACAGGCAGTTACTGGGCATCGGCACTATTTTATGATTATGTGTAAGGAGGTACATTACCCTTTACATAATGTAAACATTAAGTATTTAATTGCATCTTTCATGCAACTATCTCAGAGTTCATCTGGAAAAGGAAAATACTTATATTAGGACTCATTCTGACGCTTAAGGAAAAACTCCAATCAATATAATGAGCACTTTGCACAGCTTTAGAGAGCAATACAAACATCCAAAGATTTTCTATTCATGATAGATGAACTTATTGAACAGGTCTGAGGACGCTGCATTTTTATATAATGAAGTGAATAAGTAGAAAGACTTTACTGTACTTGCAACTTTGCTGGATAAGCCTTGGCTAGTAACTCTGCAGGTGGTGTGGACACAGTAATACCCATGGATTACACGGTGATGGAATTAGGAACAATAGTAACCAAGATAGAAGAGGAATGTGGCTGTTAGTTATACAAATGAGGAATGCTAAAATATCACTGTCCAGCTCCCCAGCTAGAGATGGCCGGGTCGCCGATCTGAAACTGCAATTCCCTCCCATTTAAACATTCACCAGAGTGAGGTTTTGGATTATGCAACTCCCATTTAGCGCTAGGCCGCACGATTTTACATTTGCGCATTCAATTTTTTTGAATATAGGAATGCACACACGCGCGATTCGTGGTGATTGCATGTGTCCGCGCAGTGTAGCCGCTGCCCAGTACACTCTTAAAATAATCGTATATTTCCTTTTTTTACTGTTAGATATTTTCATTAAGTTTTCATCTGTAAAACCGGCGCTGTGCATGTTTCTGCATAAAATTGGTATAGTAATTGGGGTTCATGTGAAGGGTGTTTGAGTTATTTAGAGAAGCCATGCCATAGTGGAAATCATCTCATATTATTCTGGGCATTTTAGGTGGTGCAGAAAAACAAAAAAGAATCCCATGATTACAGATGTCTCTTACAGAGGGTGTTTTGTCACCCAAGAAGCCGATGCACTGCTGCAGGGGAAGATCCTGTGGTTTGAATACCTCTATTTACAGGTAAAAAGTAATAAATTAGGTTTAACTTTTGTTGATGTAGGAACACGCGTAGTCGGGACAATCATGACCTAAAAAGGGACGCTGAGGCAACCCTGGTCTACCAAGACCCAACATATCCATAGACTTGGCAAATAATTCATTACAGCCCCCTCAATAATTCCATTTACCTAGTTACTGTTTGGACCAGTCTTTTCACGCACAAAGGAATCATGGAATTAAAAATACAATTTCTCAGTTTAAATGCAATCAAATGTATTTTCTACTGTAGAGATGCAGTGATGTTCTTCAAGGAAAGGGTTTGCTGGGAAATGAAATGTAGTGTTGCTCTTCGTCGGGGCCCTCATATTAAAGAACGGATTCAGACATGTGGCCAGAGCCACAAAAAATATCTTTCAAATATATAGAGTAAGTATTGTAGTTACCTGAAAATACACAAAACCTAAATTATTTGTTTGTAACAAAGAAGAATGAGACAAAGATACTTGGGAAGACCAAGGCATTACATTGAAGAGCTAGGCATCCAAGTTAAGGTTGTTATGTATGCAGTTGCTTTTGCTCTTTAAGGGCAGTCACCCAAAACTAAAATGAAACCTACACTGGCCGCACTGTGTAGTGTTCAAAAATCCTCACCTTACCCTCTGCTCCAAACGTTTCTCCTGAAATGTTGTTCAAAGTCCCAGAAAATAAATGATTGTATTTTATAATAGCTTATATTGTAATGGATATTATATTTAGTGATCAGATATTCCATTATTGTTGATTATAGTAAATGTAAGTTAGCAGGGCTGCCATCATTACAACCTGGTTTGTATTTACACTGCATGTTTTCAATAACAACCATAAACCTATACCTTCCCTATCTGCCTCTGGCTGTTTGAGAGTGCTTGTCAGAAAGGGGGTTGATGAAAATAGTAGTGCAAACTACATAGGCACTTGGTTTAGTCACTACTTTGCAGGTATTTGGCCAAAAGGAAAGCAATTTCAGCTCTGTAAGCCAAAAAAACGATTACATTATCTGTTTTATTCAAACAGTATCGTTGCAGTTTTATGGAATGTTGAATACAAAAACACCATTAGGTATGAAATCCCAGGAGCTACAAAACATCATTTCTGCTGTCCAACTAAATAAACCAGCCATCTACTTGCAAATCTCTAACAAATACAAAGGCACGACCGCTAGTTTGATCTGTGATGAGCTTTCTGAAGATTTCATGCTTTTATAGTGTATCATTTAAACACTCAAAATATGATTGGTCTAGATAAATCGTAAATCTGATGGATCTTGGTGTTGACAATCAGATATTGGGGGGGGTTAGGAGTCACTACAAATAGTGAATGTTCCAGTAAGGAGAGCTAGTTTCAGTTTGCATTCATCTGAGATGTATAGTTTTGTTCTGAGGCAGTGATCTGGCTATAAGCTTACTGAGTGATTTTGGCTGGGTAGCTTGAATGGGCAGCCCTTCGTTCAGGATGGCTCAATTAGTTTTGCTATCTAGTATCTAAGATAAAAACAAATTCAGTAAAAGTATTATGATGTGTTATCCAACTACTGAATAGCTAAACAGGCGATTCTGAGTAACAAAAGGATATCTGGTTTGCAATATGTACCAGAAATAATCTCCAGTAAGGTAATAGAACAGAGGGAGATGATTGCAAAACCCGTCTAGAGAGCAACATGGTACTCAAAGGGAACAGTAACACAGTGCAGCAAAGCTGAGTGTGAATAATGCAGTGTAAAAGCCACCAGTCTGTAAGAAATGCTGCCATGTTGTTGGCAACTGTTGTGTCTTACTATTAGGAGCAACAGCAGGCGATCAGCACTCCATTCAAGCAAGGAAATGCTGGGTGCCATAACAGACATCGAACTTGCACACAACAATTATCAGATCATGTAATCTGATGACTATTATAAGTAGGGAATGGGTAATGTAAAACCCAGAATCCCAGGTGAACTTGCAAATTAGTTGCTCAGATTCTGCATGTTTACTTAATAAATGGAGAGGAAAGGGCTTATTTTAACCATATGCAAACCCCTTGTTCTGATGGTGTATATATTCTCCATGACTACAAGCCACCACTGCCCACTTAGGAGGAGTGAAATTCAATTGCTTACACCTATAAGAAACACAAAAAGGAAAATAACTTGATAACTGTCCAAAAAAATAATGTGAAAGTTACTCGAGTATAAACCGAGATGTCAGGCTAAAAAAAATAGCCTGAAAATGAGTCTCGGTTATACTCGAGCCGCACGCTCCGCATCATCTCGCTGGTGACAATCACTTTCCCGGTCCGAGAGTAGTGACGTCAGCCAGCAGAGGAAAGTGGGGCATGTTGCCACCGGAGCTTAGAAGAGGATCCAGAGCAGACTGCAGGGGGAAATTGTGGAGAAGTAAGAGAAGAAAACTGTGGGATTTAGAAGTGGGGGAAGGCACAGTAATTCCTACAGTGGCTATTCCTTGCCACGCAGATGTTTGGAAACTAAAATCCCAGAACAAAAGAATGCTGGGAGTTGTAGTTTCCAAAAAATACTGGAGGCCAAGGAATGAGGCTTTAAGTAGACTTTTTAAATGGACATACGAATTCCCATACAGTAAAAGCTAAAAATCCAGTATGTTATTACTGTATGGACGCTGATGTTCATTTATAAAGGACGACTAAAAGCCTAAAATAAAAACATTACAGAAGTAGAATGTTATCTATTGCTGCCTTATGATTCTTGTATTGTTTGAGGCTGTTACACTTTCACTTTAAATGGACAGCAGAATTCCTACAGCAGTCCCATACAGTATAGCCATACTGGATGGGCTATTACTGTACGGGAATACGGTGTATGGGAAAATTCTGCTGTCAAATATTTACTAATGCCTCAAAACAATACAGAAACAGATGGCATTTGTCCATAATTCTACCTCGGTTTATACTCGAGTCAATCCCTTTTACTATGTTTCAGAGTAAAAGTGAGTGCCTCGGTTTTCTATGACTCGAGTATATACGGTATATGGCAAAAGTACACAGGATAGGGCTTCCCTAACTACAGCAAACAATAGGTGTTTGGGGGGTGGTTGGACATGGCCCTTTAAATATAAAGTCTCTTAGGTGCCCATTAGCAGCTGATAAAAGTCTTAGCGTGCCCTTAGACGCTGAGTGTAATGTCAAGTATAAAATAAGTATTCTAGATGGGAGAAAGAAATTAAAGATATGACTTAAAAAAAAGATTTCTCAAGGTACATCCAAATTCAGCAAATTATTGTCAGGATACTAATGCCATTTGCACATTTAAACTGTGTCGAGAAGTAAAAAAAAAACAATATTTTTGATGTCATATTGTCAACAGAATTGAAAATTTGAAAATTTATGGAAAATCCATTAGAGAAAAGGTCTGGAAACTTGATATATTTAGCCATTGTTTTAACTCCATGAGTTGGGGAGTTTGGGATTTATTTAAGGTTTTGTTTTATTTGATGAAGCATGATTCCGCATCATAGATAACCACTGTGGTGCTATTTCAGGAAATCTCATGGGCTATATTTATAAACCGCGGTATTGCTTTTTAGTGCTACCGCGGGTTAATTATTTCGATCGAGGTCGTAAATGTTAATTAATGACCGTTTCGATCGTAAAACTACTGACAATGTATTTAGGGGGATCGTAAAGTACGATTTCGTATCGTAGTATTACCGATCGGTTATCTCAAATTTACGATACCATCCTAAATTTAAGGTATACATCAAAAAGCTATACCGGGCTTATAAAACATGGTCCCATGTATCAGAACATTTATTTTACCAGCCAAGTTGATACATAGTCATTTTTACTTCTTGTATTTTACCATATGCACTCATATGTTTTGACCCAGTGATAGTAGGGATTATTCATAAAAGTTGTTATAATTAAAATGGTGCAATTTGCCCCAACCAATTATGATTATTATTATTATTTGTTTACATTACGCGCAAAACATCTTCCGTGGCGCTTTACAAGTACAGGTCTACATACATTAAAGGGTAATTCATGTTATCAAACTCATACTTATTACATACACAGGTAATTAAATAATATAAGTAAACACGAGTATGGGTTTTCTTACAGCAATTACGTGATACAATAGAAAAGAGGACTCTGCCCTAAGAGCTTACAGTCTAGAGGAGATGGGGGTGGGTGAGACATAAGGCGACGGGATTGGTAGGATGTGTAGGTAAGATGGCAGTGCAGTGGAAAGGCGGTGGTTGGATCATATTGGGTAGTAAGAGGGGTAATGTTTAGGGCCGGTATATGAAGCTAACAGCTATTGGGTTGGGGCCACACAAAATATTAGCACCATTTTAAGAAACTGTATGTGTGCAATGTAAAATTCCCTCATACCTGGAGGATGTACAAGCTTAATACTATAATTTATCTTTGATTAGTGTCGGTTGATAGTGTTAAAAGCATTTACAAAACATTTTTAAAAAACATTAGTTCATGAGATTTCCAAGAAAGCTTTCCACTTCCCTTATGTATGCTATTAAAAAACAAACATTATTTTAACAATGCCCATTCCTAGTACCAGATTACTACTGTCTTCGGATGTTGTGATAATATGTTTCAGATAGACTCACAGGAAGGACTTGGGGGATGACATTTTTTGTCTCCAACTCTGCTTCGCAGCCTGAGAGGAAAAGGACATTTTAAAAAAAAGCCAAATAAGTTTCCAAATGAAGAGAAACCAGGGATTCTTGAGACAAGAAAAAAGGTACATATGTTTAGCACCATTTGTTAAGTGCACAAATAGTTTCACAAACTCTATGTCAATGAATTAAAGAAAAGTTTCTCGTAAAAAAATACATCCATTACTTCAAACGTTACATGCCAAAGGCTTACTTGAACCAGAGTACATGTTTTTCTACAAGAGTCCTGAAGATGTAATAAAGTATATAGTGTGGCTGCATTAAAGTATAAAACATTCAAAAAATTGTCCATAGCTTGAAGTCCTTTATTTAATATGGTTATAAGCTAGTACTTTTTCCGCTCTAGATTCGAACCTCCTCTTTCTATATTGAATGGGTGGGAGAACAAGGAAAGATCCTTACAACTGTGTATGCAAATTACAGGGTCATTACCCGCAGGGATCCTTTCAGACCTTAACTTGCGGCTACAAAATTTATGAATCAGTTAGCCCACGCTAAATCTCACTTTGCGGGGGGGGGCTGAGGGGAAACTACAGAGAGGGCACATCGACGCAGCGGTACAAACAATTACCATATACTGTGTGTCCCTTGATTTGCTAATAGCTGGCGTGTTTTAAAATAATGGGGTTGCAGGTGAGGATTCACAGAGTGCACAGCTCTGGTAAATCTGCTATGGCGGAAGTTTGAACCAAGAGGAGCTTGACCTTGGGGAATCGCCCTTTACGGGTTTTAATTATCCTTTTGCTGAAGAAAAATTGGATTTCAGTAAATCAATAGCACCAATCTTATATATAGTACTTTACAGTATGATTTAACGGGTTTTGAAAAACTATAAGATGAGAAACCAATAAACTGTTATAAAGTACACTACAGTACATGTCATTAATTTAAGTAAGCCTCTGAAAGTACAGGGATGAAAACTGGGTATATGGCAGTGTCTGGCCACCAACCCTGAATCAGGTCACATGCTCCCTTTCCACAAGGAGTGGCATGAGTACTAGTGGGTGTGAACATCTGTAACAAGGTTCTTGCAGATCTAGGACTGCTGAGCATGCGTAAAGAAAATAATGGGCATTAAGGGACTGTCCACTACAAAAAATAAATTGTGCAAAAACGTAGATTACCCCAAACCCCACTTGCGCGAATACAGAGTTTCCAAAGGCTACTGAAGTTGTTACCTGACACGTTATGAGGAAAGCTGGCTAATGTATGAGTGTGATATTTTTCTGAAATAGTTTATAAATATATAATAATATATAAAAATAGTTTATATATTTTGTTACCAAAAAAGAGCAATTGTCACAAAAGAAAACAGCAAGAGGTATGCACACCATTTAGCAAAGAGCACATGGGAAGTAAAACAACCGGAACTTTATTATTGGCAACATCACAGTAATGGCATAGACCACCTAATGCGTTTTGTGCATAGAACCTATAACTAAGTGCGCAAGCAGTGTGTTTGCTCCAAGGGGGCAGACCCTGCAACCACAGGGGGGCCCACCTTCTTATTTCTCCTATGACAGATATAGCCTCCTCCCAGAAAACCACTGTGTATGAAGCATGGATAGGGGCCCCATCATAGTTTTGCTGGGAGCCCCAGTGATTGCTAGTAAAGCCACTGCTTCCTTTGTATTAAGGATAAGAAAGTACCTTGCACCATAACACTGTGATGTGCTGACAATCAATACAAGGTTGAGCAAATTACAGTTCAAGTTCAGGTTCCACTTCTCATTACATTACCCTTACCAAGAGTGACAATTATCAGACCACAGCTATAACCCATCATTTTGTACAATATATGCATTCACTGCCAGATCCTGTTTCTTACATAGAATTAAATATTAATCTGCTCAGCTGAGCACTGTAGTGCTGCTATTTTAAGTAACAGGTTTTAAAATATTCCCATCCTCCATAAATGTTTTAAAGCTGATGTGTGAAGACTGTGCACTTACAGGTCGCTTCAAAACAAGGACCAAAATGTGACCTGTATGTGCACAGAAAGATGTTTGTATATGGGACTTTTTTTGGTAACAAGTTACAACTATGCAATGTATTTAGTTTTAATATCTGTGCCCAACTACACAACTGGCATGTATGTAAACAATACTTCCCGAACGAGCGTTCGGCCGACCCGATCGTTTGGCGGCCGCACGCTCGTTCGGGAAACGAACGTACACACGTAACGATTAAGCCCCGATACCGTCGGATCCGACGTTATCGGGGCTTAATCGTTAATGTGTGTACCCAGCTTTACTGAACATTCACTATTTGTGGTGACTCCTAAACCCACCCCCAATGTCTGATTGGTATATCCAAGATCCAATCAGATTTAAGATTGTATCTAGATCAATCAGATTTTGGGGCGGTGTTTATGAGACACTATAAAACAGCATGAAATCTTCCGGGAAACTCAGTTGCTAATCAGCCTAGCAGGTCTTGCCTTTGTATTTAGGTTAGAGATTTGCAAGTAGATGGCTGGTTATTCAGTTGGGCTGCAGAAATAAATGTTTTGTAGTTCCTGGGATTCATACCTATGGTGTTGTTGTATAGCAGTCCATAAACTGCACATACATGTTGATAAAACAGATAAATGATAATAGTTTTTTTGATTACAGAGCCTGAAATTGCTTTTGTTTGGCCAAATGGCCTGCAAAAAAGCAACTAAACCAAGTGCCTATGTAGTTGCACTGCTAGTTTCACCATTCCCTGACAAGCACTCTCAAACAGCAGAGGGCAGATAGGGAATGTATAGGATAGGGGTTGTATATTGAAAACATGCAGTGTAAATACAACCAGGTTGTAATGAATGCAGCCCTGCTACTTACATTACGATAAGAATCCCCAATAATGAGATGATCTGATCACATCTATATATATATCCACTTACCATATAAGCTTATTATAAAATAAAATATGCTTACAGATGCAAATCACAGTTTATCCTGTGCTGAGCAGGGAAATTATTTCTATTGCCCCAGAGCCACTGCATAGCCAGAAACCAACTTGACACACCTCATTGTACAGAAAGTGAATGGGTGGCTAATCAACTGGAATGGAAGGCAGCAATAAAGACGTTCCTTTGTATGTAGATATTTCAGATTGGATATCTAAATAACAATTTTTTTTAGTATTGATGTCTTTTATAAATGTTACCTTAACCCTTTCACTGCCCCACAGATCGTATATTCACGATCTGTGCAGTGAATGCACAAACTGACCCACGATCGTGAATATACGATCTGTGCGTTCCCCTCCAAAAATTTTTTTCCCCTGCTAGGGCCGATCGGGGGGCAGCATTCAACTGAACCCTAGTCCCCTCGATCCCCCCTCGCGTTTCGTCCAAATCCGAGGGGGGGGATCCGGAGATATCCTGCATTGAAGTTTCCCTACCTTGAGCTGCGCCGTCCGGAGGGGAAGCTGAATGGGAGACCCCGGGTAGACATCACAGAACTTCCTCCTTCACCGGGGTCTTCCCATATGGAGGTACACTGCTCTGCCCCCGGTGGAGATCATGCTGCGCAGTCCCTAAGTATAGTAAAAGCTGTCCAAGCTAACAGCCTTATTTAACATTTTGTGAAGTGGAACTCAAAGTTCCATTCACAAATAGGATTTTTCTAAGTCTTTGCTACTTAGCGATAGGCTTAGAAAAAAATGGGACAGAGATCAAAATGGTGATCCCTTCTGATCACCAATTTATTGTCTTTGCAATGAAATGAAAATCACTTCCTGGAAATGATTTCCGGAAGTGATTTTTCCGTCGGATTTCGAATTGGAAAACGGGCATTTATGCCCGTATTCCAAGTTCGGTATCATTCCTAAGATGATTTGATGATCATCTTTGGGAATGATCCCCAAAAAATAGGGGAAATGCACACAAAAATAAAATCTTAAGTGATACACACACCTTTTTTTTTAACCTAAAAAATAATAAATTAGACAAAAAAATTGTCTTCTCCAAGCTCCCAATGTCCCCGGTGATATCGCTAAGTAAACGCGGATCATTATTTGTTCGATGTCAAAGGGAAACTAAGCCTATTTAGTAGGAATTTTGCCCAGAGGTACCAAAAAAAGACCAGATTAACTTTAGGATCCGTAAAAGTGTGCAAAAACTTGTGGACTCTCCGCTACTAACGTGTTTTAACTAAAATACCACTAAAAGGGGGAGTTGGGATAGGGGTGGGGGGGTGGTTGTGGCGTTTTTTTTATTTTTCTGTTTAATTGCAATTGCGCATGGATCCCATTTGAGCACTAGTGGTGGCCCCGTCTCTGTTTGCACCCACCCCATATGGCAACCGTTTGATTCAGGACATGGGAGATTGCCGTTTAGTGAGTTTTTTTTTACTTGCCAAGTGGTTTAGGTAGGATTTCAACCATGAGTCTCTCTTATTTTATTTTTCACAAAATCTCCTAAAAGCACGGACTTCTTTGGATCAGTGGGTCTGGAATTCTTCATGTATGTATGAAAGCATGGCATGGTAACGTAGATTGAAGGTGTGTAGATTCCAAAAAATAGTTTGGGGTGGGATTTCCATGTTTTGGGACTGTTCCTTAGAAAAAGTTTAGGCTGTTCAAATTACAAAGACATTGATTCTTTCTGTAATGCATTTGTGCATGCGTCCCATTTGAGCTAGTTGGTGGCCACGTCTCTGTGTGCATCCACGCATATGGCATAACGTTTGATTCAAGAACATGTGGGAGATTGATATTAGTCGGGGGATTATTTGTGGGGGGAAGGGCATTTCCAAGTTTTGGGGCTGTTTGAAATTGCAGAGCACTTGATTTTTCTTGTAATGCATTTGTGCATGAGTCCCATTTGAGCTAGTTGGTGGCCACGTCTCTGTGTGCATCCACACATAGGGCATACCGTTTGATTCAGAACATGTGGGAGATTGATATTTAGTTGGGGTTTTATTTTGGGGGGCATTTTCAAGTTTTGGGGCTGTTTGAAATTACAGAGCCTTTGATTTTTTTCTTGTAATTACCTTGTGCATGTGTCCCATTGAGAGCAGTTGGTGGACCATTTCCTGTGTACATCCACGCATATGGCATAACGTTTGATTCAGGGCATTTGGAAGATGATAATGACAAGTTTTTTTACATGACATGGAAATTTGCCATGATTTTTAACTTTGAATTGTATTTTATAATTTTCCTGAAAAATCTGGTGTAAAAAGCGAAATTTACATGAAACTTCGCCCACACCATGGTGATGCATTTTAAAGGAATCACACCATTGTGTAGCTGAAGATGTGTAAGATTCCAAGGAATATATGTTTGGGGGTTGGGGGTATTTCTAGTATAGAGGGTGTTTAGTCTGACAAATCTGAAAAGTTGCTGAATTGGGGCCATTGTTCATTGGCTCACTTTGGGCTAGTGATTCCACGTTGCGCGTTGTAACCATACATAGGGCATACCGTTTGATTCAGGACATTTGGAGATGATATTTGGAAACTTTTTACATACTTGGGATTTTGGCATGATTTTTCACCTTGAGAGTGTTTTTTTCAATTGTTAGAAAAATCTGCTTAAAACTGTGAACTTCTACGAAGAACTGCGCCCACAACGTTGTGGTAAGATGAACAAACTACAGAATTTCGCTAGATAAAGGTGGTGTGGATTGAGAATATATGGTTTGTGGGGGTGTTTTGTGGGGAAAAATGCAGACTGTTCAAATTCAGATTGACTGAATATTTTTGCTTGTTTCTGAGCCATTTGCATTGTTTCACTTTGTGTCTTTTGGCTTCCACGTCCACGTGTGTAACCACACATATGGCATACCGTTTGATTCAGGACATTGGGAGATTGATATTAGTAGCTTTTTTACATTCCATGGGGCTTTTGGCATGATTTTTGCTACCTTTTGAAGTGTTTTTGTTCATTTTTTCAGACAAATCGAATTTCTACGAAGAACTGCCGCCCACACCATTGATGGTATGAATGAACAAACTACAGCGTTTTTACGTAGCTGAAGGTATGTAAATTTGAGAAGATATAGTTTTGCGGGGGTATTTCCAAGTTAGAGGGTTGTGTCAGATTTGAAAAATCTGGGAAAAATGCTGTTATTGCTCACTGCGCATTGTTTTACATTTTGACTAGTCGCTTCCACGTCCGTTGTGTGTAACCACACATATGGGCATACCGTTTGATTTCAGGACATTTAGGAGATTGATATTGGTAAGTTTTTTTACATTACATGGGGTTTTGGGTGATTTTTGTAAATTGGAAATGTATTTTTCTCTATTTTTCCAGAAAAATGTTGTAGAAATGCGAAATTTACGAAGAACTGCACCCACAACATTGATGGGATGAATGATGAAGAACTACAGTGCTACATAGCTGAAGGTGTGTAGATTCAGGAATATATAGTTGTGGGGGATATTTCTGAGTTACGGCGGGGTGTTTTGTGGAAAAAAATTGTAGATGCTCCAAATCGGAGTTGGGCTAAATATTTTCGCCGTTTCTGAGCTATCGTGCATTGTTCACTTGTGGCTTTTCGCTTCACCGTCCGCGTTTGTAACCACACATATGGCATACCGTTTGATTCAGGACATTTGGGAGATTGATATTTAGTAACTTTTTTTTGATTTCATGAGGTTTTGGCATGATTTTACCTTTTTGAAGTTGTTTTTGTAATTTTTTCAGAAAAGTGCGAAATTCTACAAAGAACTGCGCCCACACCATTGATGGTATGAAATGAAGAATACAGCCGTTACATAGTGAAGGTGTGTAGATTTCAGGAATATATAGTTTGTGGGGGTATTCCAGTTAGAGGGTGTGTTAGTTTGAAAAATCTGGGAAAATGCTGTTATTGGCTCACTGCCATTGTTTTAAATTTTGACTAGTCGCTTCCAACGGTCCGTGGGTGTAACCACACATATGGCATACCGTTTGATTAGGACATTTAGGAGATTGTATTTGGTAGTTTTTTACATTACATGGGGTGTTGGTGTGATTTTGTAACTTTGAAATGTATTTTTCTCTTATTTTCCAGAAAATTGTGTGTAGAAATGCGAAATTCTACGAAGAACTGCACCCACACCATTGATGGTATGAATGAACGAACTACAGTGTACATAGCTGAAGGTGTGTGTAGATTTCGGAATATATAGTTTGTGTGGGATATTTCTGAGTTATGGGGGTGGTTTGTGGGAAAAAACTGAGACTGTCCAAATTCGGAGTGGCTAAATATTTTCGCCGTTTATGGCTATCGTGCATTGTCTCACTTTGTGGCTTTTCGCTTCCACGTCCGCGTTGTAACCACACATATGGGCATTACCGTTTGATTCAGGACATTTGGGAGATTGATATTTAGTAACTTTTTTTAGATTTCATGAGGTTTTGGCATGATTTTTACCTTTTGAAGTTGTTTTTTGTTAATTTTTTCAGAAAAGTGCGAACTTCTACGAAGAATGCGCCCACACCATTGATGGTATGAATGAACGAACTACAGCGTTACATAGCTGAAGGTGTGTAGATTTAGGAATATATAGTTTGTGGGGGTTATTTCTGAGTTACGGGGGTGTTTTGTGGAAAAAAACTGCAGACTGTCCCAATTCGGAGTTGGCTAATATTTTCGCTGTTCTGAGCCATCGTTGCATTGTCTCACTTTGTGCTTTTCGCTTCCACGTCCGCGTGTGTAACCACACATATGGCATACCGTTTGATTCAGGACATTTGGGAGATTGATATTTAGTAACTTTTTTTACATTCCATGAGTTTGGCCATGATTTCTACCTTTTGAAGTTGTTTTTGTTCATTTTTTCAGACATGCGAACTTCTACGAAGAACTGCGCCCACACCATTGATGATTTGGAATGAATAATCTACTGCTTTACATAGCTGAAGGTGTGGTAGATTTCAGGAATATATGTTTATGGGGGTTATCTAAGTTACGGGGGTGTTTTGTGGTATATAAAACTGCAGACTGTCCAAATTCGGAGTTGGCTAATATTTTCGCCGTTTCTGAGCTATCGTGCATTGTCTCACTTTGTGGCTTTTCGCTTCACAGTCTGCGTGGAGAACCACACAATATGGCATACCGTTGATTTAGGACATTTGGGAGATTGATATTTGGTAACTTTTTTTACATTCCATGAGGTTTGGCTATGATTTCTACCTTTTTGAACGTTGTTTGATGTTCATTTTTTTGAAACATCTGGTAAAAGTGCAATTTTCTACGAAGAAGAACTGCGCCCACACCATTGATGATATGAATGAACAAACTACAGCGTACATAGCTGAAGGTGTGTAGATTTCAGGATATATAGTTTGTGGGGGGGTATTCTGAGTTGGGGGGGTGTTTGTGGAGAAAACTGCAGACTGTTCAAATACAAAACTGGCAATTTTTTTTTTGCTGCTCATGACATTTGGCACTGGTCACGCTCTGGGTTAGTTGGTAGCCATGCTCTCTGGGTACACCCATGAATGTGGCATACCGTTTTATTCGGAGAGGGGTTAGGCTTTCATATTTGAGATGCGTTTGAACTTTCCTCCACAGTTTTTAGCTGGAATTGGCATTTGATTTTGTCTCCGATTTTACAGTTGAGGAAAAAAAGGAAAATGTGAGAAAGTAACTTACAATTGACGAAGAGCCGGCCGCCGGTATCGGCATTTTGATCGAAACTAACCTCACTCGTAAAATCCTGCGGGTGTGGTAGTTTCTAAAAATATCTCACTTGGGGATATTTTAGATAATTTGAGTGATATCTATGTTACTGTCAGTAGTGGTAGATTTTAATTTGGTGTAATATTCTAGGAGGTGACGTTTTAGTTTTGAGGGTCTCCTGTACAGGAAAGTGGTGGGTACCTACATATATCTGGTATCGTTGTACTCGGGAGTATCTGAGCTTTTAGAAACATTAAGATTTTTGTGCGTAACCTTAAGAAACTATAAGTAAAAATGGGAAAATCCATGAAAATTTGCAAATTTTTCATTTTTTTTACATATTTTACACATAATTCCAGTAAAATTTCCAGAAAGTTGCAAAATTGTTACCATGTTAAAGTACACTTGTGCTGAAAAAAACAATGTATAATATTCCTGATTTACTGCAAGGTTCCTACTGTAAAATTAGTCTAAAGCGATTAAGGACAAAATCCTGAAAATTCTTCTGGCAGTAACGCAAAAAAAATTTAAAATCTCCTGGGAGTGAAAGGGTTAAGGAAATGTGCAGGAAGTGCTTGCAATAAACTTTCATTTTTGTTGCAACATTTAAAGGTCTGTTACTTATGTGCGTCCTGCCACGTGAATGGCGGCAACTTAAGAGTTACCAAGTTACATAACATAGTAACACTTTAGTTGCTGCCATTCCAGTGGATTACCCAACCATTCACTTTCTGTGTAATGAGGTGCCCAAGTTGGGCTTTCCTGGCTATGCAGTGCTCTGGGGAATAGAGAAATAATTTCCCTGCTCAGCACAGGAATAACTGTGATTAGCATCTGTAAGATATTTTTATTTTTATATAAGCTTATATTTTAAGTGGATATATATTTAGTGATCAGATCATCTCATTATTGGGGGATGCTTATAGTAAATGTAAGTAGCAGGGCTGCATTCATTACAACCTGGTTGTATTTACATTGCATGTTTTCAATATACAACCCCTATCCTATACATTCCCTATCTGCCCTCTGCTGTTTGAGAGTGCTTCTCAGGGAATGGTGAAACTAGTAGTGCAACTACATAGGCACTTGGTTTAGTTGCTATTTTGCAGGCTATTTGGCTAAAGGAAAACAATTTATATATATATCATTGATAAACTGACATCGACTTGCACACAACAATATCAGATCATGTAGTTCTGATGACTATAGAAGTAGGGAATAGGTTAATGTAAAATCCCAGAATCCCAGGTGGCACTTGCAAATCAGTTGCTCAGATTCTGCATGTTTAATTAATAAATGGAGAAAGGGCTATTTTAACCATTATGCAAAACCCTTCCGATTGGTGGACATATCTCCATAGACTACTAAAAGGACACTACAGGAGGAGTGAAATCAATTGCTACACCCATAAGAAACACAAAAATGAAATATAACTTGATAACTGTTCCAAAAAAATAATGAAAGTATATGGCAAAAGTACACAGCATAGCGCTCCCTACACTACAGCAAAGAATAGTTTTGGGGGTGGACATGCCCTTTAAAAAAATGACAAAAATAGCTCTGATATTTCACCTTCTCAGGTGTGGTATTTCTCTTTTCGCCGCAATACCAGACTTAATGCAACTAATAAGGCGATATTACCAGCAGCTATACTTTTCGCAAAAGCGAAAACAAGTTTTTATAAATAAGGCGAAAATATCGCTTGTCATTGCAATAACCAAAAATAACTGCATTGTGAAACTTCTGCTGGTTAGAGATGGGATCCGGATCCAACACAGAACCCCTCAGTTCGTTCAGATTTCGGGACTTTGGAGCGAGTTTTTGATTTTTATCGAATGTTCGAGCTATTTTCTAAAATTCGCGAAAATAGAATCGAACGTTCAACAATACTCGAAAATACAGATGGAAACTCAAAAATAGTTTCCGGTCGTATTTTCGAGGATTATTGAACATTCAAGTGTATTTTCAAAAATTTTCGAAAATAGCTTGAACGTTCAGTGAAAATCGAAAACTCGCTCCAAAGTTTCGATTTTAAGTTACTTTTTCGGATTTTCAGATCTTCGGGAGTTTCCCGAGATTCGAAAACAGAATGAAACCCATCAGTTTCGGCCATCTACTACTGGTTTATTTTAAATATGGCATTTTTATTTAAAAGAAACCAGCAGTACATACGGTATGTTAAATACTAAAGGTACAAAAAACAATGTTATTTTACAAAGCTGTGTAAAATAACAATATTGTAATTTAATATAAAATAGGGTTAAATAAAGTAAATTGAAACAACAAATTTATAAAATGGTAAATTCCAAATAGTTATTGAAAAATTTCCTTATAAACATTTTTTGTGAAGATGTGTTCACGACGTTGAATCACTGCTCCCTGGTATTGTGTAGTTAAAACATGTACTTTAACATCACATTAATTCCTACTTTGTTCTTGGGATTTGTTCATTTTGATGGCAAAGTTCACTGACCGCTGGCACTGTGGAGTAGAACACTGACTACTGGTATTGTGGAGCAGAGCACACTGACTGTTGGCACTATGGAGTAGAACACCATGCTGGCACTATGGTGCAGAGCATACTGACTGCTGGCACTGGGGAGTAGAGCATGCTGACTGCTGGCACTTTGGTGCAGAGCTAACTGACTGCTGGCACTGGGTAGCAGAGCACACTAACTGCTGGCACTGTGGTGCAAAGCACACTGACTGCTGGCACTGGGGAGTAGAGCACGTTGACTGTTGGCACTGTGGAGTAGAGCACGTTGACTGCTGGCACTGTGGAGTACAGCACACTGACTGTTGGCACTTTGGAATAGAGCACACTGAGTGCTGGACAGGGAAGGACTAGGACCTTTTGGCATAGGGGGCACATACAACCAAGTGTCCCTTTCATTCATGCGCGTTTATGCACTACCACTGTTTATCTCCATTTCCGTAGGAGGGCAGCAGCAAGCAGGGCTAGCAAAAGTAAAAATAAAGTAAATTGAAACATCAAATTCATAAAATGGTAAATTCCAAATAGTTAATGAAAAATGTCCTTATTTTTTGTGAAGATGTGTTCACGACCTTGAATCACTGCTCCCTGGTATTGTGTAGTTAAAACATGTACTTTAACATCACATTAATCCCTACTTTGTTCTTGGGATTTGTTCATTTTGAAGGCAAAGTTCACTGACTGCTGGCACTGTGGAGTAGAACACTGACTACTGGTACTGTGGATTAGAGCACACTGACTGTTGGCACTATGAGTAGAGACTCACAACATCTGGTTCACTGTCGTCGCGGGGGAGAGCTATACTGCTGCTGCACTGTGGTGCATGAGCAACTACTGACTGGCTGGCACTGGGGAGTAGAGACATACTGACTGGCTGGCACTGTGGGCAGAGAGCCATACTGACTGCTGGCACTGGGGAGTAGAGTAATGCTGACTGCTGGCACTTTGGTGCAGAGCTAACTGACTGCTGGCACTGGGTAGTAGAGCACACTGACTGCTGGCACTGTGTTGCAGAGCTAATTGACTGCTGGCACTGGGGAGTAGAGCAAGCTGACTGTTGGCACTGAGGAGTAGAGCACGCTGATGCTGGCACTGAGGAGTAGAGCACACTGTTGCTGGTTGCGACTGGTGGAGTAAGCATGTCACACAACTGCTGGCACTGTGGAGTAGAACATACGGACTACTGGCACTGTGGAGTAGAGCACACCCATTGCTGGCACTGTGTAGTAGAGAATGCTGTCTGCTGGCACTGTGATGTAGAGCATACTGACTGCTGGCACTTTGGAGTATAGAATACTGTCTGCTGGCACTGTGGAGTAGAGAATGCTGTCTGCTGGCACTGTGATGTAGAGCATACTGACTTCTGGCACTGTGAAGTAGAGAATACTGTCTGCTGGCACTGTGGAGTAAAGCCACTGACTGCTGGCACTGTGGAGTAGAGCATGCTGTCTGCTGGCACTGTGGTGCAGAGCATACTGACAGCTGGCACTGTGCAGTAGAGCATGCTGTCTGCTGGCACTGTGGAGTAGAGCATACTGACTGCTGGCACTGTAGAGTAGAACACACTGACTGAAAATTTCACCTGTTGTTTTGCCACTGTAGAGCACAGCCCGACTACCTGTTTATATGTCCCCATGACAAATGATTTGCGGCAGTGGCTTGTGTGTGTGTTAATGTCACCATCATGGCAGTGATGTGCTCGCGTTGTGGGCAGTAGTTGCAGATGGGTCCATGCATATAATTTAAATCCTTTCTGCTTGCTTTTTTGGGGGGGGCTGTTTCAAGTGGACACCCGCATTGTTGGCGGTGATTTCAGTTGGGTCCGTGCATATAATTAAAATTTTCGTATATAAGATAAATGCAGGTGTCCAAGGCAGAGTAGAAACTTCCCAGCTGATTTGAGTTTTTCATTAACATCTGCAGATAGAACATTCTTCCTTCATGATAAATACAAGTGCAAGATGAACGACAGTCCATTATTACATACATATTTAATGGCTCTTCACTCATTTAGATTACCACAATGCATTAGCTATTGCTCTAGTAGCAAAATTGTGTTTCTAAATCACTTTAATTGGTTGCTTTCAGTAATGAAGTTAAAAAAGATAGCATGGTTCTTGTTAAACCTGTCTCCACAACAGGACCAATAGCCAGACCTGATTCAAGTGTTAACATAGTTACTGTCTTTCGGGTTATTTACAGTAAATATGTCCAGTCAAAAGAGTCTGCAATGCTTCCCTGTCTTTTATATAGTGCCTAATTCAAATAAGCATAAGGGTTTAATGGAACCTTTAGGGCAGATCCACACAGCGTAAAAACTGCCATAATGAAACCCATGGAGCTATTGTCCAGCACTGTACACTGCGTGGACAACATATCAGTAGCATGACATTAACTGGGCTACAGAAATGCTGCAAGTTGCCTTTCAGGTTCAGGTAGAAATATTCAATTCTAATGTGATTGTTGCAGGAAATGAATGATCTTTTAGTAGAACAGTAAATTAATAATTCACACCAGGGGCAGACTTTGGGATGTGTGACCAATACAGCTACTGAGGTAGCTGTATATTTGTATATATTAAATGTGTGAATGTATGGAAAAAGAAGAAAGAAACAAAGTGTTTAAAACTTGTGTTTTTGCTACACAAATTGCCCTATTGCAAAGTTATGTACTCTGTGCTGCCTTTCTCCTACCTCTGTCAGTGACTCTGTTTTTCCATGGTGTCAGATCTTTCTGCAGCACTCCCCCCTTCCCCCTCTCCTCTGTTACCTCGTCCATGGCTAAACACCGGCTGCCCAACAAGCTTATCATGTGCCGCAGGAGTTAAAAGTTCAACATCCTGAAAAACACACCCCTGCACAGTGGCCAGTGGAAAGAAAGCTGTCCTGGAGACACAGAAGAAGAAGGGAGAACAGTAGTTTACTGCTGCAATACGATCTTTCTTTTTGTGACCCATCATCAATCAGTGAAATCTATCAAGAAGGGGGGTCAAGTACAGCCTTATCTCTGCAGTCAAAGCTACCTCTCCCCCTGCTTATGTTTTGTTTGTAACAGAGCAGGGAGGAGGGAGGAACTTGAGCAGGAAAGAGGGTGACGTCACAGGGATTTAATTGACAGCTCAAGAAGGACTAGAGGAATGCAATCACGTCTTCTAATTTGTGTATCTCAGGAAAGAGAGGGAAACTGAAGAAAGTGAAGGCACTCTGGGGGTTGGGGGAAATTATAGAACACATGGAAGGAAAGAAAAAAAAGTTCATTTTCCCACTATAGATGCTTTTTAACCAGTTTAGTTCTATTTAATTAATCAATTATGAATATAAGGTACTTTTTAGCAATTATTTTTTTGTATAGGCCATTTCGGTGCAATAGAAATTAGATTTTTAATTTATAATCAAAAAATACAGAAGTGGAGCAGTAATTCAAGCTATTGTTCCGGATTTCTTCCTTTGATAAGATTAAATATTCCATGTAATTAAGTGGAAAGCAAGACAAAGCACGCTAACAAACTTCCCTCCCCACTCTTCTTCTTCTGCTAGCACTTAGACTGAGCCTTTTATCCAGGTCCATTTAGGTCTTTTTTAAATTAAAATGAACTGCGTTTACGCCAGAGAAATAGCTAACACACCAGAAGAGAAAGGCATCACTGTATTTCAAAGACCAAAAATTAACTTGTTTTATATTAGTGAGGAATCAGACATGAGGCCATCTGCAGCTATCCTGAAAAATGACTGATGTCAAATTGAGGATTGTTATCCCATTTAGTTGTGATAAACTATATATTCTTTAGGATTGTGTTTCTCATTCATGTAGATTATTCATAAAAAAATGATAATTGGGTCACTGTTTATTGTCACTGTTTTATTGTAAATACATTTAACTCCTTGTGAATAAGGATATGCCTTTTTTTACATTTATATTATGCTGTTCCTGTTGCTTTGGTATAAATAAAAGTCAAAGTCAGACAAGCCATTTTAAAGCTTAAAGGACAATTATACTCACCTCCCCCTTGCTCCTCCATAGCTGCATAGTACCCAGGGTGAGGACGTAAATCATAAGTCCTTACCTCTGGGTACCTAACTCCTGCAATATTTACTTAAAGTCCTCCTCGGCTCCTCCTCTCTTCCCCTGTGAGTGACAGTTCGCATTGCAGCCAATGGGAAGACACACCCTGCAAGGAGGCCTGTCTTCCCATTGGCTGTTTCACAGACTGTATACTACATGGACTGTGATTTGTACTGGCAACAACATGAAAGACTTCTTAGTTAAAAAATCTATTATTTACATGTACTAAATGCAACCTACTAGAATATTATAATTCATAGGTGTTCAGGGGAGAAACGCTTTTTATAAAAGAATTTTAATAATAGTTTAGCTCCTTTAAATAATTTTATTACAAATATTTTGACCATTGGCGAATGTTCCCCGTGTGATTTCACAGCTTCAGGTGGTTTGACTTTTCACTGACTTTATAATATTTACCGGTGAAATAGAATTTTTATGAATTTCTTTCATTGACTAGCAGTTGGCACCTTTCATTTTGTTTGCAAATCGTTTGCCAAGTACCATAAACATACTATTTATTGCTTGGCAATTGAAGCCAGTAAGAAATAAAACATTGCCTTTGGCACATTCATTTAGGACAGGCAGAATTATAAAGTAATTTTGTATATTATTTAATAACCATTTGACACTGTAATTATTGTCTACCATTTGATTAGTGCATACAAATGTTATTATCAATATTAAAATGTTAGCCCTAATATTGACACCTGAGCCAAGTGAGGACATTACTTTTTGTAATCAAAGGGAACTCATGTATTCTTGTAACTGATGGGTAGGATTATGTACAGTGTCAATACCCCGCCTTATAATGCTGTGTTAGCCATTTACACAGTTAGTGCTATGTAGGGATGAACTCAAACTCAAACCCGAACTATTCGAGTTCGAACGGACCCAGACTTCTCGAACTATCCTGGACCCGGATTTCTTGGTCTTACGATATTTTCTGGACTTTCAATAATTATCAAATGTGCGAATGTTCGATGCTCGCGGTTTCGAGAATTATCGAATTAAAAAAAAAATGATGCCTACATGTATGTCCAAAATCAAGCAATGGCAGCTAATTTGAGTATTGCCAGCCCCCTGGTTTAGTGGAGACCTGAGAGTTTAGAGAGGTTTTTGTGCTTTTTGAGCTTTCTCTGTGTGTATTTCAGTGTGGCGGTTTAGCGCTTGTTGTTAACCACCCCTGTATTCACACATCTTGAGACCCAACAGTCCTTTTAAGGACTAACCTTGTGAGACCAAAAAGTCCTTTTAAGGACTAGTGTGCTTGAAGAGTGTGCTTGAGGAGGAGATGTGCACTGATGCACAATCTTTCCTGACCCCCGAGCCAGAGGAAAGTGCTCAGTGCACAGGGGGACAGGAGGCTGACAATGTCAGACAGCAGTCCATTAGCAGCCAGGGAACTACTGTAGGGGGTGAGGTCCCAGATGCTGACACAGCCTCCAGTATTGAGGAGGTGGAAGTGGACAATGAGGTCACCGATCGTTCATGGGTGCCACAAGTGAGAGAGGAGGATAGTGTCTCTGAGGGGGAGCCCTCAGAGTGTGAGCACGAGCCTGAACCCAGAGGCAGGACTGGGGTCAGGGGTAGGGGTAGAGGCGGTGCGTCTAGTGCACTTAGTGCTGCTCGTGGAGGTACGGCACCAATGCCATCTGGTACCAGTGCTCCACAACGTCAGGTGACCTCTGCTCCAGTGCATGCCGGTGGCTCTGCTGTATGGGAGTTCTTCTCATTGGCTCCTGGTGACAACACGGTTGCAGTGTGCAGTCTGTACCTGCAACGTGTTAGCCGTGGGAAGAATGCAGCAACTCTGGGCACCTTTTCTATGAGGAGGCATATGATGCTCCACCACTTTGCCCAGTGGGAGCAGCGGTCAGGGAACAGGTAGCCACCGTTCCTCCTCCCCCCTCTGGCAATGCAAAAATCCATACTTGCTCTCCTCTCTCTCTGTCCACAAAGCACCTTTTTGGTGTCACCTACTATGACCATGTCATGCAGCCGCAACAGCTACTCTGTGGCTAATTTTTCTATGTTTGGGTTGATCCTACTTGGCCCAATGCAAAAATCCATACTTGTTCTCCTGTCCCTCTCTCCACGAGGCACCTTTGTGGTCCCCTACTCTTACCATGTCATACATACCAGCTTATCCTTTTCATGAAGTGTAACCCCTTTCCCACTTTCCCTTGCACGAAGCATAGAGAGAGAAGCCAATGGGGTATGGGGTCTGTCCGGCGGGGCCAAGCCTGCCTGGCTCCGCAATAATGTTGTCAAACTGCAGTGGGTCTACTGTTACTCAATGGTGCTGTTCCTACAAAGCGTAACCCCTTCCCCGCGTTCCCTTGTACGAAGCATACTCTGAGGGAGAGAAGCCAAAGGGGTGTGGGAAAAGCCTGAATAATTATGTTTGTAGTTATTTGTAAAGATAAAACACATACAGGGAGATTCAATAAAAGTTCTTATCGTTAAAATGGTGCTAATTTTGCCCCAACCTAATCAGATGTTAGCTTCAATGTAAATAAGTTCGATTGGTTTGGGGCAAAATTAGCACCATTTTAAATGATAAGAACTTTTATTGAATCTCCCTGAGACATTTGTTTGCTTCAACTGATTTACTAATGTAAAACTAAGCGCCACTGATTTTGTTGGGTGCTATATTATATCCTAATAATAATATAATAATAATAATAACAATTATACAACTTAGCAGTAAGAGGGAACACAAGTGGTGGGTAGGGGAATTTTTTTTTTTTCAAAATAATAATTTCCCGTCTTTATGCGGCGAATGTCCCGGTGCATGGAAATCAATCCGCCCTCTTCATCCACTCATCCTCTCCACATGTGTCATCCCTGCTGCGCTGGGAAGATGGTCCCGAGCTGACTGATGTGGGGAAGGGAAACAGCAGGCCTTATCTGGCGGCCTTGGTGGGGGTGTTGCAGGCCCTGCAGGAGGTAAAGCAGGGGGTGATCCACCCTCCTCACTGCCGGAAACAGATTTCTCATCTGCAAATTTATATATAAAAAGTAAATATAATAATAAATAACAATAAAATCTTAAAAATAAAATAAAAATAATAATGTAAAAAATGTTGTGTGTACTTTGTCCTTAACTAACACTAACTAACATATCACTTTAGTCTTTAGGAGAAAAGCACTAAAGGCCCAGCAATCGTTTGTGTCGGTTTTCAAATTGCGAAGCGCTATCGCATGCACAAGTGCTATAAAGTAACAAGAAAAGTGCAGTAACTTCATGTGTTTATAAACATAGTACAGAGGTTCTTTTGTCAGAAAGATCTGCCGCAGAACCGCCTAATTAGAGTGGTGCAAAGGGTGGTTTTATAAAACTTAATCACAGTTAAAATTGTATATATAAATGTGATACTTGCCTTGGACATTGGTCCGGATGTCCTGGATGTAGTTACACCGCTGTCGCTTCAAGTCCGATCACCTCTTTTGCATTTGTGAGGTGGTCAGCTGGATTTGAAACTGCGTCAGAAGGTTTTCTCTGCAAGTGGCGCATAATGCGTCTTTTGCGCTCCTTTATATTGTGGGTGCCAATTGGCATCCCGTCATACCCCCACCTGGTAAGGTATTCCATTACCACACACTGCCATTCCATTCTGGGCATGTTGATAGTTAGCTAACTAATAGTAGAATAACACACTAATTTTCGAGGCTCGGTTTTAGAGCCTGGATTGCATATAGAAAGTCAATGTGAAAAAAAATCAAATATGCAAGTAAAATGTGTATATATACCAATATGCAGGTAAATATCGAATAATCGAATATGCGAGTAAAATGTCTATATACCAATACAAGAGTAAATATCGAATAAATGAATATGCGATTAAATGTCTATATACCAATACGCGAGTAAATATGAACTTATCGAATATGTGAGTAAAATGTCTATATACCAATACGCGAGTAAATATCAAATAAACAAATGTGCCAGTGATATATATGAAGGTACATTCCATGATGCAGTCGATGTAGAGTTCAATAAAACTTGAATAGTTCGGTAAACCTCGAAACTGCAAATCGTTTATGGGATAATCATCAATCTGCGGATCGTTTATGGGATAATTATCGAATGTTCGAACGCAGAGCTCGAAAGTGGGCATGAGAGTAAAATTGATTTATTGAAAGTCCTGGATATTCGAACATGTTCCCCAGACCATTTCCCAGGTCCCACAGCTATTTACATTAAAGGG